>JBAIZL010000002.1:319995144-320475144 GCA_036971475.1 Prosapia bicincta | reverse complement strand
TCTAACAAACTAGCTGCTACATCGGTCTATGATGACGTCCCATCAGAGACTGAGCCCTACGGGAGTTCAAAGCGAATAACAATGCTTTCAACGCAAGTAAAATTATTTATGAGGGAAGTACTTAGTAAATTTGAGAATCAGTGGGTCTTCCCATAGAATCAGCAATTCTATCAAACTAGCTGCTACATCGGTCTATGAAGTCGTCCCATCAGAGGACTGAGCCTACGGGAGTTAAAAGCGAATAACAATGCTTTCATCGCAGGTAAAATTATTTATGAGGGAAGTACTTAGTAAATTATGAGAATCAGTGGGGCTTCCCATAGAATCAGCACTTCTAACAAACTAGCTGCTACATCGGTTTATGATGACGTCCCATTAGAGACTGAGCCTACGGGAGTTGAAAGCGAATAACAATGCTTTCAACGCAAGTAAAATTATTTAGATACTTAGTAAATTATGAGAATCAGTGGGTCTTCCCATAGAATCAGCACTTCTAACAAACTAGCTGCTACATTGGTCTATGATGACGTCCCATCAGAGACTGTGCCTACGGGAGTTGAAAGCAAATAACAATGCTTTCATCGCAGGTAAAATTATTTATATACTTAGTAAATTATGAGAATCAGTGGGTCTTCCCATAGAATCAGCACTTCTAACAAACTAGCTGCTACATCGGTCTATGATGACGTCCCATCAGAGACTGTGCCTACGGGAGTTGAAAGCGAATAACAATGCTTTCAACGCAAGTAAAATTATTTATGAGGGAAGTACTTAGTAAATATGAGAATCAATGGGTCTTCCCATAGAATCAGCACTTCTAACAAACTAGCTGTTACATTGGTCTATGATGACGTCCCATCAGAGACTGTGCCTACGGGAGTTGAAAGCAAATAACAATGCTTTCATCGCAAGTAAAATTATTTATGAGGGAAGTAGGCCTACTTAGTAAATTATGAGAATCAGTGGGTCTTCCCATAGAATCAGCACATCTAACAAACTAGCTGCTACATCGGTCTATGATGACGTCCCATCAGAGACTGTGCCTACGGGAGTTGAAAGCAAATAACAATGCTTTCATCGCAGGTAAAATTATTTATATACTTAGTAAATTATGAGAATCAGTGGGTCTTCCCATAGAATCAGCACTTCTAACAAACTAGCTGCTACACTGGTCTATGATGACGTCCCATCAGAGACTGTGCCTACGGGAGTTGAAAGCAAATAACAATGCTTTCATCGCAGGTAAAATTATTTATGAGGGAAGTACTTAGTAAATTATGAGAATCAGTGGGTCTTCCCATAGAATCAGCACTTCTAACAAACTAGCTGCTACATCGGTCTATGATGACGTCCCATCAGAGACTGTGCCTACGGGAGTTGAAAGCAAATAACAATGCTTTCATCGCAGGTAAAATTATTTATATACTTAGTAAATATGAGAATCAGTGGGTCTTCCCATAGAATCAGCACTTCTAACAAACTAGCTGTTACATTGGTCTATGATGACGTCCCATCAGAGACTGTGCCTACGGGAGTTGAAAGCAAATAACAATGCTTTCATCGCAAGTAAAATTATTTATGAGGGAAGTAGGCCTACTTAGTAAACTATGAGAATCAGTGGGTCTTCCCATAGAATCAGCACATCTAACAAACTAGCTGTTACATTGGTCTATGATGACGTCCCATCAGAGACTGTGCCTACGGGAGTTGAAAGCAAATAACAATGCTTTCATCGCAAGTAAAATTATTTATGAGGGAAGTAGGCCTACTTAGTAAATTATGAGAGTCAGTGGGTCTTCCCATAGAATCAGCACATCTAACAAACTAGCTGCTACATCGGCCTATGATGACGTCCCATCAGAGACTGTGCCTACGGGAGTTGAAAGCAAATAACAATGCTTTCATCGCAGGTAAAATTATTTATATACTTAGTAAATTATGAGAATCAGTGGGTCTTCCCATAGAATCAGCACTTCTAACAAACTAGCTGCTACACTGGTCTATGATGACGTCCCATCAGAGACTGTGCCTACGGGAGTTGAAAGCAAATAACAATGCTTTCATCGCAGGTAAAATTATTTATGAGGGAAGTACTTAGTAAATTATGAGAATCAGTGGGTCTTCCCATAGAATCAGCACTTCTAACAAACTAGCTGCTACATCGGTCTATGATGACGTCCCATCAGAGACTGTGCCTACGGGAGTTGAAAGCAAATAACAATGCTTTCATCGCAGGTAAAATTATTTATATACTTAGTAAATATGAGAATCAGTGGGTCTTCCCATAGAATCAGCACTTCTAACAAACTAGCTGTTACATTGGTCTATGATGACGTCCCATCAGAGACTGTGCCTACGGGAGTTGAAAGCAAATAACAATGCTTTCATCGCAAGTAAAATTATTTATATACTTAGTAAATATGAGAATCAGTGGGTCTTCCCATAGAATCAGCACTTCTAACAAACTAGCTGTTACATTGGTCTATGATGACGTCCCATCAGAGACTGTGCCTACGGGAGTTGAAAGCAAATAACAATGCTTTCATGGCAAGTAAAATTATTTATGAGGGAAGTAGGCCTACTTAGTAAATTATGAGAATCAGTGGGTCTTCCCATAGAATCAGCACATCTAACAAACTAGCTGCTACATCGGTCTATGATGACGTCCCATCAGAGACTGTGCCTACGGGAGTTGAAAGCAAATAACAATGCTTTCATCGCAGGTAAAATTATTTATATACTTAGTAAATTATGAGAATCAGTGGGTCTTCCCATAGAATCAGCACTTCTAACAAACTAGCTGCTACACTGGTCTATGATGACGTCCCATCAGAGACTGTGCCTACGGGAGTTGAAAGCAAATAACAATGCTTTCATCGCAGGTAAAATTATTTATGAGGGAAGTACTTAGTAAATTATGAGAATCAGTGGGTCTTCCCATAGAATCAGCACTTCTAACAAACTAGCTGCTACATCGGTCTATGATGACGTCCCATCAGAGACTGTGCCTACGGGAGTTGAAAGCAAATAACAATGCTTTCATCGCAGGTAAAATTATTTACATACTTAGTAAATATGAGAATCAGTGGGTCTTCCCATAGAATCAGCACTTCTAACAAACTAGCTGTTACATTGGTCTATGATGACGTCCCATCAGAGACTGTGCCTACGGGAGTTGAAAGCAAATAACAATGCTTTCATCGCAAGTAAAATTATTTATGAGGGAAGTAGGCCTACTTAGTAAATTATGAGAATCAGTGGGTCTTCCCATAGAATCAGCACATCTAACAAACTAGCTGTTACATTGGTCTATGATGACGTCCCATCAGAGACTGTGCCTACGGGAGTTGAAAGCAAATAACAATGCTTTCATCGCAAGTAAAATTATTTATGAGGGAAGTAGGCCTACTTAGTAAATTATGAGAATCAGTGGGTCTTCCCATAGAATCAGCACATCTAACAAACTAGCTGCTACATCGGTCTATGATGACGTCCCATCAGAGACTGTGCCTACGGGAGTTGAAAGCAAATAACAATGCTTTCATCGCAGGTAAAATTATTTATATACTTAGTAAATTATGAGAATCAGTGGGTCTTCCCATAGAATCAGCACTTCTAACAAACTAGCTGCTACACTGGTCTATGATGACGTCCCATCAGAGACTGTGCCTACGGGAGTTGAAAGCAAATAACAATGCTTTCATCGCAGGTAAAATTATTTATGAGGGAAGTACTTAGTAAATTATGAGAATCAGTGGGTCTTCCCATAGAATCAGCACTTCTAACAAACTAGCTGCTACATCGGTCTATGATGACGTCCCATCAGAGACTGTGCCTACGGGAGTTGAAAGCAAATAACAATGCTTTCATCGCAGGTAAAATTATTTATATACTTAGTAAATATGAGAATCAGTGGGTCTTCCCATAGAATCAGCACTTCTAACAAACTAGCTGCTACATTGGTATATGATGACGTCCCATCAGAGACTGTGCCTACGGGAGTTGAAAGCAAATAACAATGCTTTCATCGCAAGTAAAATTATTTATGAGGGAAGTACTTAGTAAATTATGAGAATCAGTGGGTCTTCCCATAGAATCAGCACTTCTAACAAACTAGCTGCTACATCGGTCTATGATGACGTCCCATCAGAGACTGAGCCTACGGAAGTTGAAAGCGAATAACAATGCTTTCAACGCAAGTAAAATTATTTATGAGGGAAGTACTTAGTAAATATGAGAATCAGTGGGTCTTCCCATAGAATCAGCACTTCTAACAAACTAGCTGTTACATTGGTCTATGATGACGTCCCATCAGAGACTGTGCCTACGGGAGTTGAAAGCAAATAACAATGCTTTCATCGCAAGTAAAATTATTTATGAGGGAAGTAGGCCTACTTAGTAAATTATGAGAATCAGTGGGTCTTCCCATAGAATCAGCACATCTAACAAACTAGCTGCTACATCGGTCTATGATGACGTCCCATCAGAGACTGTGCCTACGGGAGTTGAAAGCAAATAACAATGCTTTCATCGCAGGTAAAATTATTTATATACTTAGTAAATTATGAGAATCAGTGGGTCTTCCCATAGAATCAGCACTTCTAACAAACTAGCTGCTACACTGGTCTATGATGACGTCCCATCAGAGACTGTGCCTACGGGAGTTGAAAGCAAATAACAATGCTTTCATCGCAGGTAAAATTATTTATGAGGGAAGTACTTAGTAAATTATGAGAATCAGTGGGTCTTCCCATAGAATCAGCACTTCTAAGAAACTAGCTGCTACATCGGTCTATGATGACGTCCCATCAGAGACTGTGCCTACGGGAGTTGAAAGCAAATAACAATGCTTTCATCGCAGGTAAAATTATTTATATACTTAGTAAATATGAGAATCAGTGGGTCTTCCCATAGAATCAGCACTTCTAACAAACTAGCTGCTACATTGGTATATGATGACGTCCCATCAGAGACTGTGCCTACGGGAGTTGAAAGCAAATAACAATGCTTTCATCGCAAGTAAAATTATTTATGAGGGAAGTACTTAGTAAATTATGAGAATCAGTGGGTCTTCCCATAGAATCAGCACTTCTAACAAACTAGCTGCTACATCGGTCTATGATGACGTCCCATCAGAGACTGAGCCTACGGAAGTTGAAAGCGAATAACAATGCTTTCAACGCAAGTAAAATTATTTATGAGGGAAGTACTTAGTAAATATGAGAATCAGTGGGTCTTCCCATAGAATCAGCACTTCTAACAAACTAGCTGTTACATTGGTCTATGATGACGTCCCATCAGAGACTGTGCCTACGGGAGTTGAAAGCAAATAACAATGCTTTCATCGCAAGTAAAATTATTTATGAGGGAAGTAGGCCTACTTAGTAAATTATGAGAATCAGTGGGTCTTCCCATAGAATCAGCACATCTAACAAACTAGCTGCTACATCGGTCTATGATGACGTCCCATCAGAGACTGTGCCTACGGGAGTTGAAAGCAAATAACAATGCTTTCATCGCAGGTAAAATTATTTATATACTTAGTAAATTATGAGAATCAGTGGGTCTTCCCATAGAATCAGCACTTCTAACAAACTAGCTGCTACACTGGTCTATGATGACGTCCCATCAGAGACTGTGCCTACGGGAGTTGAAAGCAAATAACAATGCTTTCATCGCAGGTAAAATTATTTATGAGGGAAGTACTTAGTAAATTATGAGAATCAGTGGGTCTTCCCATAGAATCAGCACTTCTAACAAACTAGCTGCTACATTGGTATATGATGACGTCTCATCAGAGACTGTGCCTACGGGAGTTGAAAGCAAATAACAATGCTTTCATCGCAAGTAAAATTATTTATGAGGGAAGTACTTAGTAAATTATGAGAATCAGTGGGTCTTCCCATAGAATCAGCACTTCTAACAAACTAGCTGCTACATCGGTCTATGATGACGTCCCATCAGAGACTGTGCCTACGGGAGTTGAAAGCAAATAACAATGCTTTCATCGCAGGTAAAATTATTTATATACTTAGTAAATATGAGAATCAGTCGGTCTTCCCATAGAATCAGCACTTCTAACAAACTAGCTGTTACATTGGTCTATGATGACGTCCCATCAGAGACTGTGCCTACGGGAGTTGAAAGCAAATAACAATGCTTTCATCGCAAGTAAAATTATTTATGAGGGAAGTAGGCCTACTTAGTAAATTATGAGAATCAGTGGGTCTTCCCATAGAATCAGCACATCTAACAAACTAGCTGTTACATTGGTCTATGATGACGTCCCATCAGAGACTGTGCCTACGGGAGTTGAAAGCAAATAACAATGCTTTTATCGCAAGTAAAATTATTTATGAGGGAAGTAGGCCTACTTAGTAAATTATGAGAATCAGTGGGTCTTCCCATAGAATCAGCACATCTAACAAACTAGCTGCTACATCGGTCTATGATGACGTCCCATCAGAGACTGTGCCTACGTGAGTTGAAAGCAAATAACAATGCTTTCATCGCAGGTAAAATTATTTATATACTTAGTAAATTATGAGAATCAGTGGGTCTTCCCATAGAATCAGCACTTCTAACAAACTAGCTGCTACACTGGTCTATGATGACGTCCCATCAGAAACTGTGCCTACGGGAGTTGAAAGCAAATAACAATGCTTTCATCGCAGGTAAAATTATTTATGAGGGAAGTACTTAGTAAATTATGAGAATCAGTGGGTCTTCCCATAGAATCAGCACTTCTAACAAACTAGCTGCTACATCGGTCTATGATGATGTCCCATCAGAGACTGTGCCTACGGGAGTTGAAAGCAAATAACAATGGTTTCATCGCAGGTAAAATTATTTATATACTTAGTAAACATGAGAATCAGTGGGTCTTCCCATAGAATCAGCACTTCTAACAAACTAGCTGCTACATTGGTATATGATGACGTCCCATCAGAGACTGTGCCTACGGGAGTTGAAAGCAAATAACAATGCTTTCATCGCAAGTAAAATTATTTATGAGGGAAGTACTTAGTAAATTATGAGAATCAGTGGGTCTTCCCATAGAATCAGCACTTCTAACAAACTAGCTGCTACATCGGTCTATGATGACGTCCCATCAGAGACTGTGCCTACGGTAGTTGAAAGCGAATAACAATGCTTTCAACGCAAGTAAAATTATTTATGAGGGAAGTACTTAGTAAATATGAGAATCAGTGGGTCTTCCCATAGAATCAGCACTTCTAACAAACTAGCTGTTACATTGGTCTATGATGACGTCCCATCAGAGACTGTGCCTACGGGAGTTGAAAGCAAATAACAATGCTTTCATCGCAAGTAAAATTATTTATGAGGGAAGTACTTAGTAAATTATGAGAATCAGTTAGGCCTCCCATAGAATCAGCACTTTTAACAAACTAGCTGCTACATCGGTTTATGATGAGATCATCGCTCTAGGGTAGCGATGAGTAAATTTTACTCACTCCTGAATTAATTTTTGATAAGGTATAAAATCAATGTTTAATGATTGGTGTTACGTGTTTGTTATGATGAATATTGAGGAAAAACATAAAGAGTATTTTAAAATATTAATTACATTAATACGTAAACTACACTTTTACAGCCATATTTTCAACTACGCATGTATACGTTTGTAGGCAACATGAAAGTGGCTCAAATAAATATGTCTTAAATGAGACAAATTTAACAAATACATACAATGACCCGTAAAAATAGGCGGCAGTAAATGTTTGCCCTTATTAAAGTGCCTGGTATATAACGTCGGATAAACACTGACCAAACTCACTTTTCTACGACAAATTAAACAAAATACCCTTCCCTTTTCAATGCCTATTAAATTGTACCCTTCCCTTTTCAATGTCTAATAATTGGTACCTTCCCTTTTCAATGCCTAATAAATCGTACCCTTCCCTTTTCAATGCCTAATAATTCTGACCCTTCCCTTTTTAATGCCTAATAATTCGTACTCTTCCCTTTTCAATTCCTAATAATTCGGATCGTTCCCTTTTCAATCCCTAATAATTCGTACCCTTCCCTTTTCAATGCCGAATAATTCGTACCCTTCCTTTTTAATGCCTAATAATTCGTACCATTTGCTTTTAAATGCCTAATAATTCGCACCCTTCTCTTTTTAATGCCTAATAAATAGGACCCTTCCCTTTTTATAGGGAATAATGCGAATTATGCGTAATTATTCGTGCCCTTCCCTTTTCAATGCCTAATAATTCGTATCGTTCCCTTTTTAATGCCTAAAAATTCCTACCCTTCCCTTTTCAAAGCCTAATATTTCGTACCCTTCCCTTTTCAATGCCTATTAAATTGTACCCTTCCCTTTTCAATGCCTAATAATTGGTACCCTTCCTTTTTAATGCCTAATAATTAGGACCCTTCCTTTTTTAATGTCTAATAATTCGTACCCTTCCCTTTTCAATTCCTAATAATTCGGACCCTTCCCTTTTCAATGCCTAATAATTCGTACCCTTCCTTTTCAATGCTTATTAATTCGTACTCTTCCCTTTTCAAAGCCTAATAATTCGTCGTATGCCAGTAGCGCGCAGAAGTATAAACTTGTATTTACTTTATTTTATTTCCCCAAATTAAAAAAATTCTCAATCATGAGACCACCCAAATTTTGATCCCAAAGCAGCGGCCTAGCTTGATTTTATGACGAGTCGACCCTTCACAGCGTATAAGAATGCTTGGCAATGTTTTTAGACCTGCTACTAAGCCTCCATTGACCCATAAGGGCCAAAATATGATTTGTCAATATCTTTACATACAAGTAATGTAGAAAAAATCAATTCTACTTTGGGTAATAGAAAAAATTTTATTTGTGTTACATTTTATTAAATATTTACAATTAATAAATTAATCACTTAAACAATAGTTTATGACTATCCGAACTAAAATTTTGTAAAAAACTTACTGAGAGAGAACGTTTTCGATCGCTATATGACGATCTTCATCAGTGTCTTCTGCTTGGAGATGTCGGGTCAAGCGGTGACGGTTTTAAAGGTAGGTGTTCGATAGTATTAAAAAGTATGTGTGATTTGTATTGTGTTTGTTCGTTTAATATGTTTGTACTTTGTGTTTTTGAGTGTCTGTTTCTTTTAAGTGATTGTAAAATGTTGAGTTGGTGTTCTGTTTGTGTTCCTCGACTCTTTGTTTAAAGCTGCGATCTGTTTCTCCAATGTAAAATTTGTTACATTCGTCGCAGTTCAGTTTGAATACGCCTGGTGCTTGTATTTTATCTTTGTTATTTGTGTTGTGTTGTATTTTGTATTGTAACTTATTAGTTTTATAAGAAAAAAGAAACAGGACACAAATACACAGACATTTACCATAACCTAGAAATCCTACACATCAACAAAAAAGGACCACATCTCAACACACTAGAACAATATGAAATTTACAGACACACAAAAATACACAATACAAATCACAAACAATTTTAGTTCGGATAGTCATAAACTATTGTTTAAGTGATTAATAAGATCACCGAACGTAATGGACTACAAAATTCCAGAATTAATAAATTAATTTCTTCCATGGATTAATGAAATAATATGTAGGATTTTAGGAAAAATCGTCAAGGGAATTTCAAATATAAATTACTCAATGTATTCGTATGACAAACTGATATGTTTATCGTATTCTTCAAGGGCGTTTAAATTATATGGACAACGATCAAGCAATATGATTAGAGGGATACACATGTAAGAAATTCATGTGGATAAATATTGACAACTTTGGCAATGACTATTATGTGTTTGTTTTTTTGTTATAGTGTGCAGATGAACATTTTGGGGATTGGTTTTAAAGTAAACAAACTACTTGCACTTGCAAAATAAAATATTTTGTCATTCGAATACTCTTGGCATTCAAAATCTATTGCACTTATTTATTTTTACTATTATTATATTATATTTACATATTTTTGTTGTTATTAGATAGAATAATGGCTAGTCTATATCTAAATGCCTCGGATATGGCACTGTACAATATTTACTACGGCTATAGGCTCTCATGTAGCAGGCCAGTAAGCAAGACACATTCCAGTACCAAGAAACACTGCCAACAAAAGTACACACGCACACATACGCCCACATGCACGCACACACACGCACACGCGCGCGCACACATACATACACAAACACACACACACACACACACACACGCACACACACGCATGTATATATATATGGTTTTTAGCAATAATTGTGAGTTTTTCTACCATTATAATTAAATATTTTCAAGGAGGGCGATTAATGAGGATAAAGCAGCTAAGAGGTGAACGTATGTTTACTTATAAAGCCTATATACAACCTTGGTGCGATTAGAACAAAATGTGTTCCGTCTAATCTAACCTAAACCACAAAAATATATTTATATATATAAGGTCTTGACGACATGTGAATTGTATTCGTGATGCTTAATAAAGAAATTTAAAAATGGGCAATCACGTTAAAAAAAACAAAATTTATGAAATAGGTTTCCGAAGAGGGTTCACAATTTTAGGTACACCTATATCTAACGATACACGAAATTAGATTAAAGGTTTGAAGTACTGTATTGATAACCAGAGCTTTTTACCATTCCGCTCGTATTCTTATGGATTTACAGGTACGCCATGTAGTTAGTTTTACCAGTAATGATTACGTCTAGAATTTAAATATGTACTTCTCAATGTTTTCAGAACGGATATAGAGTTTAGAATCGTATGTATGGGTACACGAAAATTTCATTTTGAGAGTTGTAAATAAAATGATGCAAAAACAAACAGCATATTGTTTGAAAAAGTTTTACTCTTATTTCATAAAAGAATTGTATTTTTCATCAAATCACAAGTCGTGGCATAAGTGTTATAAAATTTGTTTTTTTTTCAAATAACTTTTGCATACAAAATGAGCATACGAGATAATGATGTTAATTAAGTTATTTTAGTCATTCGCATAGCTTTTACCTTGGATTTTGTTTTATATTATGGTCTTGGTAAAAAACTGAGTTGTAACTACTTTTCAATTAGTTTGTTATTTTATAAAATCAAACTTGTACGTTTTCGATTTTATAAAAAATATTGTAGCTTATAGTGGCATCTATGAATTAATGCTATCCCTCTGACAAACAACTATAACAGGCGATCTTTGTATTTCTGTAATGTTTAGGCCTCAGTATTCTACTAAGTCTAGACTAACTTTAATCAGTTATTCCTGCACTATAGTTACTATATAAGTAAAGGATTGAAAAGGAATATACATGCTATTACGAAGAAGTTAACTTTTATATAATTAGATAATAAATTTCTATAACACCCTCCATTAAGTCTATTTAACACTTTATATATGTGTTAGAGATTTGGAAATACTTCAAATAGTAATGTGAGCGGCTGCAGACTGGCAATGCGATGATAAACCGTGTGTGAATGTCTGTCATTTGAACTCCGCGTAAGATGGTTTGTGAATGTCGATTAGTTGAAACGTTGGCCATTTGAACTAACCCCCGAAAAAGTGTTTGATACACTAGAGTTCAAAATGTATAAAAACACAAAAAACTTATAAAAAGCACAATTTTTACATAACTTATAAACAAATATATTGTTATCGTTTTATGTAGTCGTTAAGTACATTCTAAAGCACCAAATGACTTTTAAATTTTTGCCAAAACCCCTCAGCGCCCCTAAACACTCTAGCTTGCTCCTCTCTAAAGGCCGCTACTACGAGAGCGCTGAAAGAAATCCCGCCCAAGGCCGGTGCTGCTTCCAGTCTCCCACTACTGCGATGAGTAACATTGTCTTCTATCGCCCTCTAATGATATTCAACCCATATTTTAATTATTACGTCTCACGTTACAGAGATTTTGAAGTGCTTGAACAGCAATTACATCTCACGTGACGCGAAGTTTTTTTTCCAGGCGAAAAACAAACTGCGGTTATCATCGCCAATCAAAAACTAACACAAAACGCTATATTTTAAATAAAACCAAATAGCAAAATAAATTTTTAAAAAAAATCCTAAACAAACAAAACTTGAACAAAGGAGTAATATATAAAATATTTATGTAACCATAAATATATAACAATAAAAAACAACAATAAATAACAAAAAACAACAATAAATCTATAACAATAAAAAAACGTAGATTAGAAAATAAGTAGAAATAATTGAAATAACAATAAAAAATATAAAACTATAAATAACAAAATAACAACAACGAACAATATAACAGTGAATAAATAATAAGAATATTTAAAACAAGAATAGTTACTTGAACACAATAAGAAGAACATAAAATATATTAAATTTAAATAAATAATAAAAATAAACGCAGATAATAATTAAAAGAAATATAAGTATAACTATAAAAGCATATATTTTAAATATTAAATTTTATAAAATATGTTCAAGTGGTGTAAGAAAGCGATGACTCGGTCAATAGCCGAGGCATCGTCCCTTAACACCACCTTCAAACTCCCTTTTAAATTAAAAAGGGTACGAATATTAGGTACACTAACACAATCAACTAAAATGTGTTTTATTGTGAAGATATCACCGTAGCACTGGCAAATTGGCGGATCTTCACGACGCATCAAATATCCATGAGTTGCAAAAGAGAGGCCAACACGAAGGGGTGTAACCACCACATCCTCCCTACGTTTTGAACGAATAGAAGACCTCCATGGACGGACGGTATCTTTAATTTCCCTCAGCTTATTCTGAATCACGGTATGCCATTCGTCATTCCAAGCAGCGAGCAATAAATGTTTCGCAAAACACACATAATCAGATGCCATAACTCGTTGAGTAATTGGGAGTACTTGTCTTTAGCGTTTATTGTACGACCATCAATGCACTGGTAGACCTTACGTATTGCATTTGCACGACACATCTGTGGCATTTCTTCGCCTTTGTCTACGCTCCATTCTCTCGTCTACCTTTACATTACTTTTAGCGTTTACTGTACCACCACCAATACACTGGTAGTCTTTACGTGTTGCATTTGTCAGTCACATCTGTGGCATTTCTACGCCTTTGTCTACGCTCCATTCTCTCTTCTATCTTCACATTGTCTTTAGCGTTTACTGTACGAGCACCCATACATTGGTAGTCTTTACGTGTTGCATTTGTCCGACACATCTGTCCACCCTTAAGCTGCAGGTCTGCCGTCAAAATATCAAAATTTACACTATCAATGCCCAGTTTATGGAACTCAAATTACTAACAAAACTACAAACCGCGTCACAGATAAACGTAATGTTTACTTAATATATTTTGAATACTAATTATAAAGCCAAAAAGTAATTTTTAATAAGATACTTTTTCATAATTAAGATATAAATAAAGTAACATAATCTATGCAATAAAACAGATGTTCTGCCACATAGCCTATAACATAAAGTCACCTGTTGTATGATATAATCATGTTATCACTTGCATTAAGCCAAATGGAACGAATAGGCTCTATTGCATACATTGACCATCTTGTGAAAAGTTTATCCCCCATTGAAAACTATTATTAATTCTTTTTAAATTCAATTATTAAATTATTATTTGAAAAACTGTCTCAACATCAAGTATCATCCACTACAAGTTTAAAACAATGTATTTGAACTTGAGTGGATGAAAAAAACTATAAAGGGTGTAAAATTTGAACAAGATACGAGTATACGGTATATATAGACAGAAGGAACTAATAGAAGGAATTGAATGAAAGCTATAGTAAGTGATTGCCTGGAGTTAACACTCACCGCTTGGCGTCTTCCCTCTGCAGGCGCAACTGGACCTGCCTTCCATCTTAACTTCGGGAGCCTCCCAGCATCTCTTCTTCCTTCTGTCACTGCTGCTGTCCAACACTCTCGCCTTCTTAGCAGAACCCTCCTGCAGCTGGGACCCGTACGGGGAACTGGGTCCTGACCCGGGGTACGTCGAGAACAGAGAGTCTGCAAACACAAACACATCCTTTACAGCTTCTCGTGGCGTAGTAAGCAAGTAACGTAGAATGCAACAAGAAATATTGCAATGTGTATTGGCGAGTGTTACAGGAAGACGACATCATAAAGCAGTGTCTTTAACCTTTTTCATGACACCCCCACCTTCACATACCTCTCCTGCAGCTGGGGGACCATACGGGGAACTGGGTCCTGACCCGGGGTACGTCGAGAACAGAGAGTATGCAAACACAAACACATTATTTGAAGATTCTCGAATCATAGTAAGCAAGTAACGTAGAATGCAACAAGAAATATGCAATGTGAATGGGCGAGTGTTACAGGAAGATGACATCATAAAGCAGTGTCTTCAACCCTCTTTATGGCACCCCCACCCTTAGCAGAGCTCTTCTGCAGCTGGTGGCCGTACAGGGAACTGGGTCCTGACAGAGAGTCTGCAAACACAAACACATCCTTTACAGCTTCTAGTGGCATAGTAAGCACGTAACGCTTAATGTTAAAGAGTTTTACGGGTTAGGATTGTAACGCTATTATCTTAATGGAGACGCGTTTCAGTCCGCTACTAAAGTTATCCCATCACGGCAGCAACTCATGACGGGTGAAGCGGGTTAGGCACAGGCAATACAAAGACGGTTTCAAAGCAAGATCAGAGTTTTACGGGTTAGGATTGTAACGCTATTATCTTACTTGGAGACGCGTTTCAGTCCGCTACACAAGTTATCCCATCACGGCAGCAACTCATGACGGGTGAAGCGGGTTAGGCACAGGCAATACAAAGACGGCTTCAAAGCAAGATCAGAGTTTTACGGGTTAGGATTGTAACGCTATTATCTTACTTGGAGACGCGTTTCAGTCCGCTACACAAGTTATCCCATCACGGCAGTAACTCATGACGGGTGAAGCGGGTTAGGCACAGGCAATACAAAGACGGTTTCAAAGCAAGATCAGAGTTTTACGGGTTAGGATTGTAACTCTATTATCTTACTTGGGGACGCGTTTAAGTCCGTAACACAAATTATCCCATCACGACCGTAACTCATGACGGGAGTAACAGGTTAGACACAGGAAATATAATGACGGTTTCAAAGCAAGATCAGAGTTTTACGGGTTAGGATTGTAACTCTATTATCTTACTTGGGGACGCGTTTAAGTCCGTAACACAAATTATCCCATCACGACCGTAACTCATGACGGGAGTAACAGGTCAGGCACAGGCAATATAAAGACGGTTTCCAAGCAAGATCAGAGTTTTACGGGTTAGGATTGTAACCCTATTGTCTTACTTGGGGACGCGGTTCAGTCCGCTACTCAAGCTATCCCTTCACGGCAGTAACTGATGACGGGAGTAACGGGCTAGGCAGAGGCAATATAAAGACTGTTTCCAAGCAAGTTCAAGAGTTTTACGGGTTAGGATTGTAACCCTATTATCTTACTTGGGGACGGGTTTCAGTCCGCTACTAAAGGTTTCCCATCACGACAGTAACTCATGACAGGAGTAGCGGGTTAAGCAAAAGCAATATAAAGACGGTTTCCAAGCAAATATTATCTTACTTCGAGTCCGCTACTAAAGATATCCCTTCACGGCAGTAACTCATGACGGGAGTAGCGGGTTTGGCACAGGCAATATAAAGACGGTTTCCAAGCAAATATTATCTTACTTCGAGACGAGTTTCAGTCCGCTACTAAAGTTAACCCTTAACGGCAGTAACTCATGACAGGAGTAACGTGCTAGGCACAGGCAATATAATGACGGTTTCCAAGCAAGTTCAGTTTTTTACGAGCTAGGATTGTAACCCTATTATCTTACTTGGTGACGGGTTTCAGTCCGCTACTAAAGGTTTTCCCATCACGACAGTAACTCACGACGGGAGTAGCGGGTTTGGCACAGACAATATAATGACGGTTTACAAGCAAGTTCAGAGTTTTACGGTTTAGGATTTTAATCCTATTATCTTACTTGGAGACGCGTTTCAGTCCGCTACACAAGTTATCCCATCACGGCAGTAACTCATGCCGGGAGTAGCGGGTTTGGCACAGACAATATAAAGACGGTTTCCAAGCAAATATTATCATACTTCGAGACGAGTTTCAGTCCGCTACACAAGTTCTCCCATCACGGCAGTAACTCATGACGGGAGTAGCGGGTTTGGCACAGACAATATAAAGACGGTTTCCAAGCAAATATTATCTTACTTCGAGACGAGTTTCAGTCCGCTACTAAAGTTCTCCCATCACGGCAGTAACTCATGACGGGAGTAGCGGGTTAGGCACAGACAATATAAAGACGGTTTCCAAGCAAATATTATCTTACTTCGAGACGAGTTTCAGTCCGCTACTAAAGTTATGCCTTCACGGCAGTAACTTATGACAGGAGTAGCGGGTTTGGCACAGACAATATAAAGACGGTTTCCAAGCAAATATTATCTTACTTCGAGACGAGTTTCAGTCCGCTACTAAAGTTCTCCCATCACGGCAGTAACTTATGACAGGAGTAGCGGGTTTGGCACAGACAATATAAAGACGGTTTCCAAGCAAGATCAGAGTTTTACGGGTTAGGATTTTAACAATATTATCTTACTTGGGGACGGGTTTCAGTCCGCTACTAAAGGTTTCCCATCACGACAAAAACTCATGACAGGAGTAACGTGCTAGGCACAGGCAATATAAAGACGGTTTCCAAGCAAGTTCAGAGTTTTACGGGTTAGGATTGTAACAATATTATCTTACTTGGGGACGGGTTTCAGTCCGCTACTAAAGGTTTCCCATCACGACAGAAACTCATGACAGGAGTAGCGGGTTAAGCACAAGCAATATAAAGACGGTTTCCAAGCAAGTTCAGAGTTTTACGGGTTAGGATTGTAACAATATTATCTTACTTGGGGACGGGTTTCAGTCCGCTACTAAAGGTATCCCATTACGACAGTAACTCATGACAGGAGTAGCGGGTTAAGCACAAGCAATATAAAGACGGTTTCCAAGCAAGTTCAGAGTTTTACGGGTTAGGATTGTAACAATATTATCTTACTTGGGGACGGGTTTCAGTCCGCTACTAAAGGTTTCCCATCACGACAGAAACTCATGACAGGAGTAGCGGGTTAAGCACAAGCAATATAAAGACGGTTTCCAAGCAAGTTCAGAGTTTTACGGGTTAGGATTGTAACAATATTATCTTACTTGGGGACGGGTTTCAGTCCGCTACTAAAGGTATCCCATTACGACAGTAACTCATGACAGGAGTAGCGGGTTAAGCACAAGCAATATAAAGACGGTTTCCAAGCAAGTTCAGAGTTTTACGGGTTAGGATTGTAACAATATTATCTTACTTCGAGACGAGTTTCAGTCCGCTACTAAAGGTATCCCATTACGACAGTAACTCATGGCAGGAGTAGCGGGTTAAGCACAAGCAATATAAAGACGGTTTCCAAGCAAGTTCAGAGTTTTACGGGTTAGGATTGTAACAATATTATCTTACTTGGGGACGGGTTTCAGTCCGCTACTAAAGGTTTCCCATCACGACAGAAACTCATGACAGGAGTAGCGGGTTAAGCACAAGCAATATAAAGACGGTTTCCAAGCAAATATTATCTTACTTCGAGTCCGCTACTAAAGTTATCCCTTCACGGCAGTAACTCATGACGGGAGTAGCGGGTTTGGCACAGGCAATATAAAGACGGTTTCCAAGCAAATATTATCTTACTTCGAGACGAGTTTCAGTCCGCTACTAAAGTTATCCCTTAACGGCAGTAACTCATGACAGGAGTAACATGCTAGGCACAGGCAATATAATGACGGTTTCCAAGCAAGTTCAGTTTTTTACGAGCTAGGATTGTAACCCTACTATCTTACTTGGTGACGGGCTACAGTCCGATACTAAAGGTTTTCCCATCACGACAGTAACTCATGACGGGAGTAGCGGGTTTGGCACAGACAATATAATGACGGTTTCCAAGCAAGTTCAGTTTTTTACGAGCTAGGATTGTAACCCTACTATCTTACTTGGTGACGGGTTTCAGTCCGCTACTAAACGTTTTCCCATCACGACAGTAACTCATGACGGGAGTAGCGGGTTTGGCACAGACAATATAAAGACGGTTTATAAGCAAGTTCAGAGTTTTACGGTTTAGGATTTTAATCCTATTATCTTACTTGGGGACGGGTTTCAGTCCGCTACTAAAGGTTTCCCATCACGACAGAAACTCATGACAGGAGTAACGTGCTAGGCACAGGCAATATAAAGACGGTTTCCAAGCAAGTTCAGAGTTTTACGGGTTAGGATTGTAACAATATTATCTTACTTGGGGACGAGTTTCAGTCCGCTACTAAAGTTATCCCTTCACGGCAGTAACTCATGACGGGAGTAACAGGTTAGGCACAGGCAATATAAAGACGGTTTCCAAGCAAGATCAGAGTTTTACGGGTTAGGATTTTAACAATATTATCTTACTTGGGGACGGGTTTCAGTCCGCTACTAAAGGTATCCCATTACGACAGTAACTCATGACAGGAGTAGCGGGTTAAGCACAAGCAATATAAAGACGGTTTCCAAGCAAGTTCAGAGTTTTACGGGTTAGGATTGTAACAATATTATCTTACTTGGGGACGGGTTTCAGTCCGCTACTAAAGGTTTCCCATCACGACAGAAACTCATGACAGGAGTAGCGGGTTAAGCACAAGCAATATAAAGACGGTTTCCAAGCAAGTTCAGAGTTTTACGGGTTAGGATTGTAACAATATTATCTTACTCGGGGACGGGTTTCAGTCCGCTACTAAAGGTATCCCATTACGACAGTAACTCATGACAGGAGTAGCGGGTTAAGCACAAGCAATATAAAGACGGTTTCCAAGCAAGTTCAGAGTTTTACGGGTTAGGATTGTAACAATATTATCTTACTTCGAGACGAGTTTCAGTCCGCTACTAAAGGTATCCCATTACGACAGTAACTCATGACAGGAGTAGCGGGTTAAGCACAAGCAATATAAAGACGGTTTCCAAGCAAGTTCAGAGTTTTACGGGTTAGGATTGTAACAATATTATCTTACTTGGGGACGGGTTTCAGTCCGCTACTAAAGGTTTCCCATCACGACAGAAACTCATGACAGGAGTAGCGGGTTAAGCACAAGCAATATAAAGACGGTTTCCAAGCAAATATTATCTTACTTCGAGTCCGCTACTAAAGTTATCCCTTCACGGCAGTAACTCATGACGGGAGTAGCGGGTTTGGCACAGGCAATATAAAGACGGTTTCCAAGCAAATATTATCTTACTTCGAGACGAGTTTCAGTCCGCTACTAAAGTTATCCCTTAACGGCAGTAACTCATGACAGGAGTAACATGCTAGGCACAGGCAATATAATGACGGTTTCCAAGCAAGTTCAGTTTTTTACGAGCTAGGATTGTAACCCTACTATCTTACTTGGTGACGGGTTTCAGTCCGATACTAAAGGTTTTCCCATCACGACAGTAACTCATGACGGGAGTAGCGGGTTTGGCACAGACAATATAATGACGGTTTCCAAGCAAGTTCAGTTTTTTACGAGCTAGGATTGTAACCCTACTATCTTACTTGGTGACGGGTTTCAGTCCGCTACTAAACGTTTTCCCATCACGACAGTAACTCATGACGGGAGTAGCGGGTTTGGCACAGACAATATAAAGACGGTTTATAAGCAAGTTCAGAGTTTTACGGTTTAGGATTTTAATCCTATTATCTTACTTGGGGACGGGTTTCAGTCCGCTACTAAAGGTTTCCCATCACGACAGAAACTCATGACAGGAGTAACGTGCTAGGCACAGGCAATATAAAGACGGTTTCCAAGCAAGTTCAGAGTTTTACGGGTTAGGATTGTAACAATATTATCTTACTTGGGGACGAGTTTCAGTCCGCTACTAAAGTTATCCCTTCACGGCAGTAACTCATGACGGGAGTAACAGGTTAGGCACAGGCAATATAAAGACGGTTTCCAAGCAAGATCAGAGTTTTACGGGTTAGGATTTTAACAATATTATCTTACTTGGGGACGGGTTTCAGTCCGCTACTAAAGGTATCCCATTACGACAGTAACTCATGACAGGAGTAGCGGGTTAAGCACAAGCAATATAAAGACGGTTTCCAAGCAAGTTCAGAGTTTTACGGGTTAGGATTGTAACAATATTATCTTACTTGGGGACGGGTTTCAGTCCGCTACTAAAGGTTTCCCATCACGACAGAAACTCATGACAGGAGTAGCGGGTTAAGCACAAGCAATATAAAGACGGTTTCCAAGCAAGTTCAGAGTTTTACGGGTTAGGATTGTAACAATATTATCTTACTCGGGGACGGGTTTCAGTCCGCTACTAAAGGTATCCCATTACGACAGTAACTCATGACAGGAGTAGCGGGTTAAGCACAAGCAATATAAAGACGGTTTCCAAGCAAGTTCAGAGTTTTACGGGTTAGGATTGTAACAATATTATCTTACTTCGAGACGAGTTTCAGTCCGCTACTAAAGGTATCCCATTACGACAGTAACTCATGACAGGAGTAGCGGGTTAAGCACAAGCAATATAAAGACGGTTTCCAAGCAAGTTCAGAGTTTTACGGGTTAGGATTGTAACAATATTATCTTACTTGGGGACGGGTTTCAGTCCGCTACTAAAGGTTTCCCATCACGACAGAAACTCATGACAGGAGTAGCGGGTTAAGCACAAGCAATATAAAGACGGTTTCCAAGCAAATATTATCTTACTTCGAGTCCGCTACTAAAGTTATCCCTTCACGGCAGTAACTCATGACGGGAGTAGCGGGTTTGGCACAGGCAATATAAAGACGGTTTCCAAGCAAATATTATCTTACTTCGAGACGAGTTTCAGTCCGCTACTAAAGTTATCCCTTAACGGCAGTAACTCATGACAGGAGTAACATGCTAGGCACAGGCAATATAATGACGGTTTCCAAGCAAGTTCAGTTTTTTACGAGCTAGGATTGTAACCCTACTATCTTACTTGGTGACGGGTTTCAGTCCGATACTAAAGGTTTTCCCATCACGACAGTAACTCATGACGGGAGTAGCGGGTTTGGCACAGACAATATAATGACGGTTTCCAAGCAAGTTCAGTTTTTTACGAGCTAGGATTGTAACCCTACTATCTTACTTGGTGACGGGTTTCAGTCCGCTACTAAACGTTTTCCCATCACGACAGTAACTCATGACGGGAGTAGCGGGTTTGGCACAGACAATATAAAGACGGTTTATAAGCAAGTTCAGAGTTTTACGGTTTAGGATTTTAATCCTATTATCTTACTTGGAGACGCGTTTCAGTCCGCTACACAAGTTATCCCATCACGGCAGTAACTCATGACAGGAGTAGCGGGTTTAGCACGGACAATATAAAGACGGTTTCCAAGCAAATATTATCTTACTTCGAGACGAGTTTCAGTCCGCTACTAAAGTTATCCCTTCACGGCAGTAACTCATGACGGGAGTAGCGGGTTTAGCACAGACATTATAAAGACGGTTTCCAAGCAAATATTATCTTACTTCGAGACGAGTTTCAGTCCGCTACTAAAGTTATCCCTTCACGGCAGTAACTCATGACGGGAGTAGCGGGTTTAGCACAGACAATATAAAGACGGTTTCCAAGCAAATATTATCTTACTTCGAGACGAGTTTCAGTCCGCTACTAAAGTTATCCCTTCACGGCAGTAACTCATGACGGGAGTAGCGGGTTTAGCACAGACAATATAAAGACGGTTTCCAAGCAAATATTATGTTACTTCGAGACGAGTTTCAATCAGCTACTAAAGGTTTCCCTTCACGGCAGTAACTCATGACGGGAGTAGCGGGTTTGGCACAGACAATATAAAGACGGTTTCCAAGCAAATATTATCTTACTTCGAGACGAGTTTCAGTCCGCTACTAAGGTTATCCCTTCACGGCAGTAACTCATGACGGGAGTAGCGGGTTTAGCACAGACAATATAAAGACGGTTTCCAAGCAAATATTATCTTACTTCGAGACGAGTTTCAGTCCGCTACTAAAGTTATCCCTTCACGGCAGTAACTCATGACGGGAGTAGCGGGTATAGCACAGACAATATAAAGACGGTTTCCAAGCAAATATTATCTTACTTTGAGACGAGTTTCAGTCCGCTACTAAAGATATCCCTTCACGGCAGTAACTCATGACGGGAGTAGCGGGTTTGGCACAGACAATATAAAGACGGTTTCCAAGCAAATATTATCTTACTTCGAGAGAGTTTCAGTCCACTACTAAAGTTATCCCTTCACGGCAGTAACTCATGACGGTAGTAGCGGGTTTAGCACAGACAATATAAAGATGGTTTCCAAGCAAATATTATCTTACTTCGAGATGAGTTTCAGTCCGCTACTAAAGTTATCCCTTCACGGTAGTAACTCATGACGGGAGTAGCGGGTTTGGCACAGACAATATAAAGATGGTTTCCAAGCAAATATTATGTTACTTCGAGACGAGTTTCAATCAGCTACTAAAGGTTTCCCATCACGGCAGTAACTCATGACGGGAGTAGCGGGTTTGGCACAGACAATATAAAGACGGTTTCCAAGCAAATATTATGTTACTTCGAGACGAGTTTCAGTCCGCTACTAAAGTTATCCCTTCACGGCAGTAACTCATGACGGGAGTAGCGGGTTTGGCACAGACAATATAAAGACGGTTTCCAAGCAAATATTATGTTACTTCGAGACGAGTTTCAATCAGCTACTAAAGGTTTCCCATCACGGCAGTAACTCATGACGGGAGTAGCGGGTTTAGCACGGACAATATAAAGACGGTTTCCAAGCAAATATTATCTTACTTCGAGACGAGTTTCAGTCCGCTACTAAAGTTATCCCTTCACGGCAGTAACTCATGACGGGAGTAGCGGGTTTGGCACAGAAAATATAAAGACGGTTTCCAAGCAAATATTATCTTACTTCGAGACGAGTTTCAGTCAGCTACTAAAGTTATCCCTTCACGGCAGTAACTCATGACGGGAGTAGCGGGTTTAGCACGGACAATATAAAGACGGTTTCCAAGCAAATATTATCTTACTTCGAGACGAGTTTCAGTCCGCTACTAAAGTTATCCCTTCACGGCAGTAACTCATGACGGGAGTAGCGGGTTTAGCACAGACAATATAAAGACGGTTTCCAAGCAAATATCATCTTACTTCGAGACGAGTTTCAGTCCGCTACTAAAGTTATCCCTTCACGGCAGTAACTCATGACGGGAGTAGCGGGTTTAGCACGGACAATATAAAGACGGTTTCCAAGCAAATATTATGTTACTTCGAGACGAGTTTCAATCAGCTACTAAAGGTTTCCCATCACGGCAGTAACTCATGACGGGAGTAGCGGGTTTAGCACAGACAATATAAAGACGGTTTCCAAGCAAATATTATCATACTTCGAGACGAGTTTCAGTCCGCTACACAAGTTCTCCCATCACGGCAGTAACTCATGACGGGAGTAGCGGGTTTGGCACAGACAATATAAAGACGGTTTCCAAGCAAATATTATCTTACTTCGAGACGAGTTTCAGTCCGCTACTAAAGTTCTCCCATCACGGCAGTAACTCATGACGGGAGTAGCGGGTTAGGCACAGACAATATAAAGACGGTTTCCAAGCAAATATTATCTTACTTCGAGACGAGTTTCAGTCCGCTACTAAAGTTATGCCTTCACGGCAGTAACTTATGACAGGAGTAGCGGGTTTGGCACAGACAATATAAAGACGGTTTCCAAGCAAATATTATCTTACTTCGAGACGAGTTTCAGTCCGCTACTAAAGTTCTCCCATCACGGCAGTAACTTATGACAGGAGTAGCGGGTTTGGCACAGACAATATAAAGACGGTTTCCAAGCAAGATCAGAGTTTTACGGGTTAGGATTTTAACAATATTATCTTACTTGGGGACGGGTTTCAGTCCGCTACTAAAGGTTTCCCATCACGACAGAAACTCATGACAGGAGTAACGTGCTAGGCACAGGCAATATAAAGACGGTTTCCAAGCAAGTTCAGAGTGTTACGGGTTAGGATTGTAACAATATTATCTTACTTGGGGATGGTTTCAGTCCGCTACTAAAGGTTTCCCATCACGACAGAAACTCATGACAGGAGTAGCGGGTTAAGCACAAGCAATATAAAGACGGTTTCCAAGCAAGTTCAGAGTTTTACGGGTTAGGATTGTAACAATATTATCTTACTTGGGGACGGGTTTCAGTCCGCTACTAAAGGTATCCCATTACGACAGTAACTCATGACAGGAGTAGCGGGTTAAGCACTAGCAATATAAAGACGGTTTCCAAGCAAGTTCAGAGTTTTACGGGTTAGGATTGTAACAATATTATCTTACTTGGGGACGGGTTTCAGTCCGCTACTAAAGGTTTCCCATCACGACAGAAACTCATGACAGGAGTAGCGGGTTAAGCACAAGCAATATAAAGACGGTTTCCAAGCAAGTTCAGAGTTTTACGGGTTAGGATTGTAACAATATTATCTTACTTGGGGACGGGTTTCAGTCCGCTACTAAAGGTATCCCATTACGACAGTAACTCATGACAGGAGTAGCGGGTTAAGCACAAGCAATATAAAGACGGTTTCCAAGCAAGTTCAGAGTTTTACGGGTTAGGATTGTAACAATATTATCTTACTTCGAGACGAGTTTCAGTCCGCTACTAAAGGTATCCCATTACGACAGTAACTCATGACAGGAGTAGCGGGTTAAGCACAAGCAATATAAAGACGGTTTCCAAGCAAGTTCAGAGTTTTACGGGTTAGGATTGTAACAATATTATCTTACTTGGGGACGGGTTTCAGTCCGCTACTAAAGGTTTCCCATCACGACAGAAACTCATGACAGGAGTAGCGGGTTAAGCACAAGCAATATAAAGACGGTTTCCAAGCAAATATTATCTTACTTCGAGTCCGCTACTAAAGTTATCCCTTCACGGCAGTAACTCATGACGGGAGTAGCGGGTTTGGCACAGGCAATATAAAGACG
Source organism: Prosapia bicincta (assembly GCA_036971475.1). Classification (NCBI taxonomy): domain Eukaryota; kingdom Metazoa; phylum Arthropoda; class Insecta; order Hemiptera; family Cercopidae; genus Prosapia; species Prosapia bicincta. The sequence continues at coordinate 320,450,185 of JBAIZL010000002.1, read as the reverse complement.
GTTTCCAAGCAAATATTATCTTACTTCGAGACGAGTTTCAGTCCGCTACTAAAGTTATCCCTTAACGGCAGTAACTCATGACAGGAGTAACATGCTAGGCACAGGCAATATAATGACGGTTTCCAAGCAAGTTCAGTTTTTTACGAGCTAGGATTGTAACCCTACTATCTTACTTGGTGACGGGTTTCAGTCCGATACTAAAGGTTTTCCCATCACGACAGTAACTCATGACGGGAGTAGCGGGTTTGGCACAGACAATATAATGACGGTTTCCAAGCAAGTTCAGTTTTTTACGAGCTAGGATTGTAACCCTACTATCTTACTTGGTGACGGGTTTCAGTCCGCTACTAAACGTTTTCCCATCACGACAGTAACTCATGACGGGAGTAGCGGGTTTGGCACAGACAATATAAAGACGGTTTATAAGCAAGTTCAGAGTTTTACGGTTTAGGATTTTAATCCTATTATCTTACTTGGGGACGGGTTTCAGTCCGCTACTAAAGGTTTCCCATCACGACAGAAACTCATGACAGGAGTAACGTGCTAGGCACAGGCAATATAAAGACGGTTTCCAAGCAAGTTCAGAGTTTTACGGGTTAGGATTGTAACAATATTATCTTACTTGGGGACGAGTTTCAGTCCGCTACTAAAGTTATCCCTTCACGGCAGTAACTCATGACGGGAGTAACAGGTTAGGCACAGGCAATATAAAGACGGTTTCCAAGCAAGATCAGAGTTTTACGGGTTAGGATTTTAACAATATTATCTTACTTGGGGACGGGTTTCAGTCCGCTACTAAAGGTTTCCCATCACGACAGAAACTCATGACAGGAGTAACGTGCTAGGCACAGGCAATATAAAGACGGTTTCCAAGCAAGTTCAGAGTTTTACGGGTTAGGATTGTAACAATATTATCTTACTTGGGGACGGGTTTCAGTCCGCTACTAAAGGTATCCCATTACGACAGTAACTCATGACAGGAGTAGCGGGTTAAGCACAAGCAATATAAAGACGGTTTCCAAGCAAGTTCAGAGTTTTACGGGTTAGGATTGTAACAATATTATCTTACTTGGGGACGGGTTTCAGTCCGCTACTAAAGGTTTCCCATCACGACAGAAACTCATGACAGGAGTAGCGGGTTAAGCACAAGCAATATAAAGACGGTTTCCAAGCAAGTTCAGAGTTTTACGGGTTAGGATTGTAACAATATTATCTTACTCGGGGACGGGTTTCAGTCCGCTACTAAAGGTATCCCATTACGACAGTAACTCATGACAGGAGTAGCGGGTTAAGCACAAGCAATATAAAGACGGTTTCCAAGCAAGTTCAGAGTTTTACGGGTTAGGATTGTAACAATATTATCTTACTTCGAGACGAGTTTCAGTCCGCTACTAAAGGTATCCCATTACGACAGTAACTCATGACAGGAGTAGCGGGTTAAGCACAAGCAATATAAAGACGGTTTCCAAGCAAGTTCAGAGTTTTACGGGTTAGGATTGTAACAATATTATCTTACTTGGGGACGGGTTTCAGTCCGCTACTAAAGGTTTCCCATCACGACAGAAACTCATGACAGGAGTAGCGGGTTAAGCACAAGCAATATAAAGACGGTTTCCAAGCAAATATTATCTTACTTCGAGTCCGCTACTAAAGTTATCCCTTCACGGCAGTAACTCATGACGGGAGTAGCGGGTTTGGCACAGGCAATATAAAGACGGTTTCCAAGCAAATATTATCTTACTTCGAGACGAGTTTCAGTCCGCTACTAAAGTTATCCCTTAACGGCAGTAACTCATGACAGGAGTAACATGCTAGGCACAGGCAATATAATGACGGTTTCCAAGCAAGTTCAGTTTTTTACGAGCTAGGATTGTAACCCTACTATCTTACTTGGTGACGGGTTTCAGTCCGATACTAAAGGTTTTCCCATCACGACAGTAACTCATGACGGGAGTAGCGGGTTTGGCACAGACAATATAATGACGGTTTCCAAGCAAGTTCAGTTTTTTACGAGCTAGGATTGTAACCCTACTATCTTACTTGGTGACGGGTTTCAGTCCGCTACTAAACGTTTTCCCATCACGACAGTAACTCATGACGGGAGTAGCGGGTTTGGCACAGACAATATAAAGACGGTTTATAAGCAAGTTCAGAGTTTTACGGTTTAGGATTTTAATCCTATTATCTTACTTGGAGACGCGTTTCAGTCCGCTACACAAGTTATCCCATCACGGCAGTAACTCATGACAGGAGTAGCGGGTTTAGCACGGACAATATAAAGACGGTTTCCAAGCAAATATTATCTTACTTCGAGACGAGTTTCAGTCCGCTACTAAAGTTATCCCTTCACGGCTGTAACTCATGACGGGAGTAGCGGGTTTAGCACAGACAATATAAAGAAGGTTTCCAAGCAAATATTATCTTACTTCGAGACGAGTTTCAGTCCGCTACTAAAGTTATCCCTTCACGGCAGTAACTCATGACGGGAGTAGCGGGTTTAGCACAGACAATATAAAGACGGTTTCCAAGCAAATATTATCTTACTTCGAGACGAGTTTCAGTCCGCTACTAAAGTTATCCCTTCACGGCAGTAACTCATGACGGGAGTAGCGGGTTTAGCACAGACAATATAAAGACGGTTTCCAAGCAAATATTATGTTACTTCGAGACGAGTTTCAATCAGCTACTAAAGGTTTCCCTTCACGGCAGTAACTCATGACGGGAGTAGCGGGTTTGGCACAGACAATATAAAGACGGTTTCCAAGCAAATATTATCTTACTTCGAGACGAGTTTCAGTCCGCTACTAAGGTTATCCCTTCACGGCAGTAACTCATGACGGGAGTAGCGGGTTTAGCACAGACAATATAAAGACGGTTTCCAAGCAAATATTATCTTACTTCGAGACGAGTTTCAGTCCGCTACTAAAGATATCCCTTCACGGCAGTAACTCATGACGGGAGTAGCGGGTTTGGCACAGACAATATAAAGACGGTTTCCAAGCAAATATTATCTTACTTCGAGACGAGTTTCAGTCCGCTACTAAAGTTATCCCTTCACGGCAGTAACTCATGACGGGAGTAGCGGGTTTAGCACAGACAATATAAAGACTGTTTCCAAGCAAAATTTATCTTACTTCGAGACGAGTTTCAGTCCGTTACTAAAGTTATCCCTTCACGGCAGTAACTCATGACGGGAGTAGCGGGTTTAGCACAGACAATATAACGACGGTTTCCAAGCAAATATTATCTTACTTTGAGACGAGTTTCAGTCCGCTACTAAAGATATCCCTTCACGGCAGTAACTCATGACGGGAGTAGCGGGTTTGGCACAGACAATATAAAGACGGTTTCCAAGCAAATATTATCTTACTTCGAGACGAGTTTCAGTCCGCTACTAAAGTTATCCCTTCACGGCAGTAACCCATGACGGGAGTAGCGGGTTTAGCACAGACAATATAAAGACGGTTTCCAAGCAAATATTATCTTACTTCGAGACGAGTTTCAGTCCACTACTAAAGTTATCCCTTCACGGCAGTAACTCATGACGGTAGTAGCGGGTTTAGCACAGACAATATAAAGATGGTTTCCAAGCAAATATTATCTTACTTCGAGATGAGTTTCAGTCCGCTACTAAAGTTATCCCTTCACGGTAGTAACTCATGACGGGAGTAGCGGGTTTGGCACAGACAATATAAAGATGGTTTCCAAGCAAATATTATGTTACTTCGAGACGAGTTTCAATCAGCTACTAAAGGTTTCCCATCACGGCAGTAACTCATGACGGGAGTAGCGGGTTTGGCACAGACAATATAAAGACGGTTTCCAAGCAAATATTATGTTACTTCGAGACGAGTTTCAATCAGCTACTAAAGGTTTCCCATCACGGCAGTAACTCATGACGGGAGTAGCGGGTTTAGCACGGACAATATAAAGACGGTTTCCAAGCAAATATTATGTTACTTCGAGACGAGTTTCAATCAGCTACTAAAGGTTTCCCATCACGGCAGTAACTCATGACGGGAGTAGCGGGTTTGGCACAAAAAAATATAAAGACGGTTTCCAAGCAAATATTATCTTACTTCGAGACGAGTTTCAGTCAGCTACTAAAGTTATCCCTTCACGGCAGTAACTCATGACGGGAGTAGCGGGTTTAGCACGGACAATATAAAGACGGTTTCCAAGCAAATATTATCTTACTTCGAGACGAGTTTCAGTCCGCTACTAAAGTTATCCCTTCACGGCAGTAACTCATGACGGGAGTAGCGGGTTTAGCACAGACAATATAAAGACGGTTTCCAAGCAAATATCATCTTACTTCGAGACGAGTTTCAGTCCGCTACTAAAGTTATCCCTTCACGGCAGTAACTCATGACGGGAGTAGCGGGTTTAGCACGGACAATATAAAGACGGTTTCCAAGCAAATATTATGTTACTTCGAGACGAGTTTCAATCAGCTACTAAAGGTTTCCCATCACGGCAGTAACTCATGACGAGAGTAGCGGGTTTGGCACAGAAAATATAAAGACGGTTTCCAAGCAAATATTATCTTACTTCGAGACGAGTTTCAGTCAGCTACTAAAGTTATCCCTTCACGGCAGTAACTCATGACGGGAGTAGCGGGTTTAGCACGGACAATATAAAGACGGTTTCCAAGCAAATATTATCTTACTTCGAGACGAGTTTCAGTCCGCTACTAAAGTTATCCTTTCACGGCAGTAACTCATGACGGGAGTAGCGGGTTTAGCACAGACAATATAAAGACGGTTTCCAAGCAAATATCATCTTACTTCGAGACGAGTTTCAGTCCGCTACTAAAGTTATCCCTTCACGGCAGTAACTCATGACGGGAGTAGCGGGTTTAGCACAGACAATATAAAGACGGTTTCCAAGCAAATATTATGTTACTTCGAGACGAGTTTCAGTCCGCTACTAAAGTTATCCCTTCACGGCAGTAACTCATGACGGGAGTAGCGGGTTTGGCACAGACAATATAAAGACGGTTTCCAAGCAAATATTATGTTACGTCGAGACGTGTTTCAATCAGCTACTAAAGGTTTCCCATCACGGCAGTAACTCATGACGGGAGTAGCGGGTTTGGCACAGAAAATATAAAGACGGTTTCCAAGCAAATATTATCTTACTTCGAGACGAGTTTCAGTCAGCTACTAAAGTTATCCCTTCACGGCAGTAACTCATGACGGGAGTAGCGGGTTTAGCACGGACAATATAAAGACGGTTTCCAAGCAAATATTATCTTACTTCGAGACGAGTTTCAGTCCGCTACTAAAGTTATCCCTTCACGGCAGTAACTCATGACGGGAGTAGCGGGTTTAGCACAGACAATATAAAGACGGTTTCCAAGCAAATATTATCTTACTTCGAGACGAGTTTCAGTCCGCTACTAAAGTTATCCCTTCACGGCAGTAACTCATGACGGGAGTAGCGGGTTTAGCACAGACAATATAAAGACGGTTTCCAAGCAAATATTATGTTACTTCGAGACGAGTTTCAGTCAGCTACTAAAGTTATCCCTTCACGGCAGTAACTCATGACGGGAGTAGCGGGTTTGGCACAGAAAATATAAAGACGGTTTCCAAGCAAATATTATCTTACTATGAGACGAATTTCAGTCAGCTACTAAAGTTATCCCTTCATGGCAGTAACTCATGACGGGAGTAGCGGGTTTAGCACAGACAATATAAAGACGGTTTCCAAGCAAATATTATGTTACGTCGAGACGTGTTTCAATCAGCTACTAAAGGTTTCCCATCACGGCAGTAACTCATGACGGGAGTAGCGGGTTTGGCACAGAAAATATAAAGACGGTTTCCAAGCAAATATTATCTTACTTCGAGACGAGTTTCAGTCAGCTACTAAAGTTATCCCTTCACGGCAGTAACTCATGACGGGAGTAGCGGGTTTAGCACGGACAATATAAAGACGGTTTCCAAGCAAATATTATCTTACTTCGAGACGAGTTTCAGTCCGCTACTAAAGTTATCCCTTCACGGCAGTAACTCATGACGGGAGTAGCGGGTTTAGCACAGACAATATAAAGACGGTTTCCAAGCAAATATTATCTTACTTTGAGACGAGTTTCAGTCCGCTACTAAAGATATCCCTTCACGGCAGTAACTCATGACGGGAGTAGCGGGTTTGGCACAGACAATATAAAGACGGTTTCCAAGCAAATATTATCTTACTTCGAGACGAGTTTCAGTCCGCTACTAAAGTTATCCCTTCACGGCAGTAACTCATGACGGGAGTAGCGGGTTTAGCACAGACAATATAAAGACTGTTTCCAAGCAAATATTATCTTACTTCGAGACGAGTTTCAGTCCGCTACTAAAGTTATCCCTTCACGGCAGTAACTCATGACGGGAGTAGCGGGTTTAGCACAGACAATATAACGACGGTTTCCAAGCAAATATTATCTTACTTTGAGACGAGTTTCAGTCCGCTACTAAAGATATCCCTTCACGGCAGTAACTCATGACGGGAGTAGCGGGTTTGGCACAGACAATATAAAGACGGTTTCCAAGCAAATATTATCTTACTTCGAGACGAGTTTCAGTCCGCTACTAAAGTTATCCCTTCACGGCAGTAACCCATGACGGGAGTAGCGGGTTTAGCACAGACAATATAAAGACGGTTTCCAAGCAAATATTATCTTACTTCGAGACGAGTTTCAGTCCGCTACTAAAGTTATCCCTTCACGGCAGTAACTCATGACGGTAGTAGCGGGTTTAGCACAGACAATATAAAGATGGTTTCCAAGCAAATATTATCTTACTTCGAGATGAGTTTCAGTCCGCTACTAAAGTTATCCCTTCACGGTAGTAACTCATGACGGGAGTAGCGGGTTTGGCACAGACAATATAAAGATGGTTTCCAAGCAAATATTATGTTACTTCGAGACGAGTTTCAATCAGCTACTAAAGGTTTCCCATCACGGCAGTAACTCTTGACGGGAGTAGCGGGTTTGGCACAGACAATATAAAGACGGTTTCCAAGCAAATATTATGTTACTTCGAGACGAGTTTCAATCAGCTACTAAAGGTTTCCCATCACGGCAGTAACTCATGACGGGAGTAGCGGGTTTAGCACGGACAATATAAAGACGGTTTCCAAGCAAATATTATGTTACTTCGAGACGAGTTTCAATCAGCTACTAAAGGTTTCCCATCACGGCAGTAACTCATGACGGGAGTAGCGGGTTTGGCACAGAAAATATAAAGACGGTTTCCAAGCAAATATTATCTTACTTCGAGACGAGTTTCAGTCCGCTACTAAAGTTATCCCTTCACGGCAGTAACTCATGACGGGAGTAGCGGGTTTGGCACAGAAAATATAAAGACGGTTTCCAAGCAAATATTATGTTACTTCGAGACGAGTTTCAGTCCGCTACTAAAGTTATCCCTTCACGGCAGTAACTCATGACGGGAGTAGCGGGTTTGGCACAGAAAATATAAAGACGGTTTCCAAGCAAATATTATCTTACTTCGAGACGAGTTTCAGTCAGCTACTAAAGTTATCCCTTCACGGCAGTAACTCATGACGGGAGTAGCGGGTTTAGCACGGACAATATAAAGACGGTTTCCAAGCAAATATTATCTTACTTCGAGACGAGTTTCAGTCCGCTACTAAAGTTATCCCTTCACGGCAGTAACTCATGACGGGAGTAGCGGGTTTAGCACAGACAATATAAAGACGGTTTCCAAGCAAATATCATCTTACTTCGAGACGAGTTTCAGTCCGCTACTAAAGTTATCCCTTCACGGCAGTAACTCATGACGGGAGTAGCGGGTTTAGCACAGACAATATAAAGACGGTTTCCAAGCAAATATTATGTTACTTCGAGACGAGTTTCAGTCCGCTACTAAAGTTATCCCTTCACGGCAGTAACTCATGACGGGAGTAGCGGGTTTGGCACAGACAATATAAAGACGGTTTCCAAGCAAATATTATGTTACGTCGAGACGTGTTTCAATCAGCTACTAAAGGTTTCCCATCACGGCAGTAACTCATGACGGGAGTAGCGGGTTTGGCACAGAAAATATAAAGACGGTTTCCAAGCAAATATTATCTTACTTCGAGACGAGTTTCAGTCAGCTACTAAAGTTATCCCTTCACGGCAGTAACTCATGACGGGAGTAGCGGGTTTAGCACGGACAATATAAAGACGGTTTCCAAGCAAATATTATCTTACTTCGAGACGAGTTTCAGTCCGCTACTAAAGTTATCCCTTCACGGCAGTAACTCATGACGGGAGTAGCGGGTTTAGCACAGACAATATAAAGACGGTTTCCAAGCAAATATTATCTTACTTCGAGACGAGTTTCAGTCCGCTACTAAAGTTATCCCTTCACGGCAGTAACTCATGACGGGAGTAGCGGGTTTAGCACAGACAATATAAAGACGGTTTCCAAGCAAATATTATGTTACTTCGAGACGAGTTTCAGTCAGCTACTAAAGTTATCCCTTCACGGCAGTAACTCATGACGGGAGTAGCGGGTTTGGCACAGAAAATATAAAGACGGTTTCCAAGCAAATATTATCTTACTATGAGACGAATTTCAGTCAGCTACTAAAGTTATCCCTTCACGGCAGTAACTCATGACGGGAGTAGCGGGTTTAGCACAGACAATATAAAGACGGTTTCCAAGCAAATATTATGTTACGTCGAGACGTGTTTCAATCAGCTACTAAAGGTTTCCCATCACGGCAGTAACTCATGACGGGAGTAGCGGGTTTGGCACAGAAAATATAAAGACGGTTTCCAAGCAAATATTATCTTACTTCGAGACGAGTTTCAGTCAGCTACTAAAGTTATCCCTTCACGGCAGTAACTCATGACGGGAGTAGCGGGTTTAGCACGGACAATATAAAGACGGTTTCCAAGCAAATATTATCTTACTTCGAGACGAGTTTCAGTCCGCTACTAAAGTTATCCCTTCACGGCAGTAACTCATGACGGGAGTAGCGGGTTTAGCACAGACAATATAAAGACGGTTTCCAAGCAAATATTATCTTACTTCGAGACGAGTTTCAGTCCGCTACTAAAGTTATCCCTTCACGGCAGTAACTCATGACGGGAGTAGCGGGTTTGGCACAGAAAATATAAAGACGGTTTCCAAGCAAATATTATCTTACTATGAGACGAATTTCAGTCAGCTACTAAAGTTATCCCTTCACGGCAGTAACTCATGACGGGAGTAGCGGGTTTAGCACAGACAATATAAAGACGGTTTCCAAGCAAATATTATGTTACTTCGAGACGAGTTTCAGTCCGCTACTAAAGTTATCCCTTCACGGCAGTAACTCATGACGGGAGTAGCGGGTTTGGCACAGAAAATATAAAGACGGTTTCCAAGCAAATATTATCTTACTTCGAGACGAATTTCAGTCAGCTACTAAAGTTATCCCTTCACGGCAGTAACTCATGACATGAGTAGCGGGTTTGGCACAGACAATATAAAGACGGTTTCCAAGCAAATATTATCTTACTTCGAGACGAGTTTCAGTCCGCTACTAAAGTTATCCCTTCACGGCAGTAACTCATGACGGGAGTAGCGGGTTTGGCACAGACAATATAAAGACGGTTCCCAAGCAAATATTATGTTACTTCGAGACGAGTTTCAACCCGCTACTAAAGTTATCCCTTCATGGCAGTAACTCATGACGGGAGTAGCGGGTTTGGCACAGACTATATAAAGACGTTTTCCAAGCAAATATTATCTTACTTCGAGACGAGTTTCAGTCCGCTACTAAAATTATCCCTTCACGGCAGTAACTCATGACGGGAGTAGCGGGTTTGGCACAGACTATATAAAGACTGTTTCCAAGCAAATATTATCTTACTTCGAGACGAGTTTCAGTCCGCTACTAAAGATTTCCCATCACGACAGTAACTCTTGACGGGAGTAGCGGGTTTGGCACAGACAATATAAAGACGGTTTCCAAGCAAATATTATCTTACTTCGAGACGAGTTTCAGTCCGCTACTAAAGTTATCCCTTCACGGCAGTAACCCATGACGGGAATAGCGGGTTTGGCACAGACAATATAAAGACGGTTTCCAAGCAAATATTATCTTACTTCGAAACGAGTTTCAGTCCGCTACTAAAGTTATCCCTTCACGGCAGTAACTCATGACAGGAGTAGCGGGTTAGGCACAGACAATATAAAGACGGTTTCCAAGCAAATATTATCTTACTTCGAGACGAGTTTCAGTCCGCTACTAAAGTTATCCCTTCACGGCAGTAACTCATGACGGGAGTAGCGGGTTTGGCAGAGACAATATAATGACGGTTTCCAAGCAAATATTATGTTACTTCGAGACGAGTTTCAGCCCGCTACTAAAGTTATCCCTTCACGGCAGTAAGTCATGACGGGAGTAGCGGGTTTAGCACAGACCATATAAAGACGGTTTCCAAGCAAATATTATCTTACTTCGAGACGAGTTTCAGTCCGCTACTAAAATTATCCCTTCACGGCAGTAACTCATGACGGGAGTAGCGGGTTTGGCACAGACTATATAAAGACGGTTTCCAAGCAAATATTATCTTACTTCGAGACGAGTTTCAGTTCGCTACTAAAATTATCCCTTCACGGCAGTAACTCATGACGGGAGTAGCGGGTTTGGCACAGACAATATAAAGACGGTTTCCAAGCAAATATTATCTTACTTCGAGACGAGTTTCAGTCCGCTACTAAAGTTATCCCTTCACGGCAGTAACTCATGACGGGAGTAGCGGGTTTGGCACAGACAATATAAAGACGGTTTCCAAGCAAATATTATCTTACTTCGAGACGAGTTTCAGTCCGCTACTAAAGTTATGCCTTCATGGCAGTAACTCATGACGGGAGTAGCGGGTTTGGCACAGACAATATAAAGACTCTGAACTTGCTTGGAAACCGTCTTTATATTGCCTGTGCCTAGCACGTTACTCCTGTCATGAGTTACTGTCGTGATGGGAAAACTTTAGTAGCGGACTGAAACTCGTCCCCAAGTAAGATAATAGGGTTACAATCCTACCTCGTAAAAAACTGAACTTGCTTGGAAACCGTCATTATATTGCCTGTCCCTAGCACATTACTAATGTCATGAGTTACTGTCGTTATGGGAAACCTTTAGTAGCGGACTGAAACTCGTCCCCAAGTAAGATAATAGGGTTACAATCCTAGCTCGTAAAAAACTGAACTTGCTTGGACACCGTCATTATATTGCCTGTGCCTAGCTAGTTACTCCCGTCATCAGTTACTGCCGTGATGGGATAACTTGTGTAGCGGACTGAAACGCGTCCCCAAGTAAGATAATGGGGTAACAATCCTAACTCGTAGAATACTGAACTTGCTTGGGAAGCGTCATTTTATCGCCTGTGCCTGGCCCGTTACTCCCGTCATCAGTTACTGCCGTGATGGGATAACTTGTGTAACGGACTGAAACTTGTCTAAAAGTAAGATGATGAGTTTCAATCCTAACCCGTAAAACTCTGAACTTGCTTGGAAACCGTCTTTATATTGGCTGTGCCTAGCCTTTTACTTCCGTCATGAGTTACTGCCGTGATGGGATACCTTTAGTAGCGGACTGAAACGCGTCCCCAAGTAAGATAATAGGGTTACAATCCTAACTCGTAAAACTCTGAACTTGCTTGTAAACCGTCTTTATATTGCCTGTGCCTAACCTGTTACTTCAGTCATAGGTTACTGCCGTGATGGGAAAACTTGTGTAGCGGACTGAAAAGCGTGCCCAAGTAAGATAATAGGGTTACGATCCTAACCCGTAAAACTGATCTTGCTTGGAAACCGTCTTTATATTGCTTGTGCCTAACCTGTTACTCCCGTCATGAGTTACTGTCGTGATGGGATACCTTTAGTAGCGGAATGAAACGCGTTCCCAAGTAAGATAATAGGATTACAATCTTAACCCGTAAAACTCTGATCTTGCTTGTAAACCGTCTTTATATTGCCTGTGCCTAACCCGCTACTCCCATCGTAAGTTACTGTCTTCATGGGTTACCTTTAGTAGCGGATTGAAAAGTGTCCCCAAGTAAGGTAATAGGATTACAATCCTAACCCGTAAAACTCTGAATTTGCTTGGAAACCGTCTTTATATTACCTGTGCCTAGCCTGTTACTCCTGTCATAAGTTACTGTCGTGATGGGATACGTTGAGTAGCGGACTGAAAAGCGTGCCCAAGTATGATAATAGGGTTACAATCCTAACCCTCAAAATTCCGCACCTGGTTGGAAACCGTCTTTATATTGTCTGTGCCAAACCCGCTACTCCCATCATGAGTTACTGCTGTGAAGGGATAACTTTAGTAGCGGACTGAAACTCGTCTCGAAGTAAGATAATAATTGCTTGGAAACCGTCTTTATATTGTGTGTGCCAAACCCGCTACTCCCGTCATGAGTTACGGTCGTGATGGGAGACCTTTAGTAGCGGACTGAAACTCGTCTCGAAGTAAGGTAATATTTGCTTGTGAACCGTCTTTATATTGTCTGTGCCAAACCCGCTACTACCGTCATGAGTTACTGCCGTGAAGGGATAACGTTAGTAGCGGACTGAAACATGCCCCTAGTAAGATGATAGGGTTACAATCCTAACCCTTCAAATTCCGCACCTGGTTGGAAACCGTGTTTATATTGTCTGTGCTAAACCCGCTACTCCCATCATGAGTTACTGCTGTGAAGGGATAACTTTAGTAGCGGACTGAAACTCGTCTCGAAGAGAGATAATATTGGCTTGGAAACCGTCTTTATTTTGCCTGTGCCAAACCCGCTACTCCCGTCATGAGTTACTGCCGTGAAGGGATAACTTTAGTAGCGGACTGAAACTCGTCTCGAAGTAAGATAATATTTGCTTGGAAACCGTCTTTATATTGCCTGTGCCTAGCCTGTTACTCCTGTCATAAGTTACTGTCGTAATGGGATACCTTTAGTAGCGGAATGAAACGCGTCCCCAAGTAAGATATTAGGATTACAATCCTAACCCGTAAAACTCTGATCTTGCTTGTAAACCGTCTTTATATTGCCTGCGCCTAACCTGCTACTCCTGTCATGAGTTACTGCCGTGCGTGGATACGTTGAGTAGCGGACTGAAACGCGTCCCCAAGTAAGATATTAGGATTACAATCCTAACCCGTAAAACTCTGAACTTGCTTGTAAACCGTCTTTATATTGCCTGTGCCTAGCCTGTTACTCATGTCATAAGTTACTGCCGTGATGGGATACGTTGAGTAGCGGACTGAAACGCGTCCCCAAGTAAGATATTAGGATTACAATCCTAACCCGTAAAACTCTGATCTTGCTTGTAAACCGTCTTTATATTGCCTGCGCCTAACCTGCTACTCCTGTCATGAGTTACTGCCGTGCGTGGATACGTTGAGTAGCGGACTGAAACGCGTCCCCAAGTAAGATGATAGGGTTACAATCCTAACCCTCAAAGTTCCGCACCTGGTTGGAAACCGTCTTTATATTGTCTGTGCCAAACCCGCTACTCCCATCATGAGTTACTGCCGTGAAGGGATAACTTTAGTAGCGGACTGAAACTCGTCTCGAAGTAAGATAATATTTGCTTGGAAACCGTCTTTATATTGCCTGTGCCTAGCCTGTTACTCCTGTCATAAGTTACTGTCGTAATGGGATACCTTTAGTAGCGGAATGAAACGCGTCCCCAAGTAAGATATTAGGATTACAATCCTAACCCGTAAAACTCTGATCTTGCTTGGAAACCGTCTTTATATTGCCTGCGCCTAACCTGCTACTCCTGTCATGAGTTACTGTCGTAATGGGATACCTTTAGTAGCGGAATGAAACGCGTCCCCAAGTACGATATTAGGATTACAATCCTAACCCGTAAAACTCTGATCTTGCTTGGAAACCGTCTTTATATTGCCTGCGCCTAACCTGTTACTCCTGTCATAAGTTACTGTCGTAATGGGATACCTTTAGTAGCGGAATGAAACGCGTCCCCAAGTAAGATATTACGGTTTTAAGTAAAGACGGTTTTAAAGCAAATATTATTTTACTTCGAGACGAGTTTCAGTCCGCTACTAAAGTTATCCCTTCACGGCAGTAACTCATGCCGGGAGTAGCGGGTTTGGCACAGGCAGTATAAAGACGGTTTTAAAGCAAATATTATTTTACTTCGAGACGAGTTTCAGTCCGCTACTAAAGTTTTCCCATCACGACAGTAACTCATGACAAGAGTAACGTGCTAGGCACAGGCAATATAATGACGGTTTCCAAGCAAGTTCAGTTTTTTACGAGGTAGGATTGTAACCCTATTATCTTACTTGGGGACGGGTTTCAGTTACCTACTAAAGATTTCCCATCACGACAGTAACTAATGACGGGAGTAGCGGGTTTGTCACAGGCAGTATAAAGACGGTTTTAAAGCAAATATTATCTTACTTCGAGACGAGTTTCAGTCCGCTACTAAAGTTTTCCCATCACGACAGTAACTCATGACAGGAGTAACGTGCTAGGCACAGGCAATATAAAGACGGTTTCCAAGCAAGTTCTGAGTTTTACGGGTTAGGATTGTAAAAATATTATCTTACTTGGGGACGGGTTTCAGTCCGCTACTAAAGGTTTCCCATCACGACAGTAACTCATGACGGGAGTAGCGGGTTTGTCAAAGGCAGTATAAAGACGGTTTTAAAGCAAATATTATCTTACTTCGAGACGAGTTTCAGTCAGCTACTAAAGTTTTCCCATCACGACAGTAACTCATGACAGGAGTAACGTGCTAGGCACAGGCAATATAAAGACGGTTTCCAAGCAAGTTCTGAGTTTTACGGGTTAGGATTGTAAAAATATTATCTTACTTGGGGACGGGTTTCAGTCCGCTACTAAAGGTTTCCCATCACGACAGTAACTCATGACAGGAGTAACGTGCTAGGCACAGGCAATATAAAGACGGTTTCCAAGCAAGTTCTTAGTTTTACGGGTTAGGATTGTAAAAATATTATCTTACTTGGGGACGGGTTTCAGTCCGCTACTAAAGGTGTTCCATCACGACAGTAACTCATGACAGGAGTAACGTGCTAGGCACAGGCAATATAATGACGGTTTCCAAGCAAGTTCAAGAGTTTTACGGGTTAGGATTGTAACCCTATTATCTTACTTGGGGACGGGTTTCAGTCCGCTACTAAAGGTTTCCCATCACGACAGTAACTCATGACGGGAGTAGCGGGTTTGGCACAGGCAATATAAAGACGGTTTTAAAGCAAATATTATCTTACTTCGAGACGAGTTTCAGTCCGCTACTAAAGTTTTCCCATCACGACAGTAACTCATGACAGGAGTAACGTGCTAGGCACAGGCAATATAATGACGGTTTCCAAGCAAGTTCAGTTTTTTACGAGGTAGGATTGTATCCCTATTATCTTACTTGGTGACGGGTTTCAGTCCGCTACTAAAGTTATCCCTTCACGGCAGTAACTCATGACGAGAGTAGCGGGTTTGGCACAGGCAATATAAAGACGGTTTTAAAGCAAATATTATCTTACTTCGAGACGAGTTTCAGTCCGCTACTAAAGTTATCCCTTCACGGCAGTAACTCATGACGGGAGTAGCGGGTTTGGCACAGGCAATATAAAGACGGTTTTAAAGCAAATATTATCTTACTTCGAGACGAGTTTCAGTCCGCTACTAAAGTTATCCCTTCACGGCAGTAACTCATGACGGGAGTAGCGGGTTTGGCACAGGCAAAATAAAGACGGTTTCCAAGCCAATATTATCTCTCTTCGAGACGAGTTTCAGTCCGCTACTAAAGTTATCCCTTCACAGCAGTAACTCATGATGGGAGTAGCGGGTTTAGCACAGACAATATAAACACGGTTTCCAACCAGGTGCGGAATTTGAAGGGTTAGGATTGTAACCCTATCATCTTACTAGGGGCATGTTTCAGTCCGCTACTAACGTTATCCCTTCACGGCAGTAACTCATGACGGGAGTAGCGGGTTTGGCACAGACAATATAAAGACGGTTCACAAGCAAATATTACCTTACTTCGAGACGAGTTTCAGTCCGCTACTAAAGGTCTCCCATCACGACCGTAACTCATGACGGGAGTAGCGGGTTTGGCACACACAATATAAAGACGGTTTCCAAGCAAATATTATCTTACTTCGAGACGAGTTTCAGTCCGCTACTAAAGTTATCCCTTCACAGCAGTAACTCATGATGGGAGTAGCGGGTTTGGCACAGACAATATAAAGACGGTTTCCAACCAGGTGCAGAATTTTAAGGGTTAGGATTGAAACCCTATCATCTTACTTGGAGACGCGTTTCAGTCCGCTACTCAACGTACCCACGCACGGCAGTAACTCATGACAGGAGTAGCAGGTTAGGCGCAGGCAATATAAAGACGGTTTACAAGCAAGTTCAGAGTTTTACGGGTTAGGATTGTAATCCTAATATCTTACTTGGAGACGCGTTTCAGTCCGCTACTCAACGTACCCACGCACGGCAGTAACTCATGACAGGAGTAGCAGGTTAGGCGCAGGCAATATAAAGACGGTTTACAAGCAAGTTCAGAGTTTTACGGGTTAGGATTGTAATCCTAATATCTTACTTGGGGACGCGTTTCATTCCGCTACTAAAGGTATCCCATTACGACAGTAACTTATGACAGGAGTAACAGGTTAGGCGCAGGCAATATAAAGACGGTTTCCAAGCAAGATCAGAGTTTTACGGGTTAGGATTGTAATCCTAATATCGTACTTGGGGACGCGTTTCATTCCGCTACTAAAGGTATCCCATCACGACAGTAACTCATGACGGGAGTAACAGGTTAGGCACAAGCAATATAAAGACGGTTTCCAAGCAAGATCAGTTTTACGGGTTAGGATCGTAACCCAATTATCTTACTTGGGCACGCTTTTCAGTCCGCTACACAAGTTTTCCCATCACGGCAGTAACATATGACTGAAGTAACAGGTTAGGCACAGGCAATATAAAGACGGTTTACAAGCAAGTTCAGAGTTTTACGAGTTAGGATTGTAACCCTATTATCTTACTTGGGGACGCGTTTCAGTCCGCTACTAAAGGTATCCCATCACGGCAGTAACTCATGACGGAAGTAAAAGGCTAGGCACAGCCAATATAAAGACGGTTTCCAAGCAAGTTCAGAGTTTTACGGGTTAGGATTGAAACCCTATCATCTTACATTTAGACAAGTTTCAGTCCGTTACACAAGTTATCCCATCACGGCAGTAACTGATGACGGGAGTAACGGGCCAGGCACAGGCGATAAAATGACGCTTCCCAAGCAAGTTCAGTATTCTACGAGTTAGGATTGTTACCCCATTATCTTACTTGGGGACGCGTTTCAGTCCGCTACACAAGTTATCCCATCACGGCAGTAACTGATGACGGGAGTAACTAGCTAGGCACAGGCAATATAATGACGGTGTCCAAGCAAGATCAGAGTTTTACGGGTTAGGATTGTAATCCTAATATCTTACTTGGGGACGCGTTTCAGTCCGCTACTCAACGTATCCCATCACGGCAGTAACTTATGACATGAGTAACAGGCTAGGCACAGGCAATATAAAGACGGTTTACAAGCAAGTTCAGAGTTTTACGGGTTAGGATTGTAATCCTAATATCTTACTTGGGGACGCGTTTCAGTCCGCTACTCAACGTATCCACGCACGGCAGTAACTCATGACAGGAGTAGCAGGTTAGGCGCAGGCAATATAAAGACGGTTTACAAGCAAGATCAGAGTTTTACGGGTTAGGATTGTAATCCTAATATCTTACTTGGGGACGCGTTTCATTCCGCTACTAAAGGTATCCCATTACGACAGTAACTTATGACAGGAGTAACAGGCTAGGCACAGGCAATATAAAGACGGTTTCCAAGCAAATATTATCTTACTTCGAGACGAGTTTCAGTCCGCTACTAAAGTTATCCCTTCACGGCAGTAACTCATGACGGGAGTAGCGGGTTTGGCACAGGCAAAATAAAGACGGTTTTAAAGCAAATATTATTTTACTAAGAGACGAGTTTCAGTCCGCTACTAAAGTTTTCCCATCACGACAGTAACTCATGACAGGAGTAACGTGCTAGGCACAGGCAATATAAAGACGGTTTTAAAGCAAATATTATTTTACTTCGAGACGAGTTTCAGTCCGCTACTAAAGTTATCCCTTCACGGCAGTAACTCATGCCGGGAGTAGCGGGTTTGGCACAGGCAGTATAAAGACGGTTTTAAAGCAAATATTATTTTACTTCGAGACGAGTTTCAGTCCGCTACTAAAGTTTTCCCATCACGACAGTAACTCATGACAAGAGTAACGTGCTAGGCACAGGCAATATAATGACGGTTTCCAAGCAAGTTCAGTTTTTTACGAGGTAGGATTGTAACCCTATTATCTTACTTGGGGACGGGTTTCAGTTACCTACTAAAGATTTCCCATCACGACAGTAACTAATGACGGGAGTAGCGGGTTTGTCACAGGCAGTATAAAGACGGTTTTAAAGCAAATATTATCTTACTTCGAGGCGAGTTTCAGTCCGCTACTAAAGTTTTCCCATCACGACAGTAACTCATGACAGGAGTAACGTGCTAGGCACAGGCAATATAAAGACGGTTTCCAAGCAAGTTCTGAGTTTTACGGGTTAGGATTGTAAAAATATTATCTTACTTGGGGACGGGTTTCAGTCCGCTACTAAAGGTTTCCCATCACGACAGTAACTCATGACGGGAGTAGCGGGTTTGTCAAAGGCAGTATAAAGACGGTTTTAAAGCAAATATTATCTTACTTCGAGACGAGTTTCAGTCCGCTACTAAAGTTTTCCCATCACGACAGTAACTCATGACAGGAGTAACGTGCTAGGCACAGGCAATATAAAGACGGTTTCCAAGCAAGTTCTGAGTTTTACGGGTTAGGATTGTAAAAATATTATCTTACTTGGGGACGGGTTTCAGTCCGCTACTAAAGGTTTCCCATCACGACAGTAACTCATGACAGGAGTAACGTGCTAGGCATAGGCAATATAAAGACGGTTTCCAAGCAAGTTCTTAGTTTTACGGGTTAGGATTGTAAAAATATTATCTTACTTGGGGACGGGTTTCAGTCCGCTACTAAAGGTTTCCCATCACGACAGTAACTCATGACGGGAGTAGCGGGTTTGGCACAGGCAATATCAAGACGGTTTTAAAGCAAATATTATCTTACTTCGAGACGAGTTTCAGTCCGCTACTAAAGTTTTCCCATCACGACAGTAACTCATGACAGGAGTAACGTGCTAGGCACAGGCAATATAATGACGGTTTCCAAGCAAGTTCAGTTTTTTACGAGGTAGGATTGTATCCCTATTATCTTACTTGGTGACGGGTTTCAGTCCGCTACTAAAGTTATCCCTTCACGGCAGTAACTCATGACGGGAGTAGCGGGTTTGGCACAGGCAATATAAAGACGGTTTTAAAGCAAATATTATCTTACTTCGAGACGAGTTTCAGTCCGCTACTAAAGTTATCCCTTCACGGCAGTAACTCATGACGGGAGTAGCGGGTTTAGCACAGACAATATAAAGACGGTTTCCAAGCAAATATCATCTTACTTCGAGACGAGTTTCAGTCCGCTACTAAAGTTATCCCTTCACGGCAGTAACTCATGACGGGAGTAGCGGGTTTAGCACGGACAATATAAAGACGGTTTCCAAGCAAATATTATGTTACTTCGAGACGAGTTTCAATCAGCTACTAAAGGTTTCCCATCACGGCAGTAACTCATGACGGGAGTAGCGGGTTTGGCACAGAAAATATAAAGACGGTTTCCAAGCAAATATTATCTTACTTCGAGACGAGTTTCAGTCAGCTACTAAAGTTATCCCTTCACGGCAGTAACTCATGACGGGAGTAGCGGGTTTAGCACGGACAATATAAAGAAGGTTTCCAAGCAAATATTATCTTACTTCGAGACGAGTTTCAGTCCGCTACTAAAGTTATCCTTTCACGGCAGTAACTCATGACGGGAGTAGCGGGTTTAGCACAGACAATATAAAGACGGTTTCCAAGCAAATATCATCTTACTTCGAGAGAGTTTCAGTCCGCTACTAAAGTTATCCCTTCACGGCAGTAACTCATGACGGGAGTAGCGGGTTTGGCACAGAAAATATAAAGACGGTTTCCAAGCAAATATTATCTTACTTCGAGACGAGTTTCAGTCAGCTACTAAAGTTATCCCTTCACGGCAGTAACTCATGACGGGAGTAGCGGGTTTAGCACGGACAATATAAAGACGGTTTCCAAGCAAATATTATCTTACTTCGAGACGAGTTTCAGTCCGCTACTAAAGTTATCCCTTCACGGCAGTAACTCATGACGGGAGTAGCGGGTTTAGCACAGACAATATAAAGACGGTTTCCAAGCAAATATCATCTTACTTCGAGACGAGTTTCAGTCCGCTACTAAAGTTATCCCTTCACGGCAGTAACTCATGACGGGAGTAGCGGGTTTAGCACGGACAATATAAAGACGGTTTCCAAGCAAATATTATGTTACTTCGAGACGAGTTTCAATCAGCTACTAAAGGTTTCCCATCACGGCAGTAACTCATGACGGGAGTAGCGGGTTTGGCACAGAAAATATAAAGACGGTTTCCAAGCAAATATTATCTTACTTCGAGACGAGTTTCAGTCAGCTACTAAAGTTATCCCTTCACGGCAGTAACTCATGACGGGAGTAGCGGGTTTAGCACGGACAATATAAAGACGGTTTCCAAGCAAATATTATCTTACTTCGAGACGAGTTTTAGTCCGCTACTAAAGTTATCCTTTCACGGCAGTAACTCATGACGGGAGTAGCGGGTTTAGCACAGACAATATAAAGACGGTTTCCAAGCAAATATCATCTTACTTCGAGACGAGTTTCAGTCCGCTACTAAAGTTATCCCTTCACGGCAGTAACTCATGACGGGAGTAGCGGGTTTAGCACAGACAATATAAAGACGGTTTCCAAGCAAATATTATGTTACTTCGAGACGAGTTTCAGTCCGCTACTAAAGTTATCCCTTCACGGCAGTAACTCATGACGGGAGTAGCGGGTTTGGCACAGACAATATAAAGACGGTTTCCAAGCAAATATTATGTTACGTCGAGACGTGTTTCAATCAGCTACTAAAGTTATCCCTTCACGGCAGTAACTCATGACGGGAGTAGCGGGTTTAGCACGGACAATATAAAGACGGTTTCCAAGCAAATATTATCTTACTTCGAGACGAGTTTCAGTCCGCTACTAAAGTTATCCCTTCACGGCAGTAACTCATGACGGGAGTAGCGGGTTTAGCACAGACAATATAAAGACGGTTTCCAAGCAAATATTATCTTACTTTGAGACGAGTTTCAGTCCGCTACTAAAGATATCCCTTCACGGCAGTAACTCATGACGGGAGTAGCGGGTTTGGCACAGACAATATAAAGACGGTTTCCAAGCAAATATTATCTTACTTCGAGACGAGTTTTAGTCCGCTACTAAAGTTATCCCTTCACGGCAGTAACTCATGACGGGAGTAGCGGGTTTAGCACAGACAATATAAAGACGGTTTCCAAGCAAATATTATCTTACTTTGAGACGAGTTTCAGTCCGCTACTAAAGATATCCCTTCACGGCAGTAACTCATGACGGGAGTAGCGGGTTTGGCACAGACAATATAATGACGGTTTCCAAGCAAATATTATCTTACTTCGAGACGAGTTTCAGTCCGCTACTAAAGTTATCCCTTCACGGCAGTAACTCATGACGGGAGTAGCGGGTTTAGCACAGACAATATAAAGACTGTTTCCAAGCAAATATTATCTTACTTCGAGACGAGTTTCAGTCCGCTACTAAAGTTATCCCTTCACGGCAGTAACTCATGACGGGAGTAGCGGGTTTAGCACAGACAATATAACGACGGTTTCCAAGCAAATATTATCTTACTTTGAGACGAGTTTCAGTCCGCTACTAAAGATATCCCTTCACGGCAGTAACTCATGACGGGAGTAGCGGGTTTGGCACAGACAATATAAAGACGGTTTCCAAGCAAATATTATCTTACTTCGAGACGAGTTTCAGTCCGCTACTAAAGTTATCCCTTCACGGCAGTAACCCATGACGGGAGTAGCGGGTTTAGCACAGACAATATAAAGACGGTTTCCAAGCAAATATTATCTTACTTCGAGACGAGTTTCAGTCCGCTACTAAAGTTATCCCTTCACGGCAGTAACTCATGACGGTAGTAGCGGGTTTAGCACAGACAATATAAAGATGGTTTCCAAGCAAATATTATCTTACTTCGAGATGAGTTTCAGTCCGCTACTAAAGTTATCCCTTCACGGTAGTAACTCATGACGGGAGTAGCGGGTTTGGCACAGACAATATAAAGATGGTTTCCAAGCAAATATTATGTTACTTCGAGACGAGTTTCAATCAGCTACTAAAGGTTTCCCATCACGGCAGTAACTCATGACGGGAGTAGCGGGTTTGGCACAGACAATATAAAGACGGTTTCCAAGCAAATATTATGTTACTTCGAGACGAGTTTCAATCAGCTACTAAAGGTTTCCCATCACGGCAGTAACTCATGACGGGAGTAGCGGGTTTAGCACGGACAATATAAAGACGGTTTCCAAGCAAATATTATGTTACTTCGAGACGAGTTTCAATCAGCTACTAAAGGTTTCCCATCACGGCAGTAACTCATGACGGGAGTAGCGGGTTTGGCACAGAAAATATAAAGACGGTTTCCAAGCAAATATTATCTTACTTCGAGACGAGTTTCAGTCAGCTACTAAAGTTATCCCTTCACGGCAGTAACTCATGACGGGAGTAGAGGGTTTAGCACGGACAATATAAAGACGGTTTCCAAGCAAATATTATCTTACTTCGAGACGAGTTTCAGTCCGCTACTAAAGTTATCCCTTCACGGCAGTAACTCATGACGGGAGTAGCGGGTTTAGCACAGACAATATAAAGACGGTTTCCAAGCAAATATCATCTTACTTCGAGACGAGTTTCAGTCCGCTACTAAAGTTATCCCTTCACGGCAGTAACTCATGACGGGAGTAGCGGGTTTAGCACGGACAATATAAAGACGGTTTCCAAGCAAATATTATGTTACTTCGAGACGAGTTTCAATCAGCTACTAAAGGTTTCCCATCACGGCAGTAACTCATGACGGGAGTAGCGGGTTTGGCACAGAAAATATAAAGACGGTTTCCAAGCAAATATTATCTTACTTCGAGACGAGTTTCAGTCAGCTACTAAAGTTATCCCTTCACGGCAGTAACTCATGACGGGAGTAGCGGGTTTAGCACGGACAATATAAAGACGGTTTCCAAGCAAATATTATCTTACTTCGAGACGAGTTTTAGTCCGCTACTAAAGTTATCCTTTCACGGCAGTAACTCATGACGGGAGTAGCGGGTTTAGCACAGACAATATAAAGACGGTTTCCAAGCAAATATCATCTTACTTCGAGACGAGTTTCAGTCCGCTACTAAAGTTATCCCTTCACGGCAGTAACTCATGACGGGAGTAGCGGGTTTAGCACAGACAATATAAAGACGGTTTCCAAGCAAATATTATGTTACTTCGAGACGAGTTTCAGTCCGCTACTAAAGTTATCCCTTCACGGCAGTAACTCATGACGGGAGTAGCGGGTTTGGCACAGACAATATAAAGACGGTTTCCAAGCAAATATTATGTTACGTCGAGACGTGTTTCAATCAGCTACTAAAGTTATCCCTTCACGGCAGTAACTCATGACGGGAGTAGCGGGTTTAGCACGGACAATATAAAGACGGTTTCCAAGCAAATATTATCTTACTTCGAGACGAGTTTCAGTCCGCTACTAAAGTTATCCCTTCACGGCAGTAACTCATGACGGGAGTAGCGGGTTTAGCACAGACAATATAAAGACGGTTTCCAAGCAAATATTATCTTACTTTGAGACGAGTTTCAGTCCGCTACTAAAGATATCCCTTCACGGCAGTAACTCATGACGGGAGTAGCGGGTTTGGCACAGACAATATAAAGACGGTTTCCAAGCAAATATTATCTTACTTCGAGACGAGTTTTAGTCCGCTACTAAAGTTATCCCTTCACGGCAGTAACTCATGACGGGAGTAGCGGGTTTAGCACAGACAATATAAAGACGGTTTCCAAGCAAATATTATCTTACTTTGAGACGAGTTTCAG
This sequence comes from Prosapia bicincta, assembly GCA_036971475.1. NCBI lineage: Eukaryota > Metazoa > Arthropoda > Insecta > Hemiptera > Cercopidae > Prosapia > Prosapia bicincta. The sequence goes on along the minus strand of JBAIZL010000002.1, from coordinate 320,425,984 downwards.
TCCGCTACTAAAGATATCCCTTCACGGCAGTAACTCATGACGGGAGTAGCGGGTTTGGCACAGACAATATAATGACGGTTTCCAAGCAAATATTATCTTACTTCGAGACGAGTTTCAGTCCGCTACTAAAGTTATCCCTTCACGGCAGTAACTCATGACGGGAGTAGCGGGTTTAGCACAGACAATATAAAGACTGTTTCCAAGCAAATATTATCTTACTTCGAGACGAGTTTCAGTCCGCTACTAAAGTTATCCCTTCACGGCAGTAACTCATGACGGGAGTAGCGGGTTTAGCACAGACAATATAACGACGGTTTCCAAGCAAATATTATCTTACTTTGAGACGAGTTTCAGTCCGCTACTAAAGATATCCCTTCACGGCAGTAACTCATGACGGGAGTAGCGGGTTTGGCACAGACAATATAAAGACGGTTTCCAAGCAAATATTATCTTACTTCGAGACGAGTTTCAGTCCGCTACTAAAGTTATCCCTTCACGGCAGTAACCCATGACGGGAGTAGCGGGTTTAGCACAGACAATATAAAGACGGTTTCCAAGCAAATATTATCTTACTTCGAGACGAGTTTCAGTCCGCTACTAAAGTTATCCCTTCACGGCAGTAACTCATGACGGTAGTAGCGGGTTTAGCACAGACAATATAAAGATGGTTTCCAAGCAAATATTATCTTACTTCGAGATGAGTTTCAGTCCGCTACTAAAGTTATCCCTTCACGGTAGTAACTCATGACGGGAGTAGCGGGTTTGGCACAGACAATATAAAGATGGTTTCCAAGCAAATATTATGTTACTTCGAGACGAGTTTCAATCAGCTACTAAAGGTTTCCCATCACGGCAGTAACTCATGACGGGAGTAGCGGGTTTGGCACAGACAATATAAAGACGGTTTCCAAGCAAATATTATGTTACTTCGAGACGAGTTTCAATCAGCTACTAAAGGTTTCCCATCACGGCAGTAACTCATGACGGGAGTAGCGGGTTTAGCACGGACAATATAAAGACGGTTTCCAAGCAAATATTATGTTACTTCGAGACGAGTTTCAATCAGCTACTAAAGGTTTCCCATCACGGCAGTAACTCATGACGGGAGTAGCGGGTTTGGCACAGAAAATATAAAGACGGTTTCCAAGCAAATATTATCTTACTTCGAGACGAGTTTCAGTCCGCTACTAAAGTTATCCCTTCACGGCAGTAACTCATGACGGGAGTAGCGGGTTTGGCACAGAAAATATAAAGACTGTTTCCAAGCAAATATTATCTTACTTCGAGACGAGTTTCAGTCAGCTACTAAAGTTATCCCTTCACGGCAGTAACTCATGACGGGAGTAGCGGGTTTAGCACGGACAATATAAAGACGGTTTCCAAGCAAATATTATCTTACTTCGAGACGAGTTTCAGTCCGCTACTAAAGTTATCCCTTCACGGCAGTAACTCATGACGGGAGTAGCGGGTTTAGCACAGACAATATAAAGACGGTTTCCAAGCAAATATCATCTTACTTCGAGACGTGTTTCAGTCCGCTACTAAAGTTATCCCTTCACGGCAGTAACTCATGACGGGAGTAGCGGGTTTAGCACAGACAATATAAAGACGGTTTCCAAGCAAATATTATGTTACTTCGAGACGAGTTTCAGTCCGCTACTAAAGTTATCCCTTCACGGCAGTAACTCATGACGGGAGTAGCGGGTTTGGCACAGACAATATAAAGACGGTTTCCAAGCAAATATTATGTTACGTCGAGACGTGTTTCAATCAGCTACTAAAGGTTTCCCATCACGGCAGTAACTCATGACGGGAGTAGCGGGTTTGGCACAGAAAATATAAAGACGGTTTCCAAGCAAATATTATCTTACTTCGAGACGAGTTTCAGTCAGCTACTAAAGTTATCCCTTCACGGCAGTAACTCATGACGGGAGTAGCGGGTTTAGCACGGACAATATAAAGACGGTTTCCAAGCAAATATTATCTTACTTCGAGACGAGTTTCAGTCCGCTACTAAAGTTATCCCTTCACGGCAGTAACTCATGACGGGAGTAGCGGGTTTAGCACAGACAATATAAAGACGGTTTCCAAGCAAATATTATCTTACTTCGAGACGAGTTTCAGTCCGCTACTAAAGTTATCCCTTCACGGCAGTAACTCATGACGGGAGTAGCGGGTTTGGCACAGAAAATATAAAGACGGTTTCCAAGCAAATATTATCTTACTTCGAGACGAATTTCAGTCAGCTACTAAAGTTATCCCTTCACGGCAGTAACTCATGACATGAGTAGCGGGTTTGGCACAGACAATATAAAGACGGTTTCCAAGCAAATATTATCTTACTTCGAGACGAGTTTCAGTCCGCTACTAAAGTTATCCCTTCACGGCAGTAACTCATGACGGGAGTAGCGGGTTTGGCACAGACAATATAAAGACGGTTCCCAAGCAAATATTATGTTACTTCGAGACGAGTTTCAGCCCGCTACTAAAGTTATCCCTTCACGGCAGTAACTCATGACGGGAGTAGCGTGTTTAGCACAGACCATATAATGACGGTTTCCAAGCAAATATTATCTTACTTCGAGACGAGTTTCAGTCCGCTACTAAAATTATCCCTTCATGGCAGTAACTCATGACGGGAGTAGCGGGTTTGGCACAGACTATATAAAGACGTTTTCCAAGCAAATATTATCTTACTTCGAGACGAGTTTCAGTCCGCTGCTAAAATTATCCCTTCACGGCAGTAACTCATGACGGGAGTAGCGGGTTTGGCACAGACTATATAAAGACTGTTTCCAAGCAAATATTATCTTACTTCGAGACGAGTTTCAGTCCGCTACTAAAGATTTCCCATCACGACAGTAACTCTTGACGGGAGTAGCGGGTTTGGCACAGACAATATAAAGACGGTTTCCAAGCAAATATTATCTTACTTCGAGACGAGTTTCAGTCCGCTACTAAAGTTATCCCTTCACGGCAGTAACCCATGACGGGAATAGCGGGTTTGGCACACACAATATAAAGACGGTTTCCAAGCAAATATTATCTTACTTCGAAACGAGTTTCAGTCCGCTACTAAAGTTAACCCTTCACGGCAGTAACTCATGACAGGAGTAGCGAGTTAGGCACAGACAATATAAAGACGGTTTCCAAGCAAATATTATCTTACTTCGAGACGAGTTTCAGTCCGCTACTAAAGTTATCCCTTCACGGCAGTAACTCATGACGGGAGTAGCGGGTTTGGCACAGACAATATAATGACGGTTTCCAAGCAAATATTATGTTACTTCGAGACGAGTTTCAGCCCGCTACTAAAGTTATCCCTTCACGGCAGTAACTCATGACGGGAGTAGCGGGTTTAGCACAGACCATATAAAGACGGTTCCAAGCAAATATTATCTTACTTCGAGACGAGTTTCAGTCCGCTACTAAAGTTATCCCTTCACGGCAGTAACTCATGATGGGAGTAGCGGGTTTGGCACAGACAATATAAAGACGGTTTCCAACCAGGTGCGGAACTTTGAGGGTTAGGATTGTAACCCTATCATCTTACTTGGGGACGCGTTTCAGTCCGCTACTCAACGTATCCACGCACGGCAATAACTCATGACAGGAGTAGCAGGTTAGGCGCAGGCAATATAAAGACGGTTTACAAGCAAGATCAGAGTTTTACGGGTTAGGATTGTAATCCTAATATCTTACTTGGGGACGCGTTTCAGTCCGCTACTCAACGTATCCCATCACGGCAGTAACTTATGACATGAGTAACAGGCTAGGCACAGGCAATATAAAGACGGTTTACAAGCAAGTTCAGAGTTTTACGGGTTAGGATTGTAATCCTAATATCTTACTTGGGGACGCGTTTCAGTCCGCTACTCAACGTATCCACGCACGGCAGTAACTCATGACAGGAGTAGCAGGTTAGGCGCAGGCAATATAAAGACGGTTTACAAGCAAGATCAGAGTTTTACGGGTTAGGATTGTAATCCTAATATCTTACTTGGGGACGCGTTTCATTCCGCTACTAAAGGTATCCCATTACGACAGTAACTTATGACAGGAGTAACAGGCTAGGCACAGGCAATATAAAGACGGTTTCCAAGCAAATATTATCTTACTTCGAGACGAGTTTCAGTCCGCTACTAAAGTTATCCCTTCACGGCAGTAACTCATGACGGGAGTAGCGGGTTTGGCACAGGCAAAATAAAGACGGTTTCCAAGCCAATATTATCTCTCTTCGAGACGAGTTTCAGTCCGCTACTAAAGTTATCCCTTCACAGCAGTAACTCATGATGGGAGTAGCGGGTTTAGCACAGACAATATAAACACGGTTTCCAACCAGGTGCGGAATTTGAAGGGTTAGGATTGTAACCCTATCATCTTACTAGGGGCATGTTTCAGTCCGCTACTAACGTTATCCCTTCACGGCAGTAACTCATGACGGTAGTAGCGGGTTTGGCACAGACAATATAAAGACGGTTCACAAGCAAATATTACCTTACTTCGAGACGAGTTTCAGTCCGCTACTAAAGGTCTCCCATCACGACCGTAACTCATGACGGGAGTAGCGGGTTTGGCACACACAATATAAAGACGGTTTCCAAGCAATTATTATCTTACTTCGAGACGAGTTTCAGTCCGCTACTAAAGTTATCCCTTCACAGCAGTAACTCATGATGGGAGTAGCGGGTTTGGCACAGACAATATAAAGACGGTTTCCAACCAGGTGCGGAATTTTGAGGGTTAGGATTGTAACCCTATTATCATACTTGGGCACGCTTTTCAGTCCGCTACTCAACGTATCCCATCACGACAGTAACTTATGACAGGAGTAACAGGCTAGGCACAGGTAATATAAAGACGGTTTCCAAGCAAATTCAGAGTTTTACGGGTTAGGATTGTAATCCTATTACCTTACTTGGGGACACTTTTCAATCCGCTACTAAAGGTAACCCATGAAGACAGTAACTTACGATGGGAGTAGCGGGTTAGGCACAGGCAATATAAAGACGGTTTACAAGCAAGATCAGAGTTTTACGGGTTAAGAATTTAATCCTATCATCTTACTTGGGAACGCGTTTCATTCCGCTACTAAAGGTATCCCATCACGACAGTAACTCATGACGGGAGTAACAGGTTAGGCACAAGCAATATAAAGACGGTTTCCAAGCAAGATCAGTTTTACGGGTTAGGATCGTAACCCTATTATCTTACTTGGGCACGCTTTTCAGTCCGCTACACAAGTTTTCCCATCACGGCAGTAACCTATGGCTGAAGTAACAGGTTAGGCACAGGCAATATAAAGACGGTTTACAAGCAAGTTCAGAGTTTTACGAGTTAGGATTGTAACCCTATTATCTTACTTGGGGACGCGTTTCAGTCCGCTACTAAAGGTATCCCATCACGGCAGTAACTCATGACGGAAGTAAAAGGCTAGGCACAGCCAATATAAAGACGGTTTCCAAGCAAGTTCAGAGTTTTACGGGTTAGGATTGAAACCCTATCATCTTACTTTTAGACAAGTTTCAGTCCGTTACACAAGTTATCCCATCACGGCAGTAACTGATGACGGGAGTAACGGGCCAGGCACAGGCGATAAAATGACGCTTCCCAAGCAAGTTCAGTATTCTACGAGTTAGGATTGTTACCCCATTATCTTACTTGGGGACGCGTTTCAGTCCGCTACACAAGTTATCCCATCACGGCAGTAACTGATGACGGGAGTAACTAGCTAGGCACAGGCAATATAATGACGGTGTCCAAGCAAGTTCAGTTTTTTACGAGCTAGGATTGTAACCCTATTATCTTACTTGGGGACGAGTTTCAGTCCGCTACTAAAGTTTTCCCATCACGACAGTAACTCATGACAGGAGTAACGTGCTAGGCACAGGCAATATAAAGACGGTTTCCAAGCAAGTTCAGAGTTTTACGGGTTAGGATTGTAAAAATATTATCTTACTTGGGGACGGGTTTCAGTCCGCTACTAAAGGTTTCCCATCACGACCGTAACTCATGACAGGAGTAACGTGCTAGGCACAGGCAATATAAAGACGGTTTTAAAGCAAATATTATTTTACTAAGAGACGAGTTTCAGTCCGCTACTAAAGTTTTCCCATCACGACAGTAACTCATGACAGGAGTAACGTGCTAGGCACAGGCAATATAAAGACGGTTTTAAAGCAAATATTATTTTACTAAGAGACGAGTTTCAGTCCGCTACTAAAGTTTTCCCATCACGACAGTAACTCATGACAGGAGTAACGTGCTAGGCACAGGCAATATAAAGACGGTTTTAAAGCAAATATTATTTTACTTCGAGACGAGTTTCAGTCCGCTACTAAAGTTATCCCTTCACGGCAGTAACTCATGACAAGAGTAACGTGCTAGGCACAGGCAATATAATGACGGTTTCCAAGCAAGTTCAGTTTTTTACGAGGTAGGATTGTAACCCTATTATCTTACTTGGGGACGGGTTTCAGTTACCTACTAAAGGTTTCCCATCACGACAGTAACTCATGACGGGAGTAGCGGGTTTGTCAAAGGCAGTATAAAGACGGTTTTAAAGCAAATATTATCTTACTTCGAGACGAGTTTCAGTCCGCTACTAAAGTTTTCCCATCACGACAGTAACTCATGACAGGAGTAACGTGCTAGGCACAGGCAATATAAAGACGGTTTCCAAGCAAGTTCTGAGTTTTACGGGTTAGGATTGTAAAAATATTATCTTACTTGGGGACGGGTTTCAGTCCGCTACTAAAGGTTTCCCATCACGACAGTAACTCATGACAGGAGTAACGTGCTAGGCACAGGCAATATAAAGACGGTTTCCAAGCAAATTCTTAGTTTTACGGGTTAGGATTGTAAAAATATTATCTTACTTGGGGACGGGTTTCAGTCCGCTACTAAAGGTGTTCCATCACGACAGTAACTCATGACAGGAGTAACGTGCTAGGCACAGGCAATATAATGACGGTTTCCAAGCAAGTTCAAGAGTTTTACGGGTTAGGATTGTAACCCTATTATCTTACTTGGGGACGGGTTTCAGTCCGCTACTAAAGGTTTCCCATCACGACAGTAACTCATGACGGGAGTAGCGGGTTTGGCACAGGCAATATAAAGACGGTTTTAAAGCAAATATTATCTTACTTCGAGACGAGTTTCAGTCCGCTACTAAAGTTTTCCCATCACGACAGTAACTCATGACAGGAGTAACGTGCTAGGCACAGGCAATATAATGACGGTTTCCAAGCAAGTTCAGTTTTTTACGAGGTAGGATTGTATCCCTATTATCTTACTTGGTGACGGGTTTCAGTCCGCTACTAAAGTTATCCCTTCACGGCAGTAACTCATGACGGGAGTAGCGGGTTTGGCACAGGCAATATAAAGACGGTTTTAAAGCAAATATTATCTTACTTCGAGACGAGTTTCAGTCCGCTACTAAAGTTATCCCTTCACGGCAGTAACTCATGACGGGAGTAGCGGGTTTGGCACAGGCAATATAAAGACGGTTTTAAAGCAAATATTATCTTACTTCGAGACGAGTTTCAGTCCGCTACTAAAGTTATCCCTTCACGGCAGTAACTCATGACGGGAGTAGCGGGTTTGGCACAGGCAAAATAAAGACAGTTTCCAAGCCAATATTATCTCTCTTCGAGACGAGTTTCAGTCCGCTACTAAAGTTATCCCTTCACAGCAGTAACTCATGATGGGAGTAGCGGGTTTAGCACAGACAATATAAACACGGTTTCCAACCAGGTGCGGAATTTGAAGGGTTAGGATTGTAACCCTATCATCTTACTAGGGGCATGTTTCAGTCCGCTACTAACGTTATCCCTTCACGGCAGTAACTCATGACGGGAGTAGCGGGTTTGGCACAGACAATATAAAGACGGTTCACAAGCAAATATTACCTTACTTCGAGACGAGTTTCAGTCCGCTACTAAAGGTCTCCCATCACGACCGTAACTCATGACGGGAGTAGCGGGTTTGGCACACACAATATAAAGACTGTTTCCAAGCAAATATTATCTTACTTCGAGACGAGTTTCAGTCCGCTACTAAAGTTATCCCTTCACAGCAGTAACTCATGATGGGAGTAGCGGGTTTGGCACAGACAATATAAAGACGGTTTCCAACCAGGTGCGGAATTTTGAGGGTTAGGATTGTAACCCTATCATCTTACTAGGGGCATGTTTCAGTCCGCTACTCAACGTAATCAATCACGGCAGTAACTCATGACAGGAGTAACGGGTATGGCACAGGTAATATAAAGACGGTTTACAAGCAAGTTCAGAGTTTTACGGGTTAGGATTGTAACCCTATTATCATACTTGGGCACGCTTTTCAGTCCGCTACTCAACGTATCCCATCACGACAGTAACTTATGACAGGAGTAACAGGCTAGGCACAGGCAAAATAAAGACAGTTTCCAAGCCAATATTATCTTACTTCGAGACGAGTTTCAGTCCGCTACTAAAGTTATCCCTTCACAGCAGTAACTCATGATGGGAGTAGCGGGTTTAGCACAGACAATATAAACACGGTTTCCAACCAGGTGCGGAATTTGAAGGGTTAGGATTGTAACCCTATCATCTTACTAGGGGCATGTTTCAGTCCGCTACTAACGTTATCCCTTCACGGCAGTAACTCATGACGGTAGTAGCGGGTTTGGCACAGACAATATAAAGACGGTTCACAAGCAAATATTACCTTACTTCGAGACGAGTTTCAGTCCGCTACTAAAGGTCTCCCATCACGACCGTAACTCATGACGGGAGTAGCGGGTTTGGCACACACAATATAAAGACGGTTTCCAAGCAATTATTATCTTACTTCGAGACGAGTTTCAGTCCGCTACTAAAGTTATCCCTTCACAGCAGTAACTCATGATGGGAGTAGCGGGTTTGGCACAGACAATATAAAGACGGTTTCCAACCAGGTGCGGAATTTTGAGGGTTAGGATTGTAACCCTATTATCATACTTGGGCACGCTTTTCAGTCCGCTACTCAACGTATCCCATCACGACAGTAACTTATGACAGGAGTAACAGGCTAGGCACAGGTAATATAAAGACGGTTTCCAAGCAAATTCAGAGTTTTACGGGTTAGGATTGTAATCCTATTACCTTACTTGGGGACACTTTTCAATCCGCTACTAAAGGTAACCCATGAAGACAGTAACTTACGATGGGAGTAGCGGGTTAGGCACAGGCAATATAAAGACGGCTTACAAGCAAGATCAGAGTTTTACGGGTTAAGAATTTAATCCTATTATCTTACTTGGGAACGCGTTTCATTCCGCTACTAAAGGTATCCCATCACGACAGTAACTCATGACGGGAGTAACAGGTTAGGCACAAGCAATATAAAGACGGTTTCCAAGCAAGATCAGTTTTACGGGTTAGGATCGTAACCCTATTATCTTACTTGGGCACGCTTTTCAGTCCGCTACACAAGTTTTCCCATCACGGCAGTAACCTATGACTGAAGTAACAGGTTAGGCACAGGCAATATAAAGACGGTTTACAAGCAAGTTCAGAGTTTTACGAGTTAGGATTGTAACCCTATTATCTTACTTGGGGACGCGTTTCAGTCCGCTACTAAAGGTATCCCATCACGGCAGTAACTCATGACGGAAGTAAAAGGCTAGGCACAGCCAATATAAAGACGGTTTCCAAGCAAGTTCAGAGTTTTACGGGTTAGGATTGAAACCCTATCATCTTACTTTTAGACAAGTTTCAGTCCGTTACACAAGTTATCCCATCACGGCAGTAACTGATGACGGGAGTAACGGGCCAGGCACAGGCGATAAAATGACGCTTCCCAAGCAAGTTCAGTATTCTACGAGTTAGGATTGTTACCCCATTATCTTACTTGGGGACGCGTTTCAGTCCGCTACACAAGTTATCCCATCACGGCAGTAACTGATGACGGGAGTAACTAGCTAGGCACAGGCAATATAATGACGGTGTCCAAGCAAGTTCAGTTTTTTACGAGCTAGGATTGTAACCCTATTATCTTACTTGGGGACGAGTTTCAGTCCGCTACTAAAGTTTTCCCATCACGACAGTAACTCATGACAGGAGTAACGTGCTAGGCACAGGCAATATAAAGACGGTTTCCAAGCAAGTTCAGAGTTTTACGGGTTAGGATTGTAAAAATATTATCTTACTTGGGGACGGGTTTCAGTCCGCTACTAAAGGTTTCCCATCACGACCGTAACTCATGACAGGAGTAACGTGCTAGGCACAGGCAATATAAAGACGGTTTTAAAGCAAATATTATTTTACTAAGAGACGAGTTTCAGTCCGCTACTAAAGTTTTCCCATCACGACAGTAACTCATGACAGGAGTAACGTGCTAGGCACAGGCAATATAAAGACGGTTTTAAAGCAAATATTATTTTACTAAGAGACGAGTTTCAGTCCGCTACTAAAGTTTTCCCATCACGACAGTAACTCATGACAGGAGTAACGTGCTAGGCACAGGCAATATAAAGACGGTTTTAAAGCAAATATTATTTTACTTCGAGACGAGTTTCAGTCCGCTACTAAAGTTATCCCTTCACGGCAGTAACTCATGACAAGAGTAACGTGCTAGGCACAGGCAATATAATGACGGTTTCCAAGCAAGTTCAGTTTTTTACGAGGTAGGATTGTAACCCTATTATCTTACTTGGGGACGGGTTTCAGTTACCTACTAAAGGTTTCCCATCACGACAGTAACTCATGACGGGAGTAGCGGGTTTGTCAAAGGCAGTATAAAGACGGTTTTAAAGCAAATATTATCTTACTTCGAGACGAGTTTCAGTCCGCTACTAAAGTTTTCCCATCACGACAGTAACTCATGACAGGAGTAACGTGCTAGGCACAGGCAATATAAAGACGGTTTCCAAGCAAGTTCTGAGTTTTACGGGTTAGGATTGTAAAAATATTATCTTACTTGGGGACGGGTTTCAGTCCGCTACTAAAGGTTTCCCATCACGACAGTAACTCATGACAGGAGTAACGTGCTAGGCACAGGCAATATAAAGACGGTTTCCAAGCAAATTCTTAGTTTTACGGGTTAGGATTGTAAAAATATTATCTTACTTGGGGACGGGTTTCAGTCCGCTACTAAAGGTGTTCCATCACGACAGTAACTCATGACAGGAGTAACGTGCTAGGCACAGGCAATATAATGACGGTTTCCAAGCAAGTTCAAGAGTTTTACGGGTTAGGATTGTAACCCTATTATCTTACTTGGGGACGGGTTTCAGTCCGCTACTAAAGGTTTCCCATCACGACAGTAACTCATGACGGGAGTAGCGGGTTTGGCACAGGCAATATAAAGACGGTTTTAAAGCAAATATTATCTTACTTCGAGACGAGTTTCAGTCCGCTACTAAAGTTTTCCCATCACGACAGTAACTCATGACAGGAGTAACGTGCTAGGCACAGGCAAAATAATGACGGTTTCCAAGCAAGTTCAGTTTTTTACGAGGTAGGATTGTATCCCTATTATCTTACTTGGTGACGGGTTTCAGTCCGCTACTAAAGTTATCCCTTCACGGCAGTAACTCATGACGGGAGTAGCGGGTTTGGCACAGGCAATATAAAGACGGTTTTAAAGCAAATATTATCTTACTTCGAGACGAGTTTCAGTCCGCTACTAAAGTTATCCCTTCACGGCAGTAACTCATGACGGGAGTAGCGGGTTTGGCACAGGCAATATAAAGACGGTTTTAAAGCAAATATTATCTTACTTCGAGACGAGTTTCAGTCCGCTACTAAAGTTATCCCTTCACGGCAGTAACTCATGACGGGAGTAGCGGGTTTGGCACAGGCAAAATAAAGACAGTTTCCAAGCCAATATTATCTCTCTTCGAGACGAGTTTCAGTCCGCTACTAAAGTTATCCCTTCACAGCAGTAACTCATGATGGGAGTAGCGGGTTTAGCACAGACAATATAAACACGGTTTCCAACCAGGTGCGGAATTTGAAGGGTTAGGATTGTAACCCTATCATCTTACTAGGGGCATGTTTCAGTCCGCTACTAACGTTATCCCTTCACGGCAGTAACTCATGACGGGAGTAGCGGGTTTGGCACAGACAATATAAAGACGGTTCACAAGCAAATATTACCTTACTTCGAGACGAGTTTCAGTCCGCTACTAAAGGTCTCCCATCACGACCGTAACTCATGACGGGAGTAGCGGGTTTGGCACACACAATATAAAGACTGTTTCCAAGCAAATATTATCTTACTTCGAGACGAGTTTCAGTCCGCTACTAAAGTTATCCCTTCACAGCAGTAACTCATGATGGGAGTAGCGGGTTTGGCACAGACAATATAAAGACGGTTTCCAACCAGGTGCGGAATTTTGAGGGTTAGGATTGTAACCCTATCATCTTACTAGGGGCATGTTTCAGTCCGCTACTCAACGTAATCAATCACGGCAGTAACTCATGACAGGAGTAACGGGTATGGCACAGGTAATATAAAGACGGTTTACAAGCAAGTTCAGAGTTTTACGGGTTAGGATTGTAACCCTATTATCATACTTGGGCACGCTTTTCAGTCCGCTACTCAACGTATCCCATCACGACAGTAACTTATGACAGGAGTAACAGGCTAGGCACAGGTAATATAAAGACGGTTTCCAAGCAAATTCAGAGTTTTACGGGTTAGGATTGTAATCCTATTACCTTACTTGGAGACACTTTTCAATCCGCTACTAAAGGTAACCCATGAAGACAGTAACTTACGATGGGAGTAGCGGGTTAGGCACAGGCAATATAAAGACGGTTTACAAGCAAGATCAGAGTTTTACGGGTTAAGATTGTAATCCTATTATCTTACTTGGGAACGCGTTTCATTCCGCTACTAAAGGTATCCCATCACGACAGTAACTCATGACGGGAGTAACAGGTTAGGCACAAGCAATATAAAGACGGTTTCCAAGCAAGATCAGTTTTACGGGTTAGGATCGTAACCCTATTATCTTACTTGGGCACGCTTTTCAGTCCGCTACACAAGTTTTCCCATCACGGCAGTAACCTATGACTGAAGTAACAGGTTAGGCACAGGCAATATAAAGACGGTTTACAAGCAAGTTCAGAGTTTTACGAGTTAGGATTGTAACCCTATTATCTTACTTGGGGACGCGTTTCAGTCCGCTACTAAAGGTATCCCATCACGGCAGTAACTCATGACGGAAGTAAAAGGCTAGGCACAGCCAATATAAAGACGGTTTCCAAGCAAGTTCAGAGTTTTACGGGTTAGGATTGAAACCCTATCATCTTACTTTTAGACAAGTTTCAGTCCGTTACACAAGTTATCCCATCACGGCAGTAACTGATGACGGGAGTAACGGGCCAGGCACAGGCAATAAAATGACGCTTCCCAAGCAAGTTCAGTATTCTACGAGTTAGGATTGTTACCCCATTATCTTACTTGGGGACGCGTTTCAGTCCGCTACACAAGTTATCCCATCACGGCAGTAACTGATGACGGGAGTAACTAGCTAGGCACAGGCAATATAATGACGGTGTCCTAGCAAGTTCAGTTTTTTACGAGCTAGGATTGTAACCCTACTATCTTACTTGGTGACGGGTTTCAGTCCGCTACTAAAGGTTTCCCATAACGACAGTAACTCATGACATTAGTAATGTGCTAGGGACAGGCAATATAATGACGGTTTCCAAGCAAGTTCAGTTTTTTACGAGGTAGGATTGTAACCCTATTATCTTACTTGGGGACGAGTTTCAGTCCGCTACTAAAGTTTTCCCATCACGACAGTAACTCATGACAGGAGTAACGTGCTAGGCACAGGCAATATAAAGACGGTTTCCAAGCAAGTTCAGAGTTTTACGGGTTAGGATTGTAAAAATATTATCTTACTTGGGGACGGGTTTCAGTCCGCTACTAAAGGTTTCCCATCACGACCGTAACTCATGACAGGATTAACGTGCTAGGGACAGGCAATATAATGACGGTTTCCAAGCAAGTTCAGTTTTTTACGAGCTAGGACTGTAACCCTATTATCTTACTTAAGGACGGGTTTCAGTGCGCTACTAAAGGTTGCCCATCACGACCGTAACTCATGACAGGAGTAACGTGCTAGGCACAGGCAATATAATGACGGTTTCCAAGCAAGTTCAGTTTTTTACGAGCTATGATTGTATCCCTATTATCTTACTTGGGGACGGGTTTCAGTCCGCTACTAAAGGTTGCCCATCACGACCGTAACTCATGACAGGAGTAACGTGCTAGGCACAGGCAATATAATGACGGTTTCCAAGCAAGTTCAGTTTTTTACGAGCTAGGATTGTAACCCTATTATCTTACTTAAGGACGGGTTTCAGTGCGCTACTAAAGGTTGCCCATCACGACCGTAACTCATGACAGGAGTAACGTGCTAGGCACAGGCAATATAATGACGGTTTCCAAGCAAGTTCAGTTTTTTACGAGCTATGATTGTATCCCTATTATCTTACTTGGGGACGGGTTTCAGTCCGCTACTAAAGGTTGCCCATCACGACCGTAACTCATGACAGGAGTAACGTGCTAGGCACAGGCAATATAATGACGGTTTCCAAGCAAGTTCAGTTTTTTACGAGCTAGGATTGTAACCCTATTATCTTACTTAAGGACGGGTTTCAGTGCGCTACTAAAGGTTGCCCATCACGACAGTAACTCATGACAGGAGTAACGTGCTAGGCACAGGCAATATAAAGACGGTTTTAAAGCAAATATTATTTTACTAAGAGACGAGTTTCAGTCCGCTACTAAAGTTTTCCCATCACGACAGTAACTCATGACAGGAGTAACGTGCTAGGCACAGGCAATATAAAGACGGTTTTAAAGCAAATATTATTTTACTTCGAGACGAGTTTCAGTCCGCTACTAAAGGTTTCCCATCACGACAGTAACTCATGACGGGAGTAGCGGGTTTGGCACAGGCAGTATAAAGACGGTTTTAAAGCAAATATTATTTTACTTCGAGACGAGTTTCAGTCCGCTACTAAAGTTTTCCCATCACGACAGTAACTCATGACAGGAGTAACGTGCTAGGCACAGGCAATATAAAGACGGTTTTAAAGCAAATATTATTTTACTTCGAGACGAGTTTCAGTCCGCTACTAAAGTTATCCCTTCACGGCAGTAACTCATGCCGGGAGTAGCGGGTTTGGCACAGGCAGTATAAAGACGGTTTTAAAGCAAATATTATTTTACTTCGAGACGAGTTTCAGTCCGCTACTAAAGTTTTCCCATCACGACAGTAACTCATGACAAGAGTAACGTGCTAGGCACAGGCAATATAATGACGGTTTCCAAGCAAGTTCAGTTTTTTACGAGGTAGGATTGTAACCCTATTATCTTACTTGGGGACGGGTTTCAGTTACCTACTAAAGATTTCCCATCACGACAGTAACTAATGACGGGAGTAGCGGGTTTGTCACAGGCAGTATAAAGACGGTTTTAAAGCAAATATTATCTTACTTCGAGACAAGTTTCAGTCCGCTACTAAAGTTTTCCCATCACGACAGTAACTCATGACAGGAGTAACGTGCTAGGCACAGGCAATATAAAGACGGTTTCCAAGCAAGTTCTGAGTTTTACGGGTTAGGATTGTAAAAATATTATCTTACTTGGGGACGGGTTTCAGTCCGCTACTAAAGGTTTCCCATCACGACAGTAACTCATGACGGGAGTAGCGGGTTTGTCAAAGGCAGTATAAAGACGGTTTTAAAGCAAATATTATCTTACTTCGAGACGAGTTTCAGTCCGCTACTAAAGTTTTCCCATCACGACAGTAACTCATGACAGGAGTAACGTGCTAGGCACAGACAATATAAAGACGGTTTCCAAGCAAGTTCTGAGTTTTACGAGTTAGGATTGTAAAAATATTATCTTACTTGGGGACGGGTTTCAGTCCGCTACTAAAGGTTTCCCATCACGACAGTAACTCATGACAGGAGTAACGTGCTAGGCACAGGCAATATAAAGACGGTTTCCAAGCAAGTTCTGAGTTTTACGGGTTAGGATTGTAAAAATATTATCTTACTTGGGGACGGGTTTCAGTCCGCTACTAAAGGTGTTCCATCACGACAGTAACTCATGACAGGAGTAACGTGCTAGGCACAGGCAATATAATGACGGTTTCCAAGCAAGTTCAAGAGTTTTACGGGTTAGGATTGTAACCCTATTATCTTACTTGGGGACGGGTTTCAGTCCGCTACTAAAGGTTTCCCATCACGACAGTAACTCATGACGGGAGTAGCGGGTTTGGCACAGGCAATATAAAGACGGTTTTAAAGCAAATATTATTTTACTTCGAGACGAGTTTCAGTCCGCTACTAAAGTTTTCCCATCACGACAGTAATTCATGACAGGAGTAACGTGCTAGGCACAGGCAATATAATGACGGTTTCCAAGCAAGTTCAGTTTTTTACGAGGTAGGATTGTATCCCTATTATCTTACTTGGTGACGGGTTTCAGTCCGCTACTAAAGTTATCCCTTCACGGCAGTAACTCATGACGGGAGTAGCGGGTTTGGCACAGGCAATATAAAGACGGTTTTAAAGCAAATATTATCTTACTTCGAGACGAGTTTCAGTCCGCTACTAAAGTTATCCCTTCACGGCAGTAACTCATGACGGGAGTAGCGGGTTTGGCACAGGCAATATAAAAACGGTTTTAAAGCAAATATTATCTTACTTCGAGACGAGTTTCAGTCCGCTACTAAAGTTATCCCTTCACGGCAGTAACTCATGACGGGAGTAGCGGGTTTGGCACAGGCAATATAAAGACGGTTTTAAAGCAAATATTATCTTACTTCCAGACGAGTTTCAGTCCGCTACTAAAGGTTTCCCATCACGACAGTAACTCATGACGGGAGTAACAGGTTAGGCACAGGCAATATAAAGACGGTTTCCAAGCAAGTTCTGAGTTTTACGGGTTAGGATTGTAACCCTATTATCTTACTTGGGGACGGGTTTCAGTCCGCTACTAAAGTTATCCCTTCTCGGCAGTAACTCATAACGGGAGTAGCGGGTTTGGCACAGACAATATAAAGACGGTTTCCAAGCAAATATTATCTTACTTCGAGACGAGTTTCAGTCCGCTACTAAAGTTATCCCTTTACGGCAGTAACTCATAACGGGAGTAGCGGGTTTGGCACAGACAATATAAAGACGGTTTCCAAGCAAATATTATCTTACTTCGAGACGAGTTTCAGTCCGCTACTAAAGTTATCCCTTCACGGCAGTAACTCATGACAGGAGTAGCGGGTTAGGCGCAGACAATATAAAGACGGTTTCCAAGCAAATATTATCTTACTTCGAGACGAGTATCAGTCCGCTACTAAAGTTATCCCTTCACGGCAGTAACTCATGACAGGAGTAGCGGGTTAGGCACAGACAATATAAAGACGGTTTCCAAGCAAATATTATCTTACTTCGAGACGAGTTTCAGTCCGCTACTAAAGTTATCCCTTCACGGCAGTAACTCATGACGGGAGTAGCGGGTTTGGCACAGACAATATAAAGACGGTTTCCAAGCAAATATTATCTTACTTCGAGAAGAGTTTCAGTCCGCTACTCAACGTATCCCATCACGGCAGTAACTCATGACAGGAGTAGCAGGTTAGGCGCAGGCAATATAAAGACGGTTTACAAGCAAGTTCAGAGTTTTACGGGTTAGTATTGTAATTCTATTATCTTACTTGGGGACGCGTTTCAGCCCGATACTAAAGGTATCCCATCACGACAGTAACTCATGACGGGAGTAGCATGTTTGGCACAGACAATATAAAGACGGTTTCCAATTAAATATTATCTTACTTCGAGACGAGTTTCAGTCCGCTACTCAACGTATCCCATCACGTCAGTAACTCATGACAGGAGTAGCAGGTTAGGCGCAGGCAATATAAAGACGGTTTACAAGCAAGTTCAGAGTTTTACAGGTTAGGATTGTAATCCTATTATCTTACTTCGAAACGAGTTTCAGTCAGCTACTAAAGTCATCCCTTCACGGCAGTAACTCATGACGGGAGTAGCGGGTTTGGCACAGACAATATAAAGACGGTTTCCAAGCAAATATTATCTTACTTCGAGACGAGTTTCAGTCCGCTACTCAACGTATCCCATCACGGCAGTAACTCATGACAGGAGTAGCAGGTTAGGCGCAGGCAATATAAAGACGGTTTACAAGCAAGTTCAGAGTTTTACGGGTTAGGATTGTAATCCTATTATCTTACTTGGGCACGCGTTTCAGTCCGCTACTAAAGGTATCCCATCACGACAGTAAACCATGACGTTAGTAGCGCGTTTGGCACAGACAATATAAAGACGGTTTCCAAGCAAATATTATCTTACTTCGAGACGAGTTTCAGTCCGCTACTAAAGTTATCCCTTCACGGCAGTAACTCATGACGGGAGTAGCGGGTTTAGCACAGACAATATAAAGACGGTTTCCAATTAAATATTATCTTACTTCGAGACGAGTTTCAGTCCGCTATTAAAGTTATCCCTTCACGGCAGTAACTCATGACGGGAGTAGCGGGTTTGGCACAGACAATATAAAGACGGTTTCCAAGCAAATATTATCTTACTTCGAGACGAGTTTCAGTCCGCTACTCAACGTATCCCATCACGGCAGTAACTCATGACAGGAGTAGCAGGTTAGGCGCAGGCAATATAAAGACGGTTTACAAGCAAGTTCAGAGTTTTACGGGTTAGGATTGTAATCCTATTATCTTACTTGGGGACGCGTTTCAGTCCGCTACACAAGTTATCCCATCACGACAGTAAATCATGACGTTAGTAGCGCGTTTGGCACAGACAATATAAAGACGGTTTCCAAGCAAATATTATCTTACTTCGAAACGTGTTTCAGTCAGCTACTAAAGTTATCCCTTCACGGCAGTAACTCATGATGGGAGTAGCGGGTTAGGCACAAGCGATATAAAGACGGTTCAATGAAAGTTCTGAGTTTTACGGGTTAGGATTGTATCCCTATTGTCTTACTTGGAGACGCGTTTCAGTCCGCTACACAAGTTATCAAATCACGGCAGTAACTCATGACGGGAGTAAAAGGTTAGGCATAGGCAATATAAAGACTGTTTCCAAGCAAATTCAGAGTTTTACGGGTTAGGATTGTAATCCTATTACCTTACTTGGGGACGCTTTTCAGTCCGCTACTAAAGGTAACCCATCACGACAGTAACTTACGATGGGAGTAGCGGGTTAGGCACAGGCAATATAAAGACGGTTTACAAGCAAGATCAGAGTTTTATGGGTTAAGATTGTAATCCTATTATCTTACTTGGAGACGCGTTTCAGTCCGCTACACAAGTTATCCCATCACGGCAGTAACTCGTGACAGGAGTAGTGGGTTTGGCACAGGCATTATAAAGACTGTTTCCAAGCAAGTTCAAGAGTTTTACGGGTTAGGATTGTAATCCTATTATCTTACTAGGGAACGCGTTTCAGTCCGCTACACATGTTATCCCATCACGGCAGTAACTCGTGATGGGAGTAGCGGGTTAGGCACAAGCGATATAAAGACGGTTCAATGAAAGTTCTGAGTTTTACGGGTTAGGATTGTATCCCTATTGTCTTACTTGGAGACGCGTTTCAGTCCGCTACACAAGTTATCAAATCACGGCAGTAACTCATGACGGGAGTAAAAGGTTAGGCATAGGCAATATAAAGACTGTTTCCAAGCAAATTCAGAGTTTTACGGGTTAGGATTGTAATCCTATTACCTTACTTGGGGACGCTTTTCAGTCCGCTACTAAAGGTAACCCATCACGACAGTAACTTACGATGGGAGTAGCGGGTTAGGCACAGGCAATATAAAGACGGTTTACAAGCAAGATCAGAGTTTTACGGGTTAAGATTGTAATCCTATTATCTTACTTGGAGACGCGTTTCAGTCCGCTACACAAGTTATCCCATCACGGCAGTAACTCGTGACAGGAGTAGTGGGTTTGGCACAGGCATTATAAAGACTGTTTCCAAGCAAGTTCAAGAGTTTTACGGGTTAGGATTGTAATCCTATTATCTTACTTGGGAACGCGTTTCAGTCCGCTGCACATGTTATCCCATCACGGCAGTAACTCGTGACAGGAGTAGTGGGTTTTGCACAGGCATTATAAAGACTGTTTCCAAGCAAGTTCAAGAGTTTTACGGGTTAGGATTGTAATCCTATTATCTTACTTGGGAACGCGTTTCAGTCCGCTCTTAAAGGTATCCCATCACGACAGTAACTCATGACGGAAGTAACAGGTTAGGCACAGGCAATATAAAGACGGTTTCCAAGCAAGATCAGAGTTTTACGGGTTAGGATCGTAACCCTATTATCTTACTTGGGGACGCATTTCAGTCCGCTTCTAAAGGTATCTCATCACGACAGTAACTCATGACAGGAGTAGCAGGTTATTAGTAGATATGACCCCACTTGAGCACAAGCTACCCCTAACTGGCCCTGTACGTCACCTGGGACTATAGGGGTAGTTTTGGATGATGCACCAGGTCGATGCGGCCTCGATCCTAGCCTTGGGGGTGTGTTCGACCACGTTTAGAGGGGTAGGGGGTTGTTTTTCGAAACAAATAAATTCTAACCCACTAACCTAAGCTAGCCAAATTGCATCTAACCTAACCTACGTGTGGGGGGGGGGTGTCTTCAGCTACGTTCAGGACCATTTCCGGGGGTAGATTCGGGGTGGGGGGTAGTTTTCGAAAAATTTTTGGAAAAACAAGTCTTGACGATAGGGTGTGTATAGAGTGTATTATCGCTACGGTTGGGGTGGTTTCACCTAGGGGTAGTTTTTAAATAAAATATGAAATTGCCAAAAATCGATCGGTTGGATCAAATGACTGTATGTGGTATGTAAAAAGTCCATTATGGACCGTTGTTGGGGCGGGTTCACCTGAGGGCCGATTTCAGACTGTCAAAAATAATCGTGGTCCTAGGTAAAATCCACCCGGGAACCAGGCATTAGTTAAAGTCGCCAAGGAGCAGGTAGAGCCAATATGGAGCACGGTCTCAGTTAAAGCCAATCCGAAGCCTTGCCCTAGGAACCTGGCCTTAGGTAAAGTCACCCTGGAGTCGTGCCTGAGGTAAGGCCACCCAGCAGCCAGGCCTTAGGTAAAGCTAACATGGAGCAAAGCCTCGGGTAAAAGCCATCCCGAAGCCCTGCCCTAGGTAAAGTAACCCCTGAAACCAGGCCTTAGGTAAAGCTACCACGGAGTCGGGGCCTAGGTAAAGCCTCTTTGGAGTCAGCCCTAGGTCCAGGATGGATGCTATATCAATTACAGCCTCTCGACCAAGACAATTACCTCCACCAAGTCTTGGGTAAAGCCAACCCGGAGTCGGGTCTAAGTCACACCAGGAGTCGTCCAATGGGTAAAGCCCCCCCAGGAGCTAGGCCTTAGGTACAGCCCCCACAGAGTATAGGCTTAGGTTAAAACCACCCCGAAGCCTGGCCCTAGCTAGAGCCACCCTGGAGAAAGGCCAGGGGTAGTTTGTGCTCAAGTGGGGTCATATCTACTGTTAGGCACAGGCAATATGAAGACGGTTTCCAAGCAAGTTCAGAGTTTTACGGGTTAGGATTGTAATCCTATTATCTTATTTAGGCACGCGTTTCAGTCCGCTACACAAGTTATCCCATCACGGCAGTAACTCATGACGGGAGTAGCGGGTTTGGCACAGACAATATAAAGACGGTTTCCAAGCAAATATTATCTTACTTCGAAACGTGTTTCAGTCAGCTACTAAAGTTATCCCTTCACGGCAGTAACTCATGATGGGAGTAGCGGGTTAGGCACAAGCGATATAAAGACGGTTCAATGAAAGTTCTGAGTTTTACGGGTTAGGATTGTATCCCTATTGTCTTACTTGGAGACGCGTTTCAGTCCGCTACACAAGTTATCAAATCACGGCAGTAACTCATGACGGGAGTAAAAGGTTAGGCATAGGCAATATAAAGACTGTTTCCAAGCAAATTCAGAGTTTTACGGGTTAGGATTGTAATCCTATTACCTTACTTGGGGACGCTTTTCAGTGCGCTACTAAAGGTAACAAATCACGACAGTAACTTACGATGGGAGTAGCGGGTTAGGCACAGGCAATATAAAGACGGTTTACAAGCAAGATCAGAGTTTTACGGGTTAAGATTGTAATCCTATTATCTTACTTGGAGACGCGTTTCAGTCCGCTACACAAGTTATCCCATCACGGCAGTAACTCGTGACAGGAGTAGTGGGTTTGGCACAGGCATTATAAAGACTGTTTCCAAGCAAGTTCAAGAGTTTTACGGGTTAGGATTGTAATCCTATTATCTTACTTGGGAACGCGTTTCAGTCCGCTACACATGTTATCCCATCACGGCAGTAACTCGTGACAGGAGTAGTGGGTTTTGCACAGGCATTATAAAGACTGTTTCCAAGCAAGTTCAAGAGTTTTACGGGTTAGGATTGTAATCCTATTATCTTACTTGGGAACGCGTTTCAGTCCGCTCTTAAAGGTATCCCATCACGACAGTAACTCATGACGGAAGTAACAGGTTAGGCACAGGCAATATAAAGACGGTTTCCAAGCAAGATCAGAGTTTTACGGGTTAGGATCGTAACCCTATTATCTAACTTGGGGACGCATTTCAGTCCGCTTCTAAAGGTATCTCATCACGACAGTAACTCATGACAGGAGTAGCAGGTTATTAGTAGATATGACCCCACTTGAGCACAAGCTACCCCTAACTGGCCCTGTACGTCACCTGGGACTATAGGGGTAGTTTTGGATGATGCACCAGGTCGATACGGCCTCGATCCTAGCCTTGGGGGTGTGTTCGACCACGTTTAGAGGGGTAGGGGGTTGTTTTTCGAAACAAATAAATTCTATCCCACTAACCTAAGCTAGCCAAATTGCATCTAACCTAACCTACGTGTGGAGGGGGGGGTGTCTTCAGCTACGTTCAGGACCATCCCCGGGGGTAGATTCGGGGTGGGGGGTAGTTTTCGAAAAATTTTTGGAAAAACATGTCTTGACGATAGGGTGTGTATAGAGTGTATTATCGCTACGGTTGGGGTGGTTTCACCTAGGGGTAGTTTTTAAATAAAATATGAAATTACCAAAAATCGATCGGTTGGATCAAATGACTGTATGTGGTATGTATAAAGTCCATTATGGACCGTTGTTGGGGCGGGTTCACCTGAGGGCCGATTTCAGACTGTCAAAAATAATCGTGGTCCTAGGTAAAATCCACCCGGGAACCAGGCATTAGTTAAAGTCGCCAAGGAGCAGGTAGAGCCAATATGGAGCACGGTCTCAGTTAAAGCCAATCCGAAGCCTTGCCCTAGGAACCTGGCCTTAGGTAAAGTCACCCTGGAGTCGTGCCTGAGGTAAGGCCACCCAGCAGCCAGGCCTTAGGTAAAGCTAACATGGAGCAAAGCCTCGGGTAAAAGCCATCCCGAAGCCCTGCCCTAGGTAAAGTAACCCCTGAAACCAGGCCTTAGGTAAAGCTACTACGGAGTCGGGGCCTAGGTAAAGCCTCTTTGGAGTCAGCCCTAGGTCCAGGATGGATGCTATATCAATTACAGCCTCTCGACCAAGACAATTACCTCCACCAAGTCTTGGGTAAAGCCAACCCGGAGTCGGGTCTAAGTCACACCAGGAGTCGTCCAATGGGTAAAGCCCCCCCAGGAGCTAGGCCTTAGGTACAGCCCCCACAGAGTATAGGCTTAGGTTAAAACCACCCCGAAGCCTGGCCCTAGCTAGAGCCACCCTGGAGAAAGGCCAGGGGTAGTTTGTGCTCAAGTGGGGTCATATCTACTGTTAGGCACAGGCAATATGAAGACGGTTTCCAAGCAAGTTCAGAGTTTTACGGGTTAGGATTGTAATCCTATTATCTTATTTAGGCACGCGTTTCAGTCCGCTACACAAGTTATCCCATCACGGCAGTAACTCATGACGGGAGTAGCGGGTTTGGCACAGACAATATAAAGACGGTTTCCAAGCAAATATTATCTTACTTCGAAACGTGTTTCAGTCAGCTACTAAAGTTATCCCTTCACGGCAGTAACTCATGATGGGAGTAGCGGGTTAGGCACAAGCGATATAAAGACGGTTCAATGAAAGTTCTGAGTTTTACGGGTTAGGATTGTATCCCTATTGTCTTACTTGGAGACGCGTTTCAGTCCGCTACACAAGTTATCAAATCACGGCAGTAACTCATGACGGGAGTAAAAGGTTAGGCATAGGCAATATAAAGACTGTTTCCAAGCAAATTCAGAGTTTTACGGGTTAGGATTGTAATCCTATTACCTTACTTGGGGACGCTTTTCAGTCCGCTACTAAAGGTAACCCATCACGACAGTAACTTACGATGGGAGTAGCGGGTTAGGCACAGGCAATATAAAGACGGTTTACAAGCAAGATCAGAGTTTTACGGGTTAAGATTGTAATCCTATTATCTTACTTGGAGACGCGTTTCAGTCCGCTACACAAGTTATCCCATCACGGCAGTAACTCGTGACAGGAGTAGTGGGTTTGGCACAGGCATTATAAAGACTGTTTCCAAGCAAGTTCAAGAGTTTTACGGGTTAGGATTGTAATCCTATTATCTTACTTGGGAACGCGTTTCAGTCCGCTACACGTTATCCCATCACGGCAGTAACTCGTGACAGGAGTAGTGGGTTTTGCACAGGCATTATAAAGACTGTTTCCAAGCAAGTTCAAGAGTTTTACGGGTTAGGATTGTAATCCTATTATCTTACTTGGGAACGCGTTTCAGTCCGCTCTTAAAGGTATCCCATCACGACAGTAACTCATGACGGAAATAACAGGTTAGGCACAGGCAATATAAAGACGGTTTCCAAGCAAGATCAGAGTTTTACGGGTTAGGATCGTAACCCTATTGTCTTACTTGGAGACGCGTTTCAGTCCGCTACACAAGTTTCGCATCACGGCAGTAACTCATGACAGGAGTAGCAGGTTAGGCACAGACATTATAAAGACTGTTTCCATGCAAGTTCAAGAGTTTTACGGGTTAGGATTGTAATCCTATTGTCTTACTTGGAGACGCGTTTCAGTCCGCTATACAAGTTATCCCATCACGAGAGCAACTCATAACGGGGGTAAGAGGTTAGGCACTGGCGATATAATGACGGTTTCTAAGCAAGTTCAGAGTTTTACGGGTTAGGATTGTAACGCTACTATCATACTTGCGGACGCGTTTCAGTCCGCTACACAAGTTATCCCATCACGGCAGCAACTCATGACGGGAGTAGCGGGTTAGGCAAAGACTGTTTCCATGTAAACACTCACCCAAAGACGAGGGTGCCTCTAACTCCCAGGTTAACTGTTATTATGCCTTTTTAACGTTTTGAAGTTAAGACCAGAACACAAGATGTGATGTTTTCGTAGAGAAGCCTGCCCATTTATTATCTGGATAAATTTCCTCATGGGATGTTGGAGGAATGTAGAAGTCAATATGCTCCGCATTTGTTGCGCAGGAGTTAGGAATAGAGTGAATATGCGTGGTTCGCTTCGGAGAAATACTTAAACTACCTTTTACCAAGGAGAAATACTTGGATTTTCTATTACCCAAGTGAATGAGGTCAAATTAAATTACAAGCAAGTACTGCCTCACACGTGGTCATACATTTTCACTTTGCCTGTAACTGCTTTGGGAGGTTTGTCTTCCTTAACATTATGAGCTTACTCTCAGCACTCTTTATTCGGTATAAAACTCACTTATCTGATCTCACAATTGTATCAATAGTACCTACAATTTTACCTACCATCTTCGTTAGTAGCTATAATTTTATCTAACTTTTTTAATAGTACCTACAATTTTATCTGCCATCTGCAACAGTACCTACAATTTTATCTGCCATCTGCAATAGTACCTACAATTTTACCTACCATCTTCGTTAGTAGCTATAATTTTATCTAACTTTTTTAATAGTACCTACAATTTTATCTGCCATCTGCAACAGTACCTACAATTTTATCTGCCATCTGCAACAGTACCTACAATTTTATCTGACATCTTCACTAGTACCTACAATGATATGGCTTCTTCATTAGTACCAAAAATTTTATCTGACGTCTTCATTGGTAACTACAATTTCATATAATATCCTCATTAGTAACTTCAGTTTTGTGTCCTCTTCAATAGTACCTAATTTCACCAGACGTCTTCAATAGTACCAAGAATTTCATCTGGCATCTTCAATAGTACCTACAACTTCATCTGACGTCTTCATTATTACCTACAATTTTATCTAACATTTTTAATACCTACAATTTTATTTGACACCTTCAATAGTACCTACAATTATATCTTGCATTCTTCTTTAGCACATATAATTTTATCTTTTATATGACATCTTCAGCAGTACCTAGATTTTAATCTGACATCTTCAATAGTACCAAAAATTTCAATTGACATCTTCAATAGTACTAACAATTTTATCTGACTTCTTCATTAGTATGTCTGTCTTCTGATTTTAAATCTGTCAGCATTTCAACCTATGCTTTCTTCAGGATAGTTTCAATTCATCTTTTTGTCCGGTTTCAGTATTTTCCTCTTTATTTCCTGCCAAACACGGTTTTGAAGAACCTGCAAGGCTCTACATTACAGTAGATTATAAAGGTTATCTGTCATTCTATCAGACTAACGTCATCGCACACAACGATGTGAGTAGGGAGGTTAAATAGCGCATCTAGATACGTGTATTTACCTTTATGAGTAGAGAGGAGTCCAGGAGGCATCTGTACCGAGGTTGATGGCTGGGCGTGCGCGTACCTCGGGGTGGTGTAGATATCCGTTGCTCCAGCTCCTGGGAACAGTGAGTACACTCCGTGTCGACCAAAACCTGCGTAAAACAACAACAGCTTGTCAAACAGAGTGGACGGAGAGCGCTTTCAAAAAAAACTAGTTGTTAACATTACAATATATCAAAATACATTATATCTTTACCTTAACGTTCATGTTCGCACCTATCTTTCACTGCGATAACGTTTAGAATGTCTCCGTCTAGTAGGAGGATACACTCCTACTAGACACCTTAAGTCAACAATATCACTCCTACTAAAAACCTGACCCTAATATTAAACCTACTAAAACCAGACCCTAATATTACACCTACTAAAAACAGGACCCTAATATTATACCTCCTAAGAACCTGACCTTAATATTACACCTACTAAGAACCTGACCATACTATTACACCAACTAAAAACCAGACCCTAATATTACACCTTCTAAGAACCTGACCATACTATTACACCTACTAAAAACCTGACCCTAATATTATACCTACTAAGAACCTGACCTTACTATTACACCTACTAAAAACCTGACCCTAATATTACACCAACTAAAATCCTGACCCTAATATTACACCTACTAAGAACCTGACCATACTATTACACCTACTAAAAACCAGACCCTAATATTACACCCACTAAAATCCTGACCCTAATATTATACCTCCTAAGAACCTGACCTTACTATTACACCTACTAAAAACCTGACCCTAATATTACACCAACTAAAAACCAGACCCTAATATTACACCTACTAAGAACCTGACCGTACTATTACACCTACTAAAAACCTGACCCTAATATTATACCTACTAAGTACCTGACCTTACTATTACACCTACTAAGAACCTGACCATACTATTACACCAACTAAAAACCTGACCCTAATATTACACCTACTAAAACCAGACCCTAATATTATACCTACTAAAAACCTGACCTTACTATTACACCTACTAAGAACCTGACCATACTATTACACCAACTAAAAACCTGACCCTAATATTATACCTACTAAGAAACTAACCTTACTAAGACACCTACTAAAAACCTGACCTTAATATTACACCATCTAAAAACCAGACCCTAATATTAGACCTACTAAAAACCTGACCTTACTATTACACCTCCTAAGAACCTGACCTTACTATTACACCTACTAAAAACCAGACCCTAATATTAGACCTACTAAAAACCTGACCTTACTATTACACCTAATAAGAACCTGACCATACTATTACACCAACTAAAAACCTGACCCTAATATTATACCTCCTAAGAACCTAACCATACTATTACACCAACTAAAATCATGACCCTAATATTATACCTCCTAAGAACCTAACCTTACTAATACACCTACTAAAAACCTGACCCTAATATTATACCTACTAGGAACCTAGCCATACTATTACACCAACTAAAATCCTGACCCTAATATACCTCCTAAGAAACTAATCATGCTATTACACCTACTATAAACCTGACCCTAATATTACACCTACTAAAAACCAGACCCTAATATTACACCAACTAAAACCAGACCCTAATATTATACCTACTAAAACCTGACCATACTATTACACCAACTAAAAACCTGACCCTAATATTATACCTACTAAGAAACTTACCTTACTATTACACCTACTAAGAACCTGACCATACTATTACACCAACTAAAAACCTGACCCTAATATTACACCTACTAAAACCAGACCCTAATATTATACCTACTAAAAACCTGACCTTACTATTACACCTACTAAGAACCTGACCATACTATTACACCAACTAAAAACCTGACCCTAATATTATACCTACTAAGAAACTAACCTTACTATTACACCTACTAAAAACCTGACCCTAATTTACACCAACTAAAAACCAGACCCTAATATTACACCTACTAAGAACCTGACCTTAATATTTAACCTACTAAGAAACTGACCTTACTATTACACCTACTAAAAACCTGACCCTAATATTACACCAACTAAAAACCAGACTCTAATATTACACCTACTAAGAACCTGACCGTACTATTACACCTACTAAAAACCTGACCCTAATATTATACCTACTAAGTACCTGACCTTACTATTACACCTACTAAGAACCTGACCATACTATTACACCAACTAAAAACCTGACCCTAATATTACACCTACTAAAACCAGACCCTAATATTATACCTACTAAAAACCTGACCTTACTATTACACCTACTAAGAACCTGACCATACTATTACACCAACTAAAAACCTGACCCTAATATTATACCTACTAAGAAACTAACCTTACTAAGACACCTACTAAAACCTGACCTTAATATTACACCATCTAAAAACCAGACCCTAATATTAGACCTACTAAAAACCTGACCTTACTATTACACCTCCTAAGAACCTGACCTTACTATTACACCTACTAAAAAACTGACCCTAATATTATACCTACTAAGAACCTAACCATACTATTACACCTACTAAAAACCTGACCCTAATATTATACCTCCTAAGAACCTAACCATACTATTACACCAACTAAAATCCTGACCCTAATATTATACCTCCTAAGAACCTAACCTTACTAATACACCTACTAAAAACCTGACCCTAATATTATACCTACTAAGAACCTAGCCATACTATTACACCAACTAAAACCTGACCCTAATATTATACCTCCTAAGAAACTAACCATGCTATTACACCTACTAAAAACCTGACCCTAATATTACACCAACTAAAAACCAGACCCTAATATTACACCTACTAAAACCAGACCCTAATATTATACCTACTAAAACCTGACCATACTATTACACCAACTAAAAACCTGACCCTAATATTATACCTACTAAGAAACTTACCTTACTATTACACCTACTAAGAACCTGACCATAATGTTACACCAACTAAAAACCTGACCCTAATATTACACCTACTAAAACCAGACTCTAATATTATACCTATTAAAAACCTGACCTTACTATTACACCTACTAAGAACCTGACCATACTATTACACCAACTAAAAACCTGACCTTAATATTTAACCTACTAAGAAACTGACCTTACTATTACACCTACTAAAAACCTGACCCTAATATTACACCAACTAAAAACCAGACCCTAATATTACACCTACTAAGAACCTGACCATACTATTATACCTACTAAAAACCTGACCCTATATTATACCTACTAAGAAACTGGCCTTACTATTACACCTACTAAAAACCTGACCCTAATATTACACCAACTAAAAACCTGACCCTAATATTACACAAACTAAAAACCAGACCCTAATATTACACCTACTAAGAAACTGACCATACTATTACACCTACTAAAAACCTGACCCTAATATTACACCAACTAAAAACCAGACCCTAATATTACACCTACTAAGAACCTGAACATACTATTACACCTACTAAAAAAATGACCCTAATATTATACCTACTAAGAAACTGACCTTACTATTACACCTACTAAAAACCTGACCCTGATATTACACCACCTAAAAATCTGACCCTAATATTACAAACTAAAAACCAGACCATAATATTACACCTACTAAGAACCAGACCTTACTATTACACCTACTAAAAACCTGAACCTAATATTATACCTACTAAGAAACTGACCATACTATTACACCTACTAAAAACCATACCTTAATATTACACCTACTAAAAACCTGACCTTAATATTAAACCTACTAAAAACCTGACCTTAATATTACACCTACTAAAAACCAGACCTTAATATTACACCTACTAAAAACCAAAACATCAAAACTACACCTAATAAAAACCAGACATCAATACTACACGTATTAATAATCAGACATAAAAACTACACCAACTAAAAACCAGACATCCATACTACACGTACTAAAAATCAGACATAAAAACTACACCCACTAAAAACCAGACCCTAATATTATACCTACTAAGAAAATAACCTCACTATTACACCTACTAAGAACCTGACCATACTATTACACCAACTAAAATCCTGACCCTAATATTACACCTACTAAAACCAGACCGTAATATTAGACCTACTAAGAACCTGACCTTGCTATTACACCTACTAAGAACCTGACCATACTATTACACCAACTAAAAACCTGACCCTAATATTATACCTCCTAAGAACCTAACCTTACTAATACACCTACTAAAAGCCTGACCCTAATATTATACCTACTAAGAACCCAACCATACTATTACACCAACTAAAATCCTGACCCTAATATTATACCTCCTAAGAACCTAACCATACTATTACACCTACTAAAAACCTAACCCTAATATTACACCAACTAAAAACCAGACCCTAATATTACACCTACTAACACAGGACCCTAATATTATACCTACTAAAAACCTGACCTTACTATTACACCTACTAAGAACCTGACCATACTATTACACCAACTTAAAACCTGACCCTAATATTTAACCTACTAAGAAACAGACCTTACTATTACACCTACTAAAAACCTGACTCTAATATTACACCAACTAAAAACCAGACCCTAATATTACACCTACTAAGAAACTGACCATACTATTACACCTACTAAAAACCTGACCCTAATATTACACCAAATAAAAACCAGACCCTAATATTACACCTACTAAGAACCTGAACATACTATTACACCTACTAAAAACCTGACCCTAATATTATACCTACTAAGAAACTGTCCTTACTATTACACCTACTAAAAACCATACCTTAATAATACACCTACTAAAAACCAGACCTTAATATTAAACCTACTAAATACCTGACCTTAATATTACAACTACTAAAAACCAGACCTTAATATTACACCTACTAAAAACCAAACATCAAAACTACACCTAATAAAAACCAGACATCAATACTACACGTATTAATAATCAGACATAAAAACTACACCTACTAAAAACCAGACATCCATACTACACGTACTAAAAATCAGACATAAAAACTACAACCCACTAAAAACCAGACCCTAATATTATACCTACTAAGAAAATGACCTCACTATTACACCTACTAAGAACCTAACCATACTATTACACCAACTAAAAACCTGACCCTAATATTACACCTACTAAAACCAGACCGTAATATTAGACCTACTAAGAACCTGACCTTGCTATTACACCTACTAAGAACCTGACCATACTATTACACCAACTAAAAACCTGACCCTAATATTATACCTACTAAGAAACTGACCTATTACACCTACTAAAAACCTTACCCTAATATTACACCAAGTAAAAACCAGACCCTAATATTACACCTACTAAGAACCTGACCATACTATTACACCTACTAAAAACCTGACCCTAATATTATACCTATTAAGAAAATGACCTCACTATTACACCTACTAAGAACCTGACCATACTATTACACCAACTAAAAACCTGACCCTAATATTACACCTACTAAAACCAGACCGTAATATTAGACCTACTAAGAACCTGACCTTGCTATTACACCTACTAAGAACCTGACCATACAATTACACCAACTAAAAACCTGACCCTAATATTATACCTACTAAGAAACTGACCTTACTATTACACCTACTAAAAACCTGACCCTAATATTACACCAACTAAAAACCAGACCCTAATATTACACCTACTAAGAACCTGACCATACTATTACACCTACTAAAAACCTGAACCTAATATTAAACCTACTAAGAAACTGACCTTACTATTACACCTACTAACCTGACCCTAATATTATACCTACTAAGAAACTGACCTTACTATTACACCTACTAAAAACCTTACCCTAATACTACTCCAACTAAAAACCAGACCCTAATATTACACCTACAAAGAACCTGACCTTACTATTACACCTACTAAGAACCTGACCATACTATTACACTAACTAAAAACCTGTCCCTAATATTATACCTCCTAAGAACCTGACCTTACTATTACACCTACTAAAAACCTGACCCTAATATTACACCTACTAAAAACCTAACCCTAATATTACACCAACTAAAAACCAGACCCTAATATTACACCTACAAAGAACCTGACCTTACTATTACACCTACTAAGAACCTGACCATACTATTACACTAACTAAAAACCTGACCCTAATATTATACTTACTAATAAACTTACCCTAATATTACACCAACTAAAAACCAGACCCTAATATTACACCTACTAAGAACCAGACCTTACTATTACACCTACTAAAAACCTGACCCTAATATTATACCTACTAAGAAACTGACCATACTATTACACCTACTAAAAACCAGACCTTAATATTACACCTACTAAAAACCAGACCTTAATATTAAACCTACTAAAAACCTGACCTTAATATTACACCAACTAAAAACCAGATATTAATATTACACCTACTAAAAACCAGACATCAAAACTACACTCACTAAAACCCAGACATCAATACTACACGTACTAAAAATCAGACATAAAAACTACACCCACTAAAACCCAGACCTTAATATTATACCAACTAAAAACCAGACCCTAATATTACACCTACTAAGACACTGACCATACTATTACACCAACTAAAAACCTGACCCTAATATTACACCTACTAAAACCAGACCCTAATATTATACCTACTAAGAACCTGACCATACTATTACACTAACTAAAATCCTGATCCTAATATTATACCTCCTAAGAACCTGACCTTACTATTACACCTACTAAAAACCTGACCCTAATATTACACCTACTAAAAACCTGACCCTAATATTACACCAACTAATAACCAGACCCTAATATTACACCTACTAAGAACTTGACCCTAATATTATACCTACTAAGAACCTGACCTTACTATTACACCTACTAAGAACCTGACCCTAATATTACACCAACTATAAACCTGACCCTATTATTAAACCAACTAAAAACCAGACCCTAATATTACACCTACTAAGAACCAGACCTTACTATTACACCTACTAAAAACCTGACCCTAATATTATACCTACTAAGAAACTGACCATGCTATTACACCTACTAAAAACCTGACCCTAATATTACACCAACTAAAAACCAGACCCTAATATTACACCTACTATGAACCTGACCATACTATTACACCTACTAAAAACCTAACCCTAATATTGCACCTACTAAAAACCAGACCCTAATAATACACCTACTAAGAACCTGAACAAACTATTACACCTACTAAAAACCTGACCCTAATATTATACCTACTAAGAAACTGACCTTATTATTACACCTACTAAAAACCTGACCCCGATATTACACCAACTAAAAATCTGACACTAATATTACACCAACTAAAAACCAGACCTTACTTTTACACCTACTAAAAACCTGACCCTAATATTATACCTACTAAGAAACTGACCCTACTATTACACCTACTAAAAACCAGACCTT
The DNA here is from genome assembly GCA_036971475.1 of Prosapia bicincta. Lineage (NCBI taxonomy): Eukaryota > Metazoa > Arthropoda > Insecta > Hemiptera > Cercopidae > Prosapia > Prosapia bicincta. The sequence continues at coordinate 320,391,722 of JBAIZL010000002.1, read as the reverse complement.
AATATTACACCTACTAAAAACCAGAAATTAGAAATTAAATCTACTAAAAACCTGTACTTCATATTACACCTACTAAAAACCAGACCTTAATATTACACCTACTAAAAACCAGACATCAAAACTACACCTACTAAAACCAGACATCCATACTACACGTACTAAAAATCAGACATAAAAACTACACCCACTAAAAACCAGACCTTAATATTACACCAACTAAAAACCAGACCATAATATTACACCTACTAAGAAACTGACAATACTATTACACCTACTAAAACATGAACCTAATATAATACCTACTAAGAAAATGACCTCACTATTACACCTACTAAGAACCTGACCATACTATTACACCAACTAAAATCTGACCCTAATATTACACCTACTAAAACCAGACCCTAATATTAGACCTACTAAGAACCTGACCTTACTATTACACCTACTAAGAACCTGACCATACTATTACACCAACTAAAAACCTGACCCTAATATTATACCTACTAAGAAACTGACCTTACTATTACACCTACTACAAACCTGACCCTAATATTACACCAACTAAAAACCAGACCCTAATATTACACCTACTATAAATCAGACCCTAATATTACACCTACTAAGAAACTGACCTTACTATTGCACCTACTAAGAACCTGACCATACTATTACACTAACTAAAAACCTGTCCCTAATATTATACCTCCTAAGAACCTGACCTTACTATTACACCTACTAAAAACCTGACCCTAATATTACACCTACTAAAAACCTAACCCTAATATTACACCAACTAAAAACCAGACCCTAATATTACACCTACTAAGTACCTGACCATACTATTACACCTACTAAAAACCTGACCCTAATATTATACCTACTAAGAAACTGACCATACTATTACACCTACTAAAAACCTGACCTTAATATTACACCTACTAAAAACCAGACCTTAATATTAAACCTACTAAAAACCTGACCTTAATATTACACCTACTAAATACCCGACCTTAATATTACACCAACTAAAATCCAGATATTAATATTACACCTACTAAAAACCAGACATCAAAACTACACTCACTAAAACCCAGACATCAATACTACACGTACTAAAAATCAGACATAAAAACTACACCCACTAAAACCCAGACCTTAATATTATACCAATTAAAAACCAGACCCTAATATTACACCTACTAAGACACTGACCATACTATTACACCAACTAAAACAATGACCCTAATATTACACCTACTAAAACCAGACCCTAATATTATACCTCCTAAGAACCTGACCTTACTATTACACCTACTAAAAACCTGACCCTAATATTACACCTACTAAAAACCTGACCCTAATATTACACCAACTAATAACCAGACCCTAATATTACACCTACTAAGAACCTGACCCTAATATTATACCTACTAAGAACCTGACCTTACTATTACACCTACTAAGAACCTGGCCCTAATATTACACCAACTATAAACCTGACCCTATTATTACACCAACTAAAAACCAGACCCTAATATTACACCTACTAAGAACCAGACCTTACTATTACACCTACTAAAAACCTGACCCTAATATTATACCTACTAAGAAACTGACCATGCTATTACACCTACTAAAAACCTGACCCTAATATTACACCAACTAAAAACCAGACCCTAATATTACACCTACTATGAACCTGACCATACTATTACACCTACTAAAAACCTAACCCTAATATTGCACCTACTAAAAACCAGACCCTAATAAACCACCTACTAAGAAACTGATCTTACTATTACACCTACTAAAAACGTGACCCCGATATTACAGCAACTAAAAATCTGACCATAATATTACACCAACTAAAAACCAGACCTTACTTTTACACCTACTAAAAACCTGACCCTAATATTATACCTACTAAGAAACTGACCCTACTATTACACCTACTAAAAACCAGACCTTAATATTACACCTACTAAAAACCAGAAATTAGAAATTAAATCTACTAAAAACCTGTACTTCATATTACACCTACTAAAAACCAGACCTTAATATTACACCTACTAAAAACCAGACATCAAAACTACACCTACTAAAACCAGACATCCATACTACACGTACTAAAAATCAGACATAAAAACTACACCCACTAAAAACCAGACCTTAATATTACACCAACTAAAAACCAGACCCTAATCTTACACCTACTAAGAAACTGACCATACTATTACACCTACTAAAACATGAACCTAATATAATACCTACTAAGAAAATGACCTCACTATTACACCTACTAAGAACCTGACCATACTATTACACCAACTAAAATCTGACCCTAATATTACACCTACTAAAACCAGACCCTAATATTAGACCTACTAAGAACCTGACCTTATTACCAGACCCTATTACACCTACTAAGAACCTGACCATACTATTACACCAACTAAAAACCTGACCCTAATATTATACCTACTAAGAAACTGACCTTACTATTACACCTACTAAAAACCTGACCCTAATATTACACCAACTAAAAACCAGACCCTAATATTACACCTACTAAAAATCAGACCCTAATATTACACCTACTAAGAAACTGACCTTACTATTGCACCTACTAAGAACCTGACCATACTATTACACTAACTAAAAACCTGTCCCTAATATTATACCTCCTAAGAACCTGACCTTACTATTACACCTACTAAAAACCTGACCCTAATATTACACCTACTAAAAACTTAACCCTAATATTACACCAACTAAAAACCAGACCCTAATATTACACCTACTAAGAACCTGACCATACTATTACACCTACTAAAAACCTGACCCTAATATTATACCTACTAAGAACCTTACCTTAATATTACACCAACTAAAAACCAGACCCTAATATTACACCTACTAAGAACCAAACCTTACTATTACACCTACTAAAAACCTGACCCTAATATTATACCTACTAAGAAACTGACCATACTATTACACCTACTAAAAACCTGACCTTAATATTACACCTACTAAAAACCAGATATTATTATTACACCTACTAAAAACCAGACATTAAAACTACACTCACTAAAACCCAGACATCAATACTACACGTACTAAAAATCAGACATAAAAACTACACCCACAAAAAACCAGACGATACTATTACACCTACTAAAAACCTGACCCTAATATTATAACTACTAAGAAAATGACGTCACTATTACACCTACTAAGAACCTCACCATACTATTACACCAACTAAAAACCTGACCCTAATATTACACCTACTAAAACCAGACCCTAATATTATACCTACTAAGAACCTGACCTTACTATTACACCTACTAGGAACCTGACCATACTATTACACCAACTAAAAACCTGACCCTAATAGTATACCTACTAAGAAACTGACCTTACTATTACACCTACTAAAAACCTAACCCTAATATTACACCAACTAAAAACCCGACACTAATATTACACCTACTAAGAACCTGACCATACTATTACACCTACTAAAAACCTGACCCTAATATTATACCTACTAAGAAACTGACCTTACTATTACACCTACTAAAAACCTGAGCCTAATATTACACCAACTAAACACCTGACCCTAATATTACACCAACTAAAAACCAGACCCTAATATTACACCTACTAAGAACCTGACCTTACTATTACACCTACTAAGAACCTGACCATACTATTACACTAACTAAAATCCTGACCCTAATATTATACCTCCTAAGAACCTGACCTTATTATTACACCTACTAAAAACCTGACCCTAATATTACACCTACTAAAAACCTGACCCTAATATTACACCAACTAAAAACCAGACCCTAATATTACACCTACTAAAACCAGACTCTAATATTATACCTACTAAGAACCTGACCTTACTATTACACCTACTAAGAACCTGACCCTAATATTACATCAACTATAAACCTGACCCTAATATTACACCAACTAAAAGAAAGACCCTAATATTACACCTACTAAGAACCAGACCTTACTATTACACCTACTAAAAACCTGACCCTAATATTATACCTACTAAGAAACTGACCATACTATTACACCTACTAAAAACCTGACCCTAATATTACACCAACTAAAAACCAGACCCTAATATTACACCTACTAAGAACCTGACCATACTATTACACCTACTAACAACCTGACCCTAATTTTACACCTACTAAGAAACTGACCTTACTATTACACCTACTAAAAACCTGACCCTAATATTACACCAACTAAAAACCTGACCCTAATATTCCACCAACTAAAAACCAGACCCTAATATTACACCTACTAAGTACCTGACCCTAATATTATACCTACTAAGAACCTGACCTTACTATTACACCTACTAAGAACCTGACCAAACTATTACATCAACTAAAAACCTGACCCTAATATTACACCTACTAAAACCAGACTCTAATAATATACCTACTAAGAACCTGACCCTAATATTATACCTACTAAGAACCTGACCTTACTATTACACTAACTAAAATTCTGACCCTAATATTACAACTCCTAAGAACCTGACCTTACTATTACACCTAATAAAAACCTGACCCTAATATTACACCAAATAAAAACCAGACCCTAATATTCCACCAACTAAAAACCAGACCCTAATATTACACCTACTAAGAACCTGACCCTAATATTATACCTACTAAGAACCTGACCATACTATTACACCTACTAAAAACCTGACCCTAATATTACACCAACTAAAAACCCTACCCTAATATTACACCAACTAAAAACCTGACCCTAATATTACACCAACTAAAAACCAGACCCTAATATTACACCTACTAAGAACCAGACCTTACTATTACACCTACTAAAAACCTGACCTTAATATTATACCTACTAAGAAACTGACCATACTATTACACCTACTAAGAACCTGACCTTACTATTACACCTACTAAGAACCTGACCATACTATTACACTAACTAAAATCCTGACCCTAATATTATACCTCCTAAGAACCTGACCTTATTATTACACCTACTAAAAACCTGACCCTAATATTACACCTACTAAAAACCTGACCCTAATATTACACCAACTAAAAACCAGACCCTAATATTACACCTACTAAAACCAGACTCTAATATTATACCTACTAAGAACCTGACCTTACTATTACACCTACTAAGAACCTGACCCTAATATTACATCAACTATAAACCTGACCCTAATATTACACCAACTAAAAGAAAGACCCTAATATTACACCTACTAAGAACCAGACCTTACTATTACACCTACTAAAAACCTGACCCTAATATTATACCTACTAAGAAACTGACCATACTATTACACCTACTAAAAACCTGACCCTAATATTACACCAACTAAAAACCAGACCCTAATATTACACCTACTAAGAACCTGACCATACTATTACACCTACTAACAACCTGACCCTAATTTTACACCTACTAAGAAACTGACCTTACTATTACACCTACTAAAAACCTGACCCTAATATTACACCAACTAAAAACCTGACCCTAATATTCCACCAACTAAAAACCAGACCCTAATATTACACCTACTAAGTACCTGACCCTAATATTATACCTACTAAGAACCTGACCTTACTATTACACCTACTAAGAACCTGACCAAACTATTACATCAACTAAAAACCTGACCCTAATATTACACCTACTAAAACCAGACTCTAATAATATACCTACTAAGAACCTGACCCTAATATTATACCTACTAAGAACCTGACCTTACTATTACACTAACTAAAATTCTGACCCTAATATTACAACTCCTAAGAACCTGACCTTACTATTACACCTAATAAAAACCTGACCCTAATATTACACCAAATAAAAACCAGACCCTAATATTCCACCAACTAAAAACCAGACCCTAATATTACACCTACTAAGAACCTGACCCTAATATTATACCTACTAAGAACCTGACCATACTATTACACCTACTAAAAACCTGACCCTAATATTACACCAACTAAAAACCCTACCCTAATATTACACCAACTAAAAACCTGACCCTAATATTACACCAACTAAAAACCAGACCCTAATATTACACCTACTAAGAACCAGACCTTACTATTACACCTACTAAAAACCTGACCTTAATATTATACCTACTAAGAAACTGACCATACTATTACACCTACTATAAATCAGACCTTAATATTACACCTACTAAAAACCAGACCTTAATATTAAACCTACTAAAAACCTGACCTTAATATTACACCTACTAAATACCCGACCTTAATATTACACCTACTAAAAACCAGACATCAAAACTACACCTACTAAAAACCAGACATCCATACTACACGTACTAAAAATCAGACATAAACTACACCTACTAAAAGCCAGACCTTAATATTAAAACTACTAAAAAACCTGACCTCAATATTACACCTACTAAAAACCTGACATATATTACACGTATTAAAAACCTGACTTTAATATTACTTCTACTAAAAACCAGATAACATTATTACAACAAATAAAAACCTGACCTTTATACTACACCAACTAATAACCTGCAATTATTATTACACCTACTTAATACCTGACCTCAATATTACACCTACTAAAAACCAGACCCTAATATTATACCTCCTAAGAACCTGACCTTACTATTACACCTACTAAAAACCTGACCCTAATATTACACCTACTAAAAACCTGACCCTAATATTACAAAAACTAAATCCAGACCCTAATATTACACCTACTAAGAACATGACCCTAATATTATACCTACTAAGAACCTGACCTTACTATTACACCTACTAAGAACCTGACCATACTATTACACCAACTAAAAACCTGACCCTAATAATACACCTACTAAAACCAGACTCTAATATTATACCTACTAAGAACCTGACCTTACTATTACACCTATTAAGAATCTGACCATACTACTACACCAACTAAAAACCTGACCCTAATATTATACCTACTAAGAAACTGACCTTACTATTACACCTACTAAAAACCTGACCCTAATATTATACCTACTAAGAAACTGACGATACTATTACACCTACTAAAAACCTGACCCTAATATTACACCAACAAAAAACCAGACCCTAATAATACACCTACTAAGAACCTGACTATACTATTACACCTACTAAAAACCTGACCCTAATATTATACCTACTAAGAAACTGACCCTAATATTATACCTACTAAGAACCTGACCTTACTATTACACTAACTAAAATTCTGACCCTAATATTATACCTCCTAAGAACCTGACCTTACTATTACAACTACTAAAAACCTGACCCTAATATTACAAAAACTAAAAACCTGACCCTAATATTCCACCAACTAAAAACCAGACCCTAATATTACACCTACTAAGAACCTGACCCTAATATTATACCTACTAAGAACCTGACCATACTATTACACCTACTAAAAACCTGACCCTAATATTACACCAACTAAAAACCCTACCCTAATATTACACCAACTAAAAACCTGACCCTAATATTACACCAACTGAAAACCAGACCCTAATATTACACCTACTAAAAACCTGACCCTAATATTACAAAAACTAAAAACCAGACCCTAATATTACACCTACTAAGAACATGACCCTAATATTATACCTACTATGAACCTGACCTTACTATTACACCTACTAAGAACCTGATCATACTATTACACCAACTAAAAACCTGACCCTAATATTATACCTACTAAGAAACTGACCTTACTATTACACCTACTAAAAACCAGACCCTAATATTACACCAACTAAAAACCAGACCCTAATATTACACCTACTAAGAACCTGACCATACTATTACACCTACTAAAAACCTGACCCTAATATTATACCTACTAAGAAACTGATCTAACTATTACACCTACTAAAAACCTGACCCTAATATTACACCAACTATAAACCTGACCCTAATATTGCACCAACTAAAAGCCAGACCCTAATATTACACCTACTAAGAAACTGACGATACTATTACACCTACTAAAAACCTGACCCTAATATTACACCAACTAAAAACCAGACCCTAATAATACACCTACTAAGAACCTGGCCATACTATTACACCTACTAAAAACCTGACCCTAATATTATACCTACTAAGAAACTGACCTTACTATTACACCTACTAAAAACCTGAGCCTAATATTACACCAACTAAAAACCTGACCCTAATATTACACCAACTAAAAACCAGACCCTAATATTACACCTACTAAGAACCTGACCTTACTATTACACCTACTAAGAACCTGACCATACTATTACACTAACTAAAATCCTGACCCTAATAGTATACCTCCTAAGAACCTGACCTTACTATTACACCTACTAAAAACCTGACCCTAATATTACACCTACTAAAAACCTGACCCTAATATTACACCAACTAAAAACCAGACCCTAATATTGCACCTACTAAAACCAGACTCTAATATTATACCTACTAAGAACCTGACCTTACTATTACACCTACTAAGAACCTGACCCTAATATTACATCAACTATAAACCTGACCCTAATATTACACCAACTAAAAGAAAGACCCTAATATTACACCTACTAAGAACCAGACCTTACTATTACACCTACTAAAAACCTGACCCTAATATTATACCTTTTAAGAAACTGACCATACTATTACACCTACTAAAAACCTGACCCTAATATTACACCAAGTAAAAACCAGACCCTAATATTACACCTACTAAGAACCTGACCATACTATTACACCTACTAACAACCTGACCCTAATATTACACCTACTAAGAAACTGACCTTACTATTACACCTACTAAAAACCTGACCCTAATATTACACCAACTAAAAACCTGACCCTAATATTCCACCAACTAAAAACCAGACCCTAATACTACACCTACTAAGTACCTGACCCTAATATTATACCTACTAAGAACCTGACCTTACTATTACACCTACTAAGAACCTGACCATACTATTACATCAACTAAAAACCTGACCCTAATATTACACCTACTAAAACCAGACTCTAATAACATACCTACTAAGAACCTGACCCTAATATTATACCTACTAAGAACCTGACCTTACTATTACACTAACTAAAATTCTGACCCTAATATTATACCTCCTAAGAACCTGACCTTACTATTACACCTACTTAAACCCTGACCCTAATATTACACCAACTAAAAACCTGACCCTAATATTCCACCAACTAAAAACCAGACCCTAATATTACACCTACTAAGAACCTGACCCTAATATTATACCTACTAAAAACCTGACCATAATATTACAGCTACTAAAAACCTGACCCTAATATTACACCAACTAAAAACCCTACCCTAATATTACACCAACTAAAAACCTGACCCTAATATTACACCAACTAAAAACCAGACCCTAATATTACACCTACTAAGAACCAGACCTTACTATTACACCTACTAAAAACCTGACCTTAATATTATACCTACTAAGAAACTGACCATACTATTACACCTACTATAAATCAGACCTTAATATTACACCTACTAAAAACCAGACCTTAATATTAAACCTACTAAAAACCTGACCTTAATATTACACCTACTAAAAACCCGACCTTAATATTACACCTACTAAAAACCAGACATCAAAACTACACCTACTAAAAACCAGACATCCATACTACACGTACTAAAAATCAGACATAAAAACTACACCTACTAAAAGCCAGACCTTAATATTAAAACTACTAAAAAACCTGACCTCAATATTACACCTACTAAAAACCTGACATATATTACACGTATTAAAAACCTGACTTTAATATTACTTCTACTAAAAACCAGATAACATTATTACACCAAATAAAAACCTGACCTTAATACTACACCAACTAATAACCTGCAATTATTATTACACCTACTTAATACCTGACCTCAATATTACACCTACTAAAAACCAGACCCTAATATTATACCTCCTAAGAACCTGACCTTACTATTACACCTACTAAAAACCTGACCCTAATATTACACCTACTAAAAACCTGACCCTAATATTACACCTACTAAGAACCTGACCTTACTATTACACCTACTAAGAACCTGACCATACTATTACACTAACTAAAATCCTGACCCTAATAGTATACCTCCTAAGAACCTGACCTTACTATTACACCTACTAAAAACCTGACCCTAATATTACACCTACTAAAAACCTGACCCTAATATTACACCAACTAAAAACCAGACCCTAATATTGCACCTACTAAAACCAGACTCTAATATTATACCTACTAAGAACCTGACCTTACTATTACACCTACTAAGAACCTGACCCTAATATTACATCAACTATAAACCTGACCCTAATATTACACCAACTAAAAGAAAGACCCTAATATTACACCTACTAAGAACCAGACCTTACTATTACACCTACTAAAAACCTGACCCTAATATTATACCTTTTAAGAAACTGACCATACTATTACACCTACTAAAAACCTGACCCTAATATTACACCAAGTAAAAACCAGACCCTAATATTACACCTACTAAGAACCTGACCATACTATTACACCTACTAACAACCTGACCCTAATATTACACCTACTAAGAAACTGACCTTACTATTACACCTACTAAAAACCTGACCCTAATATTACACCAACTAAAAACCTGACCCTAATATTCCACCAACTAAAAACCAGACCCTAATACTACACCTACTAAGTACCTGACCCTAATATTATACCTACTAAGAACCTGACCTTACTATTACACCTACTAAGAACCTGACCATACTATTACATCAACTAAAAACCTGACCCTAATATTACACCTACTAAAACCAGACTCTAATAACATACCTACTAAGAACCTGACCCTAATATTATACCTACTAAGAACCTGACCTTACTATTACACTAACTAAAATTCTGACCCTAATATTATACCTCCTAAGAACCTGACCTTACTATTACACCTACTTAAACCCTGACCCTAATATTACACCAACTAAAAACCTGACCCTAATATTCCACCAACTAAAAACCAGACCCTAATATTACACCTACTAAGAACCTGACCATAATATTATACCTACTAAAAACCTGACCATAATATTACAGCTACTAAAAACCTGACCCTAATATTACACCAACTAAAAACCCTACCCTAATATTACACCAACTAAAAACCTGACCCTAATATTACACCAACTAAAAACCAGACCCTAATATTACACCTACTAAGAACCAGACCTTACTATTACACCTACTAAAAACCTGACCTTAATATTATACCTACTAAGAAACTGACCATACTATTACACCTACTATAAATCAGACCTTAATATTACACCTACTAAAAACCAGACCTTAATATTAAACCTACTAAAAACCTGACCTTAATATTACACCTACTAAAAACCCGACCTTAATATTACACCTACTAAAAACCAGACATCAAAACTACACCTACTAAAAACCAGACATCCATACTACACGTACTAAAAATCAGACATAAAAACTACACCTACTAAAAGCCAGACCTTAATATTAAAACTACTAAAAAACCTGACCTCAATATTACACCTACTAAAAACCTGACATATATTACACGTATTAAAAACCTGACTTTAATATTACTTCTACTAAAAACCAGATAACATTATTACACCAAATAAAAACCTGACCTTAATACTACACCAACTAATAACCTGCAATTATTATTACACCTACTTAATACCTGACCTCAATATTACACCTACTAAAAACCAGACCCTAATATTATACCTCCTAAGAACCTGACCTTACTATTACACCTACTAAAAACCTGACCCTAATATTACACCTACTAAAAACCTGACCCTAATATTACAAAAACTAAATCCAGACCCTAATATTACACCTACTAAGAACATGACCCTAATATTATACCTACTAAGAACCTGACCTTACTATTACACCTACTAAGAACCTGACCATACTATTACACCAACTAAAAACCTGACCCTAATAATACACCTACTAAAACCAGACTCTAATATTATACCTACTAAGAACCTGACCTTACTATTACACCTATTAAGAATCTGACCATACTATTACACCAACTAAAAACCTGACCCTAATATTATACCTACTAAGAAACTGACCTTACTATTACACCTACTAATAACCTGACCCTAATATTACACCAACTAAAAACCAGACCCTAATAATACACCTACTAAGAACCTGACCATACTATTACACCTACTAAAAACCTGACCCTAATATTATACCTACTAAGAAACTGACCCTAATATTATACCTACTAAGAACCTGACCTTACTATTACACTAACTAAAATTCTGACCCTAATAATATACCTCCTAAGAACCTGACCTTACTATTACACCTACTAAAAACCTGACCCTAATATTACACCAACTAAAAACCTGACCCTAATATTCCACCAACTAAAAACCAGACCCTAATATTACACCTACTAAGAACCTGACCCTAATACTATACCTACTAAGAACCTGACCATACTATTACACCTACTAAAAACCTGACCCTAATATTACACCAACTAAAAACCCTACCCTAATATTACACCAACTAAAAACCTGACCCTAATATTACACAAACTGAAAACCAGACCCTAATATTACACCTACTAAGAACCAGACCTTACTATTACACCTACTAAAAACCTGACCTTAATATTATACCTACTAAGAAACTGACCATACTATTACACCTACTATAAATCAGACCTTAATATTACACCTACTAAAAATCAGACCTTAATATTAAACCTACTAAAAACCTGACCTTAATATTACACCTACTAAAAAACCGACCTTAATATTACACCTACTAATAACCAGACATCAAAACTACACCTACTAAAAACCAGACATCCATACTACACGTACTAAAAATCAGACATAAAAACTACACCTACTAAAAGCCAGACCTTAATATTAAAACTACTAAAAAACCTGACCTCAATATTACACCTACTAAAAACCTGACATATATTACACGTATTAAAAACCTGACTTTAATATTACTTCTACTAAAAACCAGATAACATTATTACACCAAATAAAAACCTGACCTTAATACTACACCAACTAATAATCTGCAATTATTATTACACCTACTTAATACCTGACCTCAATATTACACCTACTAAAAACCAGACCCTAATATTATACCTCCTAAGAACCTGACCTTACTATTACACCTACTAAAAACCTGACCCTAATATTACACCTACTAAAAACCTGACCCTAATATTACAAAAACTAAAAACCAGACCCTAATATTACACCTACTAAGAACATGACCCTAATATTATACCTACTAAGAACCTGACCTTACTATTACACCTACTAAGAACCTGACCATACTATTACACCAACTAAAAACCTGACCCTAATAATACACCTACTAAAACCAGACTCTAATATTATACCTACTAAGAACCTGATCTTACTATTACACCTATTAAGAATCTGACCATACTATTACACCAACTAAAAACCTGACCCTAATATTATACCTACTAAGAAACTGACCTTACTATTACACCTACTAAAAACCTGACCCTAATATTATACCTACTAAGAAACTGACGATACTATTACACCTACTAAAAACCTGACCCTAATATTACACCAACTAAAAACCAGACCCTAATAATACACCTACTAAGAACCTGGCCATACTATTACACCTACTAAAAACCTGACCCTAATATTATACCTACTAAGAAACTGACCTTACTATTACACCTAGTAAAAACCTGACCCTAATATTACACCAACTAAATCCTGACCCTAAATTAAACCAACTAAAAACCAGACCCTAATATTACACCTACTAAGAACCTGACCATACTATTACACCTACTAAAAACCTGACCCTAATATTACACCAACTAAAAACCTGACCCTAATATTACACCAACTAAAAACCTGACCCTAATATTACACCAACTAAAAACCTGACCCTAATATTACACCAACTAAAAACCAGACTATAATATTACACCTACTAAGAACCAGACCTTACTATTACACCTACTAAAAACCTGACCCTATTATTATACCTACTAAGAAACTGACCATACTATTACACCTACTAAAAACCAGATCTTAATATTACGCCTACTAAAAACCAGACCTTAATATTAAACCTACTAAAAACCTGACCTTAATATTACACCTACTAAAAACCAGACCTTAATATTACACCTACTAAAAACCAGACATAAAAACTACACCTACTAAAAACCAGACCTTAATATTACAACTACTAAAAAACCTGACCTCAATATTACACCTACTAAAAACCTGACCCTAATATTATACCTACTAAGAAACTGACCTTACTATTACACCTACTAAAAACCTGGCCCTAATATTACACCAACTAAATCCTGACCCTAATATTAAACCAACTAAAAACCAGACCCTAATATTACACCTACTAAGAACCTGTGACCATACTATTACACCTACTAAAAACCTGACCCTAATATTACACCAACTAAAAACCTGACCCTAATATTACACCAACTAAAAACCTGACCCTAATATTACACCAACTAAAAACCAGACTATAATATTACACCTACTAAGAACCAGACCTTACTATTACACCTACTAAAAACCTGACCCTATTATTATACCTACTAAGAAACTGACCATACTATTACACCTACTAAAAACCAGACCTTAATATTACACCTACTAAAAACCAGACCTTAATATTAAACCTACTAAAAACCTGACCTTAATATTACACCTACTAAAAACCAGACCTTAATATTACACCTACTAAAAACCAGACATCAAAACTACACCTACTAAAAACCAGACATCCATACTACACGTACTAAAAATCAGACATAAAAACTACACCTACTAAAAACCAGACCTTAATATTACAACTACTAAAAAACCTGACCTCAATATTACACCTACTAAAAACCTGACATATATTACACGTATTAAAAACCTGACTTTAATATTACTTCTACTAAAAACCAGATAACATTTTTACACCAAATAAAAACTTGACCTAAATACTACACCTACTAATAACCTGCAATTATTATTACACCTACATAAAACCTGACCTCAATATTACACCTACTAAAAACAAGAAACCAATATTACGCCTACTAAAATCCTTACTTTACTTTACTTTAGCCAACGCCCGTCCTTGGCTTTTCGGCTATTCGACGCCGCGCCTCCCAGTAACTGCTACCGGGGTCTTCAGAGCAGACTGAGATATTTGCACAGGACTTTAGGTGTTCGGCGTTCATAGTGCCGTTCAAGCAGAGAGGGCAGGTGGGGTCATCTGCTAGGCCGATGCGGTGCAGGTGCTCTTGCAGGTAGTCATGGCCAGTGAGTAGACGGAAACTGGCGACCTATTCAGAGCGCTCTAAATTACTAGCAGCGGTCTCTTAGAGGCTAAGCAATTCCATTTTTTGTTTTTTTCCGGGTTCGCCGTGTCGTTTAAGGTATAGGTGTTGATTACGCCATCTATGTTATTTTTGGCAGTGTTGAGTGAGATGGGGATTGCTGGCTGATGTGCTTCCGCGCCTTTTTTGCCAGTTCGTCAGCCATTTCGTTTCCTATAATACCCACATGACTAGGGATCCATTAGAGTTTGACCTTCCATCCTTTTATTATGAGCCTCTCAATTGCCTGGCGGCAGCTGATCGTTCTTAGGCAAGTAGAATGGATGGCACTTGCGAACAAAAGATGGCGGCGCCCAATGGAAGGAAATGACGGGAAATATGGCGGCTGCTGGTATCAGTTGAAAATGACGTCTAACAAAATAGCGGTTAAGATGGTGGTGGATATGGTTATATAAGAGTGACGTGTTAATCAGAGTGAGCGCGCTATCGCGGTCGAGTAATGCCGAATAAAAAAATATAAATGCAAAATTTTAAAAATATTTAAAACTTTGTGTGTGTGAACTTACCTACACCTTTAATGAAACGTATTATAATAATATTATTTTATTTGATCCATTCTTTACAATTATTTTAACTAATAAGTTGCTCATTTAAAAAATGAATTAACAAACATTCACGGTCATAATTAGAGTAAAGGTCCTGCCTTTAAGGGATCAGAAAATAGGAATTTTATTAATATTTATTATTAGAAGAATCAAAGGGGTTTTTTATAAAGTCCAAACGTTGCAGAAGCAATAAGATTAATTTATGTTCATTGGGTGTGTTTGTGTTATTGTACTTTATTATGTCTTGAAGGCTTAATGATATGCATTAGAAGCCCTAACATAGGGTAATGTTTATGTGTTATTGGTATTATATTATGTGTTGAAAGCCTTATGTAATGTGTCAGAGGCTTTAACACGAGGTAATATTGTGTATTATTGATAATATAATATGTGTTAAAGGCCTCATGATATGCATTAGAGGCCCGAACATAGGGTAATGTTTACGTGTTATTGGTATTATATTATGTGTTGAAAGCCTTATGTAATGTGTCAGAGGCTTTAACACGAGGTAATATTGTGTATTATTGATAATATAATATGTGTTAAAGGCCTCATGATATGCATTAGAAGCCCTAACATAGGGTAATGTTTACGTGTTATTGGTATTATATTATGTGTTGAAAGCCTTATGTAATGTGTCAGAGGCTTTAACACGAGATAATATTGTGTATTATTGATAATATAATATGTGTTAAAGGCCTCATGATATGCATTAGAGGCCCGAACATAGGGTAATGTTGTGTATTATTGGTAATATAATATGTGATAAAAGGTCTCATGATATGCATTAGAGGCCCGAACATAAGGTAATGTTGTGTATTATTGGTAATATAATATGTGATAAAAGGCCTCATGATATGCATTAGAGGCCCGAACATAAGGTAATGTTGTGTATTATTGGTAATATAATATGTGATAAAAGGCCTCATGATATGCATTAGAGGCCCGAACATAACGTAATGTTGTGTATTATTGGTAATATAATATGTGATAAAAGCCTCATGAGATGCATTAGACGCCCGAACATAAGGTAATGTTGTGTATTATTGGTTTTATAACATGTGATAAAGGCCTCATGATATGCATTAGAGGCCCCAACATAAGGTAATGTTGTGTATTATTTGTAATATAACATTTGATAAAGGCCTCATGATATGCATTAAAGGCCCGAACATAAGGTAATGTTGTGTATTATTGGTTTTATAACATGTGATAAAGGCCTCATGATATGCATTAAAGGCCCGAACAAAAGGTAATGTTGTGTATTATTGGTTTTATAACATGTGATAAAGGCCTCATGATATGCATTAGAGGCCCGAACATAAGGTAATGTTGCGTATTATTGGTAATATAATATGTGATAAAGGCCTCATGATATGCATTAGAGGCCCGAACATAAGAATATGTTGTGTATTATTGGTAATATACCATGTGATAAAGGCCTCATGATATGCATTAGACGCCCGAACATAAGGTAATGTTGTGTATTATTGGTAATATAATATGTGATAAAGGCCTCATGATATGCATCAGAGGCCCGAACATAAGGTAATGTTGTGTATTATTAGTAATATAACATGTGATAAAGGCCTATGATATGCATTAGAGTCCCGAACATAAGGTAATGATGTGTATTATTGGTAATATAACATTTGATAAAGGCCTCATGATATGCATTAGACGCAAGAACATAAGGTAATGTTGTGTATTATTGGTAATATAACATGTGATTAAGGCCTCTTGATATGCATTAGAGGCCCGAACATAAGGTAATGTTGTGTATTATTGGTAATATAATATGTGATAAAGGCCTCATGATATTCATTAGAGGCCCAAACATAAGGTAATGTTGTGTATTATTGGAAATATAACATGTGATAAAGGCCTCATGATATGCATTAGACGCCCGAACATAAGGTAATGTTGTGTATTATTGGTTTTATAACATGTGATAAAGGCCTCATGATATGCATTAGAGGCCCCAACATAAGGTAATGTTGTGTATTATTTGTAATATAACATTTGATAAAGGCCTCATGATATGCATTAAAGGCCCCAACATAAGATAATGTTGTGTATTATTGGTTTTATAACATGTGATAAAGGCCTCATGATATGCATTAGAGGCCCGAACAAAAGGTGATGTTGTGTATTATTGGTTTTATAACATGTGATAAAGGCCTCATGATATGCATTAGAGGCCCGAACATAAGGTAATGTTGCGTATTATTGGTAATATAATATGTGATAAAGGCCTCATGATATGCATTAGAGGCCGGAACATAAGAATATGTTGTGTATTATTGGTAATATACCATGTGATAAAGGCCTCATGATATGCATTAGACGCCCGAACATAAGGTAATGTTGTGTATTATTGGTAATATAATATGTGATAAAGGCCTCATGATATGCATCAGAGGCCCGAACATAAGGTAATGTTGTGTATTATTGGTAATATAACATGTGATAAAGGCCTATGATATGCATTAGAGTCCCGAACATAAGGTAATGATGTGTATTATTGGTAATATAACATTTGATAAAGGCCTCATGATATGCATTAGATGCCCGAACATAAGGTAATGTTGTGTATTATTGGTAATATAACATGTGATAAAGGCCTCATGATATGCATTAGAGGCCCGAACATAAGGTAATGTTGTGTATTATTGGTAATATAATATGTGATAAAGGCCTCATGATATTCATTAGAGGCCCAAACATAAGGTAATGTTGTGTATTATTGGTAATATAATATGTGATAAAGGCCTCATGATATGCATCAGAGGCCCGAACATAAGGTAATGTTGTGTATTATTGGTAATATAACATGTGATAAAGGCCTATGATATGCATTAGAGGCCCGAACATAAGGTAATGATGTGTATTATTGGTAATATAACATTTGATAAAAGCCTCATGAGATGCATTAGACGCCCGAACATAAGGTAATGTTGTGTATTATTGGTAATATAACATGTGATATAGGCCTCATGATATGCATTAGAGGCCCGAACATAAGGTAATGTTGTGTATTATTGGTAATATAATATGTGATAAAGGGCTCATGATATGCATTAGAGGCCTGAGCATAAGGTAATGTTGTGTATTATTGGTAATATAATATGTGATAAAGGCCTCATGATATGCATTAGAGGCCCGAACATAAGGTAATAATGTGTATTATTGGTAATATAATATGTGATAAAGGCCTCATGATATGCATCAGAGGCCCGAACATAAGGTAATGTTGTGTATTATTGGTAATATAATATGTGATAAAGGCCTCATGATATGTATTAGAGGCCCGAACATAAGGTAATGTTGTGTATTATTGGTTTTATAACATGTGATAAAGGCCTCATGATATGCATTAGAGGCCCGAACATAAGGAGATGTTGTGTATTATTGGTAATATAATATGTGATAAAGGCCTCATGATATGCATTAGAGGCCCGAACATAAGAAAATGTTGTGTATTATTGGTAATATAACATGTGATAAAGGCCTCATGATATGCATTAGAGGCCCGAACATAAGGTAATGTTGTGTATTATTGGTAATATAATATGTGATAAAGGCTCTAACTTAAGGTATTGCTTATGTGTTATTAGTATTTTAATATGTGTTAAAGTCTTTACAAAAGGTAATGTTGTGTATTATTGGTAATATAACATGTGATAAAGGCCTAATGATATGCATTAGATGTCCGAACATAAGGTAATGTTGTGTATTATTGGTAATATAACATTTGATAAAGGCCTCATGATATGCATTAGAGGCCCGAACATAAGGTAATGTTGTGTATTATTGGTAATATAACATGTGATAAAGGCCTCATGATATGCATTAGAGGCCCGAACATAAGGTAATGTTGTGTATTATTGGTAATATAATATGTAATAAAGGCCTCATGATATGCATTAGAGGCCCGAACATCTGGTAATGTTGTGTATTATTGGTAATATAATATGTGATAAAGGCCTATGATATGCATTAGAGGCCCGAACATAAGGTAATGTTGCGTATTATTGGTAATATAATATGTGATAAAGGCCTCATGATATGCATTAGAGGCCCGAACAAAAGGTAATGTTGTGTATTATTGGTAATATAATATGTGATAAAGGCCTATGATATGCATTAGAGGCCCGAACATAAGGTAATGTTGCGTATTATTGGTAATATAATATGTGATAAAGGCCTCATGATATGCATTAGAGGCCCGAACATAAGGTAATGTTGTGTATTATTGGTAATATAATATGTGATAAAGGCCTATGATATGCATTAGAGGCCCGAACATAAGGTAATGTTGCGTATTATTGGTAATATAATATGTGATAAAGGCCTCATAATATGCATTAGATGCCCGAACAAAAGGTAATGTTGTGTATTATTGGTAATATAATATGTGATAACGGCCCTAACTTAAGGTATTGCTTATGTGTTATTAGTATTTTAATATGTGTTAAAGGCTTTACAAAAGGTAATGTTGTGTATTATTAATAATATAACATGTGATAAAGGCCTCATGATATACATTAGAGGCCCGAACATAAGGTAATGTTGTGTATTATTGAAATATATTATGTGATAAAAGCCTCATGATATGCATTAAGGCCCGAACATAAGGTAATGTTGTGTATTATTGGTGATATAACATGTGATAAAGGCCTCATGATATGCATTAGAGGCCCGAACATAAGGTAATGTGTATTATTGGCAATATAACACGTGATAAAGGCCTCATGATATGCATTAGAGGCCCGAACATAAGGTAATGTGTATTATTGGCAATATAACACGTGATAAAGGCCTCATGATATGCATTAGAGACCCGAACATAAGGTAATGTTGTGTATTATTGGTAATATAACATGTGATAAAGGCCTCATGATATGCATTAGAGGCCCGAACATAAGGTAATGTGTATTATTGGCAATATAACACGTGATAAAGGCCTCATGATATGCATTAGAGGCCCGAACATAAGGTAATGTTGTGTATTATTGGTAATATAACATGTGATAAAGGCCTCATGATATGCATTAGAGGCCCGAACATAAGGTAATGTGTATTAATGGCAATATAACACGTGATAAAGGCCTCATGATATGCATTAGAGGCCCGAACATAAGGTAATGTTGTGTATTATTGGTAATATAACATGTGATAAAGGCCTCATGATATGCATTAGAGGCCCGAACATAAGGTAATGTGTATTATTGGCAATATAACACGTGATAAAGGCCTCATGATATGCATTAAGGCCCGAACATAAGGTAATGTGAATTATTGGTAATATAACATGTGATAAAGGCCTCATGATATGCATTAGAGGCCCGAACATAAGGTAATGTGTATTATTGGCAATATAACACGTGATAAAGGCCTCATGATATGCATTAGAGGCCCGAACATAAGGTAATGTTGTGTATTATTGGTAATATAACTAGTGATAAAGGCCTCATGGTATGCATTAGAAGCCCGAACATAAGGTAATGTTGTGTATTATTGGTAATATAACATGTTATAAAAACCTCATGATATGCATTAGAGGCCCGAACATAAGGTAATGTGTATTATTGGTAATATAACACGTGATAAAGGCCTCATGATATGCATTACAGGCCCGAACATAACGTAATGCTGTGTATTATTGGTAATATAATATGTGTTAAAGGCCCTAACTTAAGGTATTGCTTATGTGTTATTAGTATTATAATATGTGTTAAAGGCTTTACAAAAAGTAATGTTGTGTATTATTGGTCATATAACATGTGATAAAGGCCTCATGATATGCATTAGATGTCCGAACATTAGGTAATGTTGTGTATTATTGGTAATATAATATGTGATAAAGGCCTCATGATATGCATTAGAGGCCCGAAAAAAAAGGTAATGTTGTGTATTATTGGTAATATAATATGTGATAAAGGCCTATGATATGCATTAGAGGCCCGAACATAAGGTAATGTTGCGTATTATTGGTAATATAATATGTGATAAAGGCCTCATGATATGCATTAGAGGCCCGAACAAAAGGTAATGTTGTGTATTATTGGTAATATAATATGTGATAAAGGCCTATGATATGCATTAGAGGCCCGAACATAAGGTAATGTTGCGTATTATTGGTAATATAATATGTGATAAAGGCCTCATGATATGCATTAGATGCCCGAACAAAAGGTAATGTTGTGTATTATTGGTAATATAATATGTGATAAAGGCCTATGATATGCATTAGAGGCCCGAACAAAAGGTAATGTTGTGTATTATTGGTAATATAATATGTGATAACGGCCCTAACTTAAGGTATTGCTTATGTGTTATTAGTATTTTAATATGTGTTAAAGGCTTTACAAAAGGTAATGTTGTGTATTATTAGTAATATAACATGTGATAAAGGCCTCATGATATACATTAGAGGCCCGAACATAAGGTAATGTTGTGTATTATTGGAAATATATTATGTGATAAAAGCCTCATGATATGCATTAAGGCCCGAACATAAGGTAATGTTGTGTATTATTGGTGATATAATATGTGATAAAGGCCTCATGATATGCATTAGAGGACCGAACAAAAGGTAATGTTGTGTATTATTGGTAATATAATATGTGATAAAGGCCTATGATATGCATTAGAGGCCCGAACATAAGGTAATGTTGCGTATTATTGGTAATATAATATGTGATAAAGGCCTCATGATATGCATTAGATGCCCGAACAAAAGGTAATGTTGTGTATTATTGGTAATATAATATGTGATAAAGGCCTATGATATGCATTAGAGGCCCGAACATAAGGTAATGTGTATTATTGGTAATATAACACGTGATAAAGGCCTCATGATATGCATTAGAGGCCCGAACAAAAGGTAATGTTGTGTATTATTGGTAATATAATATGTGATAACGGCCCTAACTTAAGGTATTGCTTATGTGTTATTAGTATTTTAATATGTGTTAAAGGCTTTACAAAAGGTAATGTTGTGTATTATTAGTAATATAACATGTGATAAAGGCCTCATGATATACATTAGAGGCCCGAACATAAGGTAATGTTGTGTATTATTGGAAATATATTATGTGATAAAAGCCTCATGATATGCATTAAGGCCCGAACATAAGGTAATGTTGTGTATTATTGGTGATATAACATGTGATAAAGGCCTCATGATATGCATTAGAGGCCCGAACATAAGGTAATGTGTATTATTGGCAATATAACACGTGATAAAGGCCTCATGATATGCATTAGAGGCCCGAACATAAGGTAATGTTGTGTATTATTGGTAATATAACATGTGATAAAGGCCTCATGATATGCATTAGAGGCCCGAACATAAGGTAATGTGTATTATTGGCAATATAACACGTGATAAAGGCCTCATGATATGCATTAAGGCCCGAACATAAGGTAATGTGTATTATTGGCAATATAACACGTGATAAAGGCCTCATGATATGCATTAGAGGAACCGAACATAAGGTAATGTTGTGTATTATTGGTAATATAACATGTGATAAAGGCCTCATGATATGCATTAGAGGCCCGAACATAAGGTAATGTGTATTATTGGCAATATAACACGTGATAAAGGCCTCATGATATGCATTAGAGGCCCGAACATAAGGTAATGTTGTGTATTATTGGTAATATAACATGTGATAAAGGCCTCATGATATGCATTAGAGGCCCGAACATAAGGTAATGTGTATTAATGGCAATATAACACGTGATAAAGGCCTCATGATAGGCATTAGAGGCCCCAACATAAGGTAATGTTGTGTATTATTGGTAATATAACATGTGATAAAGGCCTCATGATATGCATTAGAGGCCCGAACATAAGGTAATGTGTATTATTGGCAATATAACACGTGTTAAAGGCCTCATGATATGCATTAAGGCCCGAACATAAGGTAATGTTGTGAATTATTGGTAATATAACATGTGATAAAGGCCTCATGATATGCATTAGAGGCCCGAACATAAGGTAATGTGTATTATTGGCAATATAACACGTGATAAAGGCCTCATGATATGCATTAGAGGCCCGAACATAAGGTAATGTTGTGTATTATTGGTAATATAACTAGTGATAAAGGCCTCATGGTATGCATTAGAAGCCCGAACATAAGGTAATGTTGTGTATTATTGGTAATATAACATGTTATAAAAACCTCATGATATGCATTAGAGGCCCGAACATAAGGTAATGTGTATTATTGGTAATATAACACGTGATAAAGGCCTCATGATATGCATTACAGGCCCGAACATAAGGTAATGCTGTGTATTATTGGTAATATAATATGTGTTAAAGGCCCTAACTTAAGGTATTGCTTATGTGTTATTAGTATTATAATATGTGTTAAAGGCTTTACAAAAAGTAATGTTGTGTATTATTGGTCATATAACATGTGATAAAGGCCTCATGATATGCATTAGAGGCCCGAACATAAGGTAATATTGTGTATTATTGGTAATATAACTAGTGATAAAGGCCTCATGATATGCATTAGAGGCCCGAACATAAGGTAATGTTGTGTATTATTGGTAATATAATATGTGATAAAGGCCTCGTGATATGCATTAGATGCCCGAACATAAGGAAATGTTGTGTATTATTGGTAACATAATATGTGATAAAGGCCTCATGATATGCATTAAAGGCCCGAACATTAGGTATTGTTGTGTATTATTGGTAATATAATATGTGATAAAGGCCTCATGATACGCATTAGAGGCCCGAACATAAGGTAATGTTGTGTTTTATTGGTTTTATAACATGTGATAAAGGCCTCATGATATGCATTAGAGGCCCGAACATAAGGTAATGTTGTGTATTATTGGTAATATAATATGTGATAAAGGCCTCATGATATGCATTAGAGGCCCAAACATTACAGGAAGTGCTACCTTAGACATTCTATATACCCGATGATCCTATATTGTGCCTGATTATACTGGCAGTGCTACCTTAGACATGCTAGATGCCCTGATGATCCTATACTACGCTTGAGTATACTGGAAGTGCTACCTTAGACATTCTATATACCCTGATGATCCTATATTGTGCCTGATTATACTGGCAGTGCTACCTTAGACATCTAGATGCCCTGATGATTCTATACTATATCTGAGTATACTGGAAGTGCTACATTAGACATTCTATATACCCTGATGATCCTATATTGTGCCTGATTATACTGGCAGTGCTACCTTAGACATGCTAGATGCCCTAAAGATCCTATAATACGCCTGAGTATATTGGAAGTGCTACCTTAGACATACTATAGATGTCCTGATGATCCAATACTACGCCTGAGTATACTGGAAGTGCTACATTAGACATGCTAGATGCCCTGATGATTCTATACTACGCCTGAGTACTAGAAGTGCTACCTTAGACATGCTAGATGCCATGATGATCCTATACTATGCCTGAGTATACTGGCAGTGCTACCTTAGTCATGCTAGATGTCATGATGATCCATTACTATGCCTGATTATACTGGAAGTGCTACATTAGATATTCTATATACCCTGATGATCCTATATTGTGCCTGATTATACTGGCAGTGCTACCTTAGGCATGCTAGATGCCCTGATGATCCAATACTATGCCTGAGTATACTGGAAGTGCTACATTAGACATTCTATATACCCTGATGATCCTATATTGTGCCTGATTATACTGGCAGTGCTACCTTAGACATGCTAGATGCCATGATGATCCTATACTATGCCTGAGTATACTGGAAGTGCTACGTTAGACATTCTATATACCCTGAAGATCCTATATTGTGCCTGATTATACTGGCAGTGCTACCTTAGACATGCTAGATGCCATGATGATCCTATACTACGCTTGATTATACTGACAGTGCTACCTTAGAAATGCTAGATGCCCTGATGATCCTATACTACGCTTGATTATACTGGCAGTGCTACCTTAGAAATGCTAGATGCCCTGACGATCCAATACTATGCCTGAGTATACTGGAAATGCTACATTAGACATTCTAGATATGCTGATGATAATATACTGTGCTTGATTATACTGGAAGTGCTACATTAGACATGCTAGATGCCCTGATGATCCTATACTACGCCTGATTATACTGGAAGTGCTTTATTAGACATTCTATACATCCTGATGATCCTATACTACGCCTAAGTATACTGGAAGTGATACCTTAGACATGCTACATGCGCTGATGATAATATACTGTTGCTGAGTATACTGGAAGTGCTACATTAGACATTCTATATGCCCTGATGATCCTATACTACGCCTGCGTATACTGGCAGTGCTACCTTAGACATGCTAGATGCCCTGGTGATCCTATACTACGCCTGATTATACTAGAAGTGCTTTATTAGACATTCTATACATCCTGATGATCCTATACTACGCCTGCGTATACTGGAAGTGCTACATTAGACATGCTAGATGCCCTGATGATCCTATACTACGCCTGATTATACTGGAAGTGCTTTATTAGACATTCTATACATCCTGATGGTCCTATACTACGCCTAAGTATACTGGAAGAGATACCTTAGACATGCTACATGATCTGATGATAATATACTGTTGCTGAGTATACTGGAAGTGCTACATTAGACATTCTATATGCCCTGATGATCCTATACTACGCCTGCGTATACTGGTAGTGCTACCTTAGACATGCTAGATGCCCTGATGATCCTATACTGTTCCTGAGTATACTGGAAGTGCTACATTAGACATTCTAGATGCCCTGATGATCCTATATTGTGCCTGATTATACTGCAAGTGCTACAATATACATGCTAGATGCGCTGATGATAATATATTGTGCCTGATTATACTGGAAGTGCTACATTAGACATTCTATATACCCTGATGATCCTATATTGTGCCTGATTATACTGGCAATGCTACCTTAGACATGCTAAATGCCCTGATGATGCTATACTGTGCCTGATTATACTGGCAGTGCTACCTTAGACATGCTAGATACCCTGATGATCCTATACTGTGCTTGATTATACTGGAAGTGCTACATTAGACATGCTAGATGCCCTGATGATGCTATACTGTGCCTGATTATACTGGCAATGCTACCTTAGACATGCTAGATGCCCTGATGATCCTATACTGTGCTTGATTATACTGGAAGTGCTACATTAGACATGCTAGATGCCCTGATGATCCTATACTGTGCTTGATTATACTGGAAGTGCTACGTTAGACATCCTATATACCCTGATGATCCTATATTGTGCCTGATTATACTGGCAATGCTACCTTAGACATGCTAAATGCCCTGATGATGCTATACTGTGCCTGATTATACTGGAAGTGCTACATTAGACATGCTAGATGCCCTGATGATCCTATACTGTGCTTGATTATACTGGAAGTGCTACATTAGACATGCTAGATGCCCTGATGATCATATACTGTGCTTGAGTATACTGGAAGTGCTACATTAGACATGCTAGATGCCCTGATGATCCTATACTGTGCTTGAGTATACTGGAAGTGCTACCTTAGACATGCTTGATGCCCTGATGATAATCTCCTGCTACCACAATAGCTACGTCAAAACTGTTTCCGACTCATGATCTAAGACAATAGTTACATAAAGCCCTGTATCAATTCAAGACCTTTGGCAATATCTCCGTAAAGACAGCTACCAATGCATACTATATTACAATAGTTACGTAAAAAAACAGCTACCGATGCTCAACTTATCATTATAGCTACGTACAGACAGCTAACAATGTATAACCTATCACAATACCTACGTAAAAACCGCTACCATTGCATAACCTTTCACAATAGCTACGTAAAGACAGCTACTATTGCATAGCCTATCACAATACCTACGAAAAACGGTTACCAATCCATGACCTAAGTATATAATTACGTAAAGACCTCTATTAATGAATGACCAAAGGCAATAGCTACGTATAGACATCTACCAATGCATGACCTAAGACAGTAGTTAAGTAAAGACCTATATCAATCCATACCCTATAACAATAACTCTGTGAAGACAGCTACAATTGCATACCCCATCACAATTGCTATGTAAAGACAGCCACCAACGCATACGCTATCACAATAGCTCTGTGAAGACAGCTACCATTGCATTACCTATCACAATAGCTCCGTAAGGACAGCTATCATTGCATGCGCAATCTCAAAAGGTACGTAAAGACAGCTACCAATGCATAACCTATCACAAAAGCTACGTAAAAACAGCAACCCATACATAACATATCACAATAGCTCCGTAAAGACAGTTATTACTGCATACCCTATCACAATAGCTACGTAAAGACACCAACTAATGCATATTCTATCACAATAGCTACGTAAATACAGTAACCATTGCATAGCCTATCACATTCCCTCCGTAAAGACAACTGCCAATTCATATCTTTGCACAATAACTTCGTAAAAACTGTTACCAACCCATGTCCTACGACAATTTTTATGCAAAGACCTATATCAAAGCATGAGCTAAGACTATTGCTCCGTAAATGCAGCCACCTATCCATAACCTATCACAATAGCTATGTAAAGACAGCTACTATTAGATACCTTATCAGAATAGCTCCGTAAAGACAACCAATGCATACCCTATCACAATAGCTACGTAAAAACTGTTACTACCTCCTTGATCAAAGTATATAGTTACTCAAAGACCTCTATCAAAGCATGACCAAAGGATATACCATACCCTATCACATTAACTCCGTGAAGACCGCTACCAAGGCATACTCCATCACAATTATTATGTAAAGACAGCCACCAATATATAATCTATCACAATTGCTCCGTAAGGACAGGTATCAAAGCATGCCCAATCTCAAAAGTTACGTAAAGACAGACAACAATACATAACCTATCACAATAGCTCCGTAAAAATAGCTATTACTGCATACCCTATCACGATAGCTACGTAAAGATAGCTACAATTGCACATGTATCACAATAGCTACGTAAAGACAGCTATTACTGCATACCCTATCACAATAGCTACGTAAAGACACCAACTAAAGTATAACCTATCACAATCGCTCCGTAAAGACGACTGCCAATGCATATCTTTGCACAATAGCTTCGTAAAAGCTGTCCTAAGACAATGTTTACGCAAAGACCGTGAAGACAACGTTAACCATACCACAACTACTAAAAACCTGTCGTTTACAATATCACGTATACTAAAAACATGACCTTTACAATATCACAACTACTAAAATCCTGACGTTAACAATATTATATCTACTAAAAACCCATATTATATCTACTAAAAACCCAACGTTAACAATATTACACCTACTAAAATCCTGACTTTAATACAACACCTACTAAAAACCTGACATTAATATTACACCTACTAAAAACCTGACATTAATATTACACCTACCAAAAATTAGACATTATTATTACACCTACTAAAAACCTGACGTTAATATTACACCTACTAAAAACCTGACATTAATATTACACCTACTAAAACCCTTACCTTAATACTACACCTATTGAAAAACTGACATTATTATTACAAATACTAAAAACCTGACATTAATATTACACCTACTAAAAACCTAACATTAATATTACACCTACTAAAACCCTTATTTTAATACTACACCTACTAAAAAATTGACATTATTATTACACCTACTAAAAACCTGACTTTAATATTACACCTACTAAAAACCTGACATTAATATTACACCTACTAAAAACCTGACTTTATTATTACACCTAACAAAATCCTGATATTACTATTACACATACTAAAAACCTGACATTTATATTACACCTACTAAAAACCTGACCTTACTATTACATCCACAAAAACCTGACATTATCACACCTAAAAAACCTGACATTAATATTACACCTACTAAAATCCTGACATTATTACTACACCTACTAAAAACCCAACATTATTATTACACCTACTAAAAACCTGACATTATTATTACACCGACTAAACACCTGACATTAATACTACGCCTACTAAAAACCTCACCTTAATATTACACCTATTAAAAACCTGACATTAATATTACACCTACTAAAAAACCTGACATTAATATTACATCTACTAGAAACCTGACATCATTATTTCAGCTATTAAAATCCTGACATTAATACCACACCTACTAAAAATCTGCCTACATTAATATTACACCTACCAAAAACCTGACTTTTTTATGTATCTGTTGTCAGGCTAAGTTTCTGGTATCAGTCTATGTATCTGTTGTCAGGCTATGTATTTGTTGTCAGGCTATATATATATATATATATATATATATATATATATATATATATATATATATATATATATATATATATCAGTGGTCAGGCTATGTATCTGTTGTCAGGCTATGTATCTGTTGTCAGGTTATGTTTCTGATGTCGGGCTATGTATTTGTTGTCAGGTTATGTTTCTGTTGTCAGGCTATGTTTCTGTTGTCAGGGTAGGTATCTGTTGTCAGGCTATGTACTGAGGCTCTACCTGATAGAACATACCTAGAAGAGTCGAAAATGTGTGTGTAAGGCTCAGATCATAAGGGCTTTGGCCAGTGGTTTACCGACATAGTAGCCCTTATAGTAGACCCATGTAGGGATTCATGTATGTCGGCTTAGCATAGTATGTATGTAGGCTTACATGCATATTGGTATAACACAGTATGTGGGCTATCATACATGTTTGCTTAACATAGTATATAAGCCTACACGTCTTACTGAGACCGCATGCGAGGCGTCCGTCAGGCGTAAGCTTACCGAGCCCCTGCAATGTGATAGATCGATTCCCGCACAGCTTGTTGACTATTTGAATTCAACGTAATTGTTGGTCGATTGAAATGCTTGTAAGTTGGTCGGTTAACCTTAAAGTAAGACAGTGTTTCAAAGTTGTTTAGTTGAAACGTTGGTCATTTGATCTAACCGATTTTTTGGCAATTTCATATATTATTAAAAACAACCCCCACCCCCGGGGCGAACCCACATACACTCTAAACACAAACATACCCCAAACACACAACACACATTTTTCGAAAAACTTTTTTCAAAAACTACCCCTAACCTCAAACCCACCCCCAGGGCAACCCCACATCTACCCCAATACCATCCCCTAACACACAACACACTTACGGGCGGGTTAGGTTAGTTACCATCCGGCTGACTCAGGTTTGAACAGCACTCTTGTGCCAAGTTGTGCCAAAGTATCACTACTTCTACTCCTAATGTATTTGCAAAAATGTATGCTGTTTATAAATATTTATTTTTAAAAAAATTCATAAAAAAATATGTATGCCAAGAAAATTGCCAAGTGAATAATTTTGTAGCTGAAACACCTTGTGCAGATTGAGTGGTCTGACTGCCCCACCGAAACGGTCTAATGTGAGTGACTTATACGTGGGTAATTTATTGCTTATCCTAACTGACGTTTGCTCAAACAAAGAAATTGCTGAAAATATAATCCTCTTATTTGTTGCTGTGTAAAATACTTGTGGCATTAATATATCTAATCAGAATAATTATATTATACCAACATAACGTATTACTACAGCTTTCGCGGAACAGATACGTATTTGTTCCATCTCAAGTAACACCTAGTAATAAATAAAGCACAAAAAGAGAGAGGAGAAATAATAAAGTAATTATAAATTTTCAAGTTACTCAGTATTTTTTCTTATTTAATCAGTGGAATGCGATTATATAAATACAGCACGTGGAACTTGAGTCATTCCAGCACATTTTTGTTCCTTGAAAAGTTGTAACAATTTCCTCAATCCATCACTCCGTGATCAATTGGATCCAAGGTTTTTCAAAAAACGCAGTTCTGTATACTTTTTGGTAAGCCCGACCAGCCGTGACGAACACTGAATAGACGTAGAACAAAGACGCGAAGCGCACCTGTAGGGAACCGCTCACGACAATTGGTACCAACGAACTGGTCCGAATTCAAGGATATCACACTCGTGACAGTACAATCGCTCCCGTCCACGGAGAGATGATATTATGATGTATCGGGATGGTCTGTCGGACTGGCGAGATTCCCTCCGGTCCTCATCGCTTCCAGAAAAACCTCCTTCGTCTCTCCCCTCCCTCACTCGAAGAATGAGTCTGTTACAAGCAGGTTTCTTGTTATCTTGTCTACCTTATTATATTTGTGTAACATCAGATAACTCTGTATGGCAGACTGAAATGACTCTCTCTTGATGAAGTTATAGACACACTCTTCACCTAAAGGAACACACTGCTCGTCCTGACCATCAAAATGCTCTTTCAATGCACTTTCACTCTTTCGAAAATTAAAACATTATACGTTATTGTGGCTGGATTTTCATATTGGAATGAATTGTTGTCGTCAGCTTTCTCATTTCATTCTGACGAGACAAGGCGTTATAATAGGAACGGTTAGTAGCAAATATAAACCTGATTATAAAGTTTACGCTGCGCGAGCTGTGTAGACCCAATGAACAGATGGGAAAGCCATTGTGTTTAGTCAAGGTTATTTCTCTTATCAAGTAGAACCACGACACCACTATCCTCCATAACTCTAGATTCAGAGCCATTCTACCTTTGAACTACAACTGCCGTACCTGTATTTTAAAATCTGAGCCCCAGAGCAATGGAACCTCTGGACTCTAGTTATCATACCTCGGGACTCCAGAGGTATCTTCCTATAACAATATTAATGTACCTTAAAAGTTACTTACTCTCAGTAGCCTGGTGAGCAGGCGGCGGATGGGGACTAATATCGGCCTGATGGATAGTAGGCCAGGGGGGACGGGCAGGGGGGCGAGGGGGGTTGCCCCCCAACATTGCGGCCACCACTGTTGGTCCCCCCTGCGACTGTGCCTGATTACCACCGTAACCTCCGCCTGCAAACATAAACCAAAATAAATATTGCACACAAATATTAATGACACATTTGTAATATTTCACATAAAAACTAGTTTTAAAAATGTAAAAACTCGACTTCTTGCGCGCTAAACTAAAATTCTTGACATTCCACTCTATTTAAATTTTACTTTTAATTGCAAATAATTGTATCGCTAGCAGGGCAACGCTGACTTCATTAGGCCACATTAGTTGGCAGAATTCAAATCGGATTTAAAGTAGGTAGTTTAATCCTTTTCCACGAATACGCTACCAAGTTATCGCAAACAGTAAAGCTATGAGCTTTGTAGTGTCACGCCGCCGTGAGAAGGCTAAATAACGCAGTTATGCCTCAAAATAAAATTTACAAAGTCCCACCCCACAAGAGAGCCTTCCTCATGCCGTGGGCGGTACGCATACTTATAATAGAGGTTATATATACAATTTTAAAATATTGCAAACTTTACCTTTTGCCTCCTTAGCTGTATCCCTTGGTCACCGCTAGCGCACACTGCCAGCGTTCTCGGCAAGACTGTGACGTCAGGCGGACGAGAAGAGCGTTCTTCCCGCCAGTGTCCAGACCGCATTTGTGTAGTTTTGGATATTTAACGTTTAGCTTTGTGAAGTTTAAGCGTACAATGACCAACTGTGCAGTGTTTGGATGTAACAACACGAACAGAAATACTAAAGTTAAAAAGGTAAAATTTTATACAGTCCCTAAAAACAAAGATTTTGAGCAGCAATGCCTGCAGGCATGATAGAGTTAATATAAAACATACAACAGTATCTTCCATTCATTTTTCTAAAGACTGTTTTCTGGAACTTTTGAAACATAAACTTCTCAATTACAACCCAAAGAAATTCAGAAATTTAAAAATTGATGCTCTTCCAACTTTAAATTTGCAAAAAGAGAAACATACACCTCAATCGACTTTCCGAAAGAAAAGAACATATTTATGTGAAGGTGAAAAGTACAGCAAATGAAAACCTTACAGAACATGTCGCATTTTATACAGGACACCTTGGGTTATGGTTTTAAAAAATTACTTCCTTTCCAAAATGATATTTTAGTATCAATTCAGTCTTTGGTAGACATGTTTGAATATTTGCAAAAGCTATGTAACTCTTAATATGCAATGACCACTGAACTGATTCAGTGTCTTGGAAAACCCTATTTTCTGTAAGACGAGGAATAGGACGCACCCCGATGCATTGGATTTCAAATACAGGTGAAGATGGTTTGTCATGGAAAAACAAGGAACCTCAATGATATCAACACGAAAGCCGATACTGAAGAGTGTTTAACATTAAATGTTTCTCTGGGAAGCGTCCGTCCAACAGCAGAAATACTACAACAGTTTCATCAAGTCAACGATGGTTCTAATAACCTCGCAGAAAACGATACCTTTGAAATGTTCATTGAACAAGTATTAAAATTTATCAGTGAGTGTGACATTTTAAAAGCAGGAAGTCTCCGTTATGTAGCCGGCTACGTAGCTTTTAAAATACAGGACAAATGCCCACTCCTGGGCATAAAAAGTTCTTGATATCCACAAATGATGAAGCAAACCTATCATGTATTGAAACGATGTCTAAAGGTGGGTTAAGATTTCGCAGTGAGGATTTTCTCTTCAAGTCCATGGTGAAAAGGACATCGTAGAGAGTAAAATCATTAGTTCCCAATAAACGATCAGAAGTGCACAGTGTTATCCCTGAAGAAGCCATCAAGCGTCCCTACCTAAATCATAGTTACTTTCCTGAATGAAAATGTATGTAAAGAGGTAGGTCATAACAGAAAATGGAAACAGTTTGAATAAGAAAAATATACTCACGATTTAAACAACATAATACATTTGCGACATTATATATTTTTGAAATGTATGTATCAGTATTTTGTTAACGATATTATTGTAGAATTAAAAACATATTAAAACGGTTGTTTTATATCATATTAACATTTATGTAACGTTAGGGAATCTAGCGACACTGCAGAACGTTTGTGGTAAAAAAGTCTGATCATAAAATATTATAATTTAGTTCGTTACGGTACAAGTTGTTATTTCATGAGAAAGCAAGCGGTAGCAACGTAATGCTGGAATAGTGGCTCATGCGCAAAGCAGGCTTACCCATGTATCTACAGCCCTGGTTGCACTCTATCCCCACTTGACTTGCTAATATCAAATAGGTAGAGAACAGCTGATAATAATGGAGCCCGTACTGTGCTGCACTCACTCGAACCTTTAGTAACTATTACTGGCTGTTTGGCAGCAATACATCTCAGCTGAGCGAGACCACATCTACAAACACCTGATTACGCTAAATAAAGTTATTTTCTAACTCAGATGTTACCTCTCACCAAACCTCTACGTCACAAGCGAGAATCTCTCTTCTTCCAGTTCCTACTTAGGTCAAGACAAATTTTATTTTACTTACTTTTTATTAAATAACTAGCTGACCCGGCGAATTTCGTACCGCCTAAAAGTAAATGAATGGCGTGTTAACATTAGCTGAACTTAATTTAGTATTTTATTAACATAATAGCAGAACTTATAGTAGTCGATCGAGAAAGGTGTGACAATAAAAGTTCTTGATTGAATGTTATTTATTGAAGTGCACTCGGATATACAATATTTTTGGTTTTTCACTCTGGTGCGTAGGCTACACAAATAAATGGAAAGGTTTTCCGACGCGTGAGCAAGCCACCCACATACAGCTGTTAATATGAGAAACATGGATTTTCAAAATTAAGTCCAATTATTTTAAATTTGTTAAGTGTTGCTTAGCAACAAAAATTTAGAATGAATTCAATGAACAGTCTTAGGACTTATCCTAATAAGATAGAAAAACATATTTTGTGCTATTTTGGTACTTAAAACATACATGTTGAAAAAATTTGTTATGACGTCGAGAAGCTATTTTGCTAATAAGCCTAGCACCATTTTACAGGTTATTTTTCGCCAAAAATTAATTGGTTCGGGGGGGGGCACGTGTCCCCTGCCTCGCCCTTGAGACTTACTATGCCAGAAACCTTCCCAGTAATGTACTCAACAATTTCCCAAAGTTTCATGGCGAATGGATCAGTGGTTTAGTAATGCATAAGGCTCATACATACACAAAAACACTCATTTTTATACATATAGATTACAATTAATATACATAAAATAGCATAGCCTATGCATTAAAACACCTGTTTTAACACATAACCTATAACATAAAATCAGCTGTTATGAAATCATATGTTATCACTTATTTTAAGCCAAACTGTACGAAATAACTATATTGCATACCTTGTCCTTTTGTGAAATTTTTCTTTCCATATAAAACTCAAATTAAATTTAATTAACGAATTAATATTTGAAGAAACTGTATTAACATCGTATTTGAACATGTATTTGAACTTGAGCGGATAAATAAAAGGTTTTTGTATTAAGGATTGAAATTATGAATATATATATATATATATATATATATATATATATATATATATATATATATATATATATATATAGCTTGTTCAGATTTATATAGTGAGTCAGTAGGATGTTAAAGCTCATTCGTCTACATAAGTCAACCTTTCCTTAGGTCTCTTACTTAATTAGCACAAACCGTAACGTTTACACACCATCACAGTTGGAACAGTTCTAAAATTGAATTTCCAAAGAAACGATATTTTTACATTGCGCAATCATATCAAACTAGGTTTCAGCTCATGTCGCCCGAATTGACTCCTCATTTGCAGCTCTATTCAGTCTGTTATGCTCTCGTATTCAATAATTCACGAATTTTCCCTACTGCGCCTAATTATTATATAACCTAAATATGGCCGAGGCACGGATGAATAGACTGCAAAAAATGAACAACCGTCTTAACTGACTTGAGAAAGTTTCTCAAATGAAGCATAAACATGATGCGAGAAGGGCGGGGCATATTTATCCCTCATTTAAGGCATGCCTACTTGTTGGCATTGTATTGTCGAGAAGTGTTAGGCCTACGCTGTAATACAACCGTAGCAACTGTTATAGGAAACTACATGTTTATTGTATTTTTGCGTATAGGTTACTCGCATAAAAATAGTTTGTGATAAATGCAAAGTCATTCTTAATGTGCTGAATACGCGCTTGGAAAATGACGTACAAAAAAGCGATTGTAAGAAACACCGGTCCATACGCGTTACACAAAGCCATTATGTAGTTTTCATTTTATTTATAAAGTTTTGAAATATAAATGTCTATAGAGCTTACAAGGCGCGATTTATCGTTGGAAGATCCATCGACATGGTATCTTCACACAACATATGATTTCATAGAACAACTGTTTTTCTACTTATTGTTACTATTTATTACTTTCATATATAAACTTTAACTTTTGTAATTACCGCAAGTATAAATGTCTGAAAACGAAATCCACTACTGCACTAAGCCCATTATATAATCTGTGCAAGTAAAACCCGAGACGTGCACTTAGAAACCCCAAAAGCACTCGTCTTTCTCACACACTTTTAGAATTTCGTCCGGCTTCAATTTCGCCCTAATTGCATGGAATAACTGCCTTCTGCAAGAATACAAATCCTTCTATTAATATATATATATATATATATATATATATATATATATATATATATATATATATATATATATATCTTAAAATAAGTGATAACGTATGCTTTCATAAAACACCTGATTTAATGTTATAGGTTATGCCGTAGAACAGCTGTTTTAAGGCATAGGTTATGTTACTTAATTTTAGTTACTTATTAAAAAGTAACTAAATAAAAGCTTAGTGGAGACTTTATTGACCCAAGTAGGAATCGACCTATTACTTGTATGTACTGACTTTTCGAATTTTGCCTTGCAATTACTTACGTTTTACTGATTGTCTTTATAATACAATTTTATAACTTTTCCAACGCTAATTAAAATATGAACTTCTAATGAAATATTTCTTGTCATTTAACCTTAAATCTTTGATATAGCCTATTCGAATCTGAAAGCAGCTGATGCTTTATGTACAAGTAATTTAATTGGTACTGGTCAGAGTTCAAGGTCAAACGGTAGCGAGTAAACGCCACGTCATTCAACAGTAACAATTTATGTAGTCGCTCGTCTTATTGCCCTGTAGACCTAAATATTTTCATAGGAATGTCTTTGCCTGTTTATATTATGATGGGTTACGGCTGGCCTTAAATTAACTGAAGTTTCTAAATATGATTAAACGCAAAAATAAGCTAAACATAAAGGCGTGTATAAGCCCACCGAAATGACAATCACAATAAGCTGAAATAGTAGACACCCGACCGCTTATTATTTCTATAAGTTGAACTACATTACTTTCTATATTTACATAAATTCTATTACTTAATATATATTTAAACTATCATTCTATAATAGCATTCTATAGCATCCATAATATAACTATAACCTGTGTTTTTATGACATCAATATCCAAAATGTCCACCGAGCCCCCTCCCAACTACCCAGTGGTTGGGGCAACACCCCAAATTTTTGCCTATATATGCTATTGCTATACATTGTCACAAAATATGATAATCTCATACCCATCTAAATGTACTGTCATACTGGTAGAGTTGTCTCATTGTTGCCAGGTGCGCTGGTCAGGCTGCAAAACTAACAGCTTACCCGACGGGATTTCAGATATTTTATCGGCATTAACTCAAATCGAATATCAGACCTGAGGACTGGGAACGAGATCTCTATCCAAAGGGGGCAGGTGACCTCTACTGTCCATCGCTGGTTGGTGTTCTAAGTCTTACTTCAGCAGTAGTAGAGATAAAGAAATCCTAAGTTTAAAATTTTCTTCTTATAGTCTTCGCTTGTAGGCTAATGCTTAGTACGTAATGGACAAAAGAGGAAAGAAGGGATCAGTCGAGAAATGTAGAGATTGGGAAAATAGTGACGGTAAGGAGTAGAACCTTGTAGTGCGATGGATAAGGGACAGTAGACGGCAACGTTATAACATCGCTTAAGCGGGGTAGCTTCCTTGAAGCAGACTTACTCACTATTAAGATCATAAAGAAGTAACAACGCATTGAAACGCCTTGTAATCCGATGGAAGGGACGGAAGACGGCAATAGAAGTACTAGTATAAGGACATAAAGGTCCACTGGTATTATGAACATGGCAACGTTATGGCATCGCATAAGCGGAGTAGCTTCCTTGGAGCAGACTTACTCTCTGTCAAGATCATAAAGAAGTAGCTACCCTTTGTAAAGCCTTGTAATCCGATGAAAGAGACGGAAGACGGTAATAGAAGTACTAATATAAGGACATAAAGATCCACTGGTATTATGAATATGGCAACGTTATGGCATCGCATAAGCGGAGTAGCTTCCTTGGAGCAGACTACTCACTATCAAGATCATAAAGAAGTAGCTACCCTTGCAACGCTTTATACTGCGATAGATAAGGGAAGGAAGACGGTAATAGAAGTACTAGTATAAGGACATAAAGGTATACTGGTATTATGAACATGGCAACGTTATGGCATCGCATAAGCGGAGTAGCTTCCTTGGAGCAGACTTACTCTCTGTCAAGATCATAAAGAAGTAGCTACCCATTGCTACGCCTTGTAATGCGATGGATAAGGGACGGAAGACGGTAATAGAAGTACTAGTATAAGGACATAAAGGTCTACTGGTATTATGAACATGGCAACGTTATGGCATCGCATAAGCGGAGTAGCTTCCTTGGAGCAGACTTACTCACTATCAAGATCATAAAGAAGTAGCTACCCTTGCAACGCTTTGTACTGCGATAGATAAGGGACGGAAGACGGTAATAGTAGTACTAGTATAAGGACATAAAGGTCCACTGGTATTATGAACATGGCAACGTTATGGCATCGCATAAGCGGAGTAGCTTCCTTGGAGCAGACTTACTCACTATCAAGATCATAAAGAAGTAGCTACCTTTTGCTACGCCTTGTAATGTGATGGATATGGGACGGAAGACGGCAGTAGAAGTGCTAGTATAAGGACATAAAGGTCTACTGTTATTATGAACATGGCAACGTTATGGCATCGCATAAGCGGAGTAGCTTCCTTGGAGCAGACTTACTCACTATCAAGATCGTAAAGAAGTAGCTACCTTTTGCTACGCCTTGTAATGTGATGGATATTTGACGGAAGACGGCAGTAGAAGTGCTAGTATAAGGACATAAAGGTCTACTGGTATTATGAACATGGCAACGTTATGGCATCGCATAAGCGGAGTAGCTTCCTTGGAGCAGACTTACTCACTATCAAGATCATAAAGAAGTAGCTACCTTTTGCTACGCCTTGTAATGTGATGGATATGGGACGGAAGACGGCAGTAGAAGTGCTAGTATAAGGACATAAAGGTATACTGGTATTATGAACATGGCAACGTTATGGCATCGCATAAGCGGAGTAGCTTCCTTGGAGCAGACTACTCACTATCAAGATCATAAAGAAGTAGCTACCTTTTGCTACGCCTTGTAATGTGATGGATATGGGACGGAAGACGGCAGTAGAAGTGCTAGTATAAGGACATAAAGGTATACTGGTATTATGAACATGGCAACGTTATGGCATCGCATAAGCGGAGTAGCTTCCTTGGAGCAGACTTACTCACTATCAAGATCATAAAGAAGTAGCTACCTTTTGCTACGCCTTGTAATGTGATGGATATGGGACGGAAGACGGCAGTAGAAGTGCTAGTATAAGGATATAAAGGTATACTGGTATTATGAACTAGGCAACGTTATGGCATCGCATAAGCGGAGTAGCTTCCTTGGAGCAGACTACTCACTATCAAGATCATAAAGAAGTAGCTACCTTTTGCTACGCCTTGTAATGTGATGGATATGGGACGGAAGACGGCAGTAGAAGTGCTAGTATAAGGACATAAATGTCCACTGGTATTATGAACATGGCAACGTTATGGCATCGCATAAGCGGAGTAGCTTCCTTGGAGCAGACTACTCACTATCAAGATCATAAAGAAGTAGCTACCTTTTGCTACGCCTTGTAATGTGATGGATATGGGACTTAAGACGGCAGTAGAAGTGCTAGTATAAGGACATAAAGGTCCACTGGTATTATGAACATGACAACGTTATGGCATCGCATAAGCGGAGTAGCTTCCTTGAAGTAGACTCACTCACTATAAAGATCATAAAGAAGTAGCTACCTTTTGCTACGCCTTGTAATGTGATGGATATGGGACGGAACACGGCAGTAGAAGTGCTAGTATAAGGACATAAAGGTCTACTGGTATTATGAACATGGCAACGTTATGGCATCGCATAAGCGGAGTAGCTTCCTTGGAGCAGACTTACTCTCTGTCAAGATCATAAAGAAGTAGCTACCCATTGCTACGCCTTGTAATGCGATGCATAAGAGACGGAAGACGGTAATAGAAGTACTAGTATAAGGACATAAAGGTCCACTGGTATTATGAACATGGCAACGTTATGGCATCGCATAAGCGGAGTAGCTTCCTTGGAGCAGACTTACTCTCTGTCAAGATCATAAAGAAGTAGCTACCCATTGCTACGCCTTGTAATGCGATGGATAAGGGACGGAAGACGGTAATAGAAGTACTAGTATAAGGACATAAAGGTCCACTGGTATTGTGAACATGGCAACGTTATGGCATCGCATAAGCGGAGTAGCTTCCTTGGAGCAGACTTACTCTCTGTCAAGATCATAAAGAAGTAGCTACCCTTTGTAAAGCCTTGTAATCTGATGAAAGAGACGGAAGACGGTAATAGAAGTACTAATATAAGGACATAAAGATCCACTGGTATTATGAATATGGCAACGTTATGGCATCGCATAAGCGGAGTAGCTTCCTTGGAGCAGACTACTCACTATCAAGATCATAAAGAAGTAGCTACCCTTGCAACGCTTTACACTGCGATAGATAAGGGAAGGAAGACGGTAATAGAAGTACTAGTATAAGGACATAAAGGTATACTGGTATTATGAACATGGCAACGTTATGGCATCGCATAAGCGGAGTAGCTTCCTTGGAGCAGACTTACTCTCTGTCAAGATCATAAAGAAGTAGCTACCCTTGCAACGCTTTGTACTGCGATAGATAAGGGACGGAAGACGGTAATAGTAGTACTAGTATAAGGACATAAAGGTCCACTGGTATTATGAACATGGCAACGTTATGGCATCGCATAAGCGGAGTAGCTTCCTTGGAGCAGACTTACTCACTATCAAGATCATAAAGAAGTAGCTACCCTTGCAACGCTTTGTACTGCGATAGACAAGGGACGGAAGACGGTAATAGTAGTACTAGTATAAGGACATAAAGGTCCACTGGTATTATGAACATGGCAACGTTATGGCATCGCATAAGCGGAGTAGCTTCCTTGGAGCAGACTTACTCACTATCAAGATCATAAAGAAGTAGCTACCTTTTGCTACGCCTTGTAATGTGATGGATATGGGACGGAAGACGGCAGTAGAAGTGCTAGTATAAGGACAAAAAGGTCCACTGGTATTATGAACATGGCAACGTTATGGCATCGCATAAGCGGAGTAGCTTCCTTGGAGCAGACTACTCACTATCAAGATCATAAAGAAGTAGCTACCTTTTGCTACGCCTTGTAATGTGATGGATATGGGACGGAAGACGGCAGTAGAAGTGCTAGTATAAGGACATAAAGGTCCACTGGTATTATGAACATGGCAACGTTATGGCATCGCATAAGCGGAGTAGCTTCCTTGAAGTAGACTCACTCACTATAAAGATCATAAAGAAGTAGCTACCTTTTGCTACGCCTTGTAATGTGATGGATATGGGACGAAAGACGGTAATAGAAGTACTAGTATAAGGACATAAAGGTCCACTGGTATTGTGAACATGGCAACGTTATGGCATCGCATAAGCGGAGTAGCTTCCTTGGAGCAGACTTACTCTTTGTCAAGATCATGAAGAAGTAGCTACCCATTGCTACGCCTTGTAATGCGATGGATAAGGGACGGAAGACGGTAATAGCAGTACTAGTATAAGGACATAAAGGTCCACTGGTATTATGAACATGGCAACGTTATGGCATCGCATAAGTGGAGTAGCTTCCTTGGAGCAGACTTACTCACTATCAAGATCATAACGAAGTAGCTACCTTTTGCTACGCCTTGTAATGTGATGGATATGGGACGGAAGACGGCAGTAGAAGTGCTAGTATAAGGACATAAAGGTATACTGGTATTATGAACATGGCAACGTTATGGCATCGCATAAGCGGAGTAGCTTCCTTGGAGCAGACTACTCACTATCAAGATCATAAAGAAGTAGCTACCCATTGCTACGCCTTGTAATGCGATGGATATGGGACGGAAGACGGCAGTAGAAGTGCTAGTATAAGGATATAAAGGTATACTGGTATTATGAACATGGCAACGTTATGGCATCGCATAAGCGGAGTAGCTTCCTTGGAGCAGACTAC
Source organism: Prosapia bicincta (assembly GCA_036971475.1). Taxonomy (NCBI): domain Eukaryota; kingdom Metazoa; phylum Arthropoda; class Insecta; order Hemiptera; family Cercopidae; genus Prosapia; species Prosapia bicincta. The sequence goes on along the minus strand of JBAIZL010000002.1, from coordinate 320,348,258 downwards.
TCACTATCAAGATCATAAAGAAGTTGCTACCTTTTGCTACGCCTTGTAATGTGATGGATATGGGACTTAAGACGGCAGTAGAAGTGCTAGTATAAGGACATAAAGGTCCACTGGTATTATGAACATGACAACGTTATGGCATCGCATAAGCGGAGTAGCTTCCTTGAAGTAGACTCACTCACTATAAAGATCATAAAGAAGTAGCTACCTTTTGCTACGCCTTGTAATGTGATGGATATGGGACGGAACACGGCAGTAGAAGTGCTAGTATAAGGACATAAAGGTCTACTGGTATTATGAACATGGCAACGTTATGGCATCGCATAAGCGGAGTAGCTTCCTTGGAGCAGACTTACTCTCTGTCAAGATCATAAAGAAGTAGCTACCCATTGCTACGCCTTGTAATGCGATGCATAAGAGACGGAAGACGGTAATAGAAGTACTAGTATAAGGACATAAAGGTCCACTGGTATTATGAACATGGCAACGTTATGGCATCGCATAAGCGGAGTAGCTTCCTTGGAGCAGACTTACTCTCTGTCAAGATCATAAAGAAGTAGCTACCCATTGCTACGCCTTGTAATGCGATGGATAAGGGACGGAAGACGGTAATAGAAGTACTAGTATAAGGACATAAAGGTCCACTGGTATTGTGAACATGGCAACGTTATGGCATCGCATAAGCGGAGTAGCTTCCTTGGAGCAGACTTACTCTCTGTCAAGATCATAAAGAAGTAGCTACCCTTTGTAAAGCCTTGTAATCTGATGAAAGAGACGGAAGACGGTAATAGAAGTACTAATATAAGGACATAAAGATCCACTGGTATTATGAATATGGCAACGTTATGGCATCGCATAAGCGGAGTAGCTTCCTTGGAGCAGACTACTCACTATCAAGATCATAAAGAAGTAGCTACCCTTGCAACGCTTTACACTGCGATAGATAAGGGAAGGAAGACGGTAATAGAAGTACTAGTATAAGGACATAAAGGTATACTGGTATTATGAACATGGCAACGTTATGGCATCGCATAAGCGGAGTAGCTTCCTTGGAGCAGACTTACTCTCTGTCAAGATCATAAAGAAGTAGCTACCCTTGCAACGCTTTGTACTGCGATAGATAAGGGACGGAAGACGGTAATAGTAGTACTAGTATAAGGACATAAAGGTCCACTGGTATTATGAACATGGCAACGTTATGGCATCGCATAAGCGGAGTAGCTTCCTTGGAGCAGACTTACTCACTATCAAGATCATAAAGAAGTAGCTACCCTTGCAACGCTTTGTACTGCGATAGACAAGGGACGGAAGACGGTAATAGTAGTACTAGTATAAGGACATAAAGGTCCACTGGTATTATGAACATGGCAACGTTATGGCATCGCATAAGCGGAGTAGCTTCCTTGGAGCAGACTTACTCACTATCAAGATCATAAAGAAGTAGCTACCTTTTGCTACGCCTTGTAATGTGATGGATATGGGACGGAAGACGGCAGTAGAAGTGCTAGTATAAGGACAAAAAGGTCCACTGGTATTATGAACATGGCAACGTTATGGCATCGCATAAGCGGAGTAGCTTCCTTGGAGCAGACTACTCACTATCAAGATCATAAAGAAGTAGCTACCTTTTGCTACGCCTTGTAATGTGATGGATATGGGACGGAAGACGGCAGTAGAAGTGCTAGTATAAGGACATAAAGGTCCACTGGTATTATGAACATGGCAACGTTATGGCATCGCATAAGCGGAGTAGCTTCCTTGAAGTAGACTCACTCACTATAAAGATCATAAAGAAGTAGCTACCTTTTGCTACGCCTTGTAATGTGATGGATATGGGACGAAAGACGGTAATAGAAGTACTAGTATAAGGACATAAAGGTCCACTGGTATTGTGAACATGGCAACGTTATGGCATCGCATAAGCGGAGTAGCTTCCTTGGAGCAGACTTACTCTTTGTCAAGATCATGAAGAAGTAGCTACCCATTGCTACGCCTTGTAATGCGATGGATAAGGGACGGAAGACGGTAATAGCAGTACTAGTATAAGGACATAAAGGTCCACTGGTATTATGAACATGGCAACGTTATGGCATCGCATAAGTGGAGTAGCTTCCTTGGAGCAGACTTACTCACTATCAAGATCATAACGAAGTAGCTACCTTTTGCTACGCCTTGTAATGTGATGGATATGGGACGGAAGACGGCAGTAGAAGTGCTAGTATAAGGACATAAAGGTATACTGGTATTATGAACATGGCAACGTTATGGCATCGCATAAGCGGAGTAGCTTCCTTGGAGCAGACTACTCACTATCAAGATCATAAAGAAGTAGCTACCCATTGCTACGCCTTGTAATGCGATGGATATGGGACGGAAGACGGCAGTAGAAGTGCTAGTATAAGGATATAAAGGTATACTGGTATTATGAACATGGCAACGTTATGGCATCGCATAAGCGGAGTAGCTTCCTTGGAGCAGACTACTCACTATCAAGATCAAAAAGAAGTTGCTACCCATTGCTACGCCTTGTAATGCGATGGATATGGGACGGAAGACGGCAGTAGAAGTGCTAGTATAAGGACATAAAGGTATACTGGTATTATGAACATGGCAACGTTATGGCATCGCATAAGCGGAGTAGCTTCCTTGGAGCAGACTTACTCACTATAAAGATCATAAAGAAGAAGTTGCCCGTTAAACAGGCTTCTAAGGTAATGGATGAGGAATTGCATTTGGAAATAGAAAGACTAACTAAAGTGTATATTGATCCAACTGCATTCTTTACAGTTTCCCTCTCAGCTCCAGCGGCAAAGTTTTCTAGCTACAGACACTAGCTGAAGTTTTTATTTGTGTGAAAACAAAAGCTGGTCTACACTCGTCACCGAAGGACCAATAAACCGTAGCCTTCCCCGCCGCACTGGTGTAGCACTGTTCCGCCTGACTACTGGCCACGACTACCTGGCGGCACACCTCCACAGGATTCATGTACTCCAATCGCCGGATTGCATGTTGTGTGGAAACGGAACCATGGATGCGGATCACCTCCTCACATGCACTTCCTTGGGCTACGTCCAGCCAGACAAAGAGGACAATGAGGGACGTCTCTCTCGATTGTACTGGTCAGCGCGCCACCAAATGGCCCAACAGCCAAGGGTGGGCGTTGGCTAGTAAGTAAGTAAGTAAGTTTTTATTTTCCGACATATGACGAATAAAAGTATATTATTTTCCAAGGGCTATTGGAAACAATATCCACAGAACTCACTAATAGGTTTGTCAGTTAGTAAACAACCCCCCCCCCCCGATAGTAACGTTATTGAGTCAGAAATACATGACGTCCAATTGTTACTAATGCGTAACGTTGTGTGACATCAAAGTTTCCACTACAAATTAGTCCTTAGTGCACTCAGCTACACGAACAGGGAAGCACTTGTACATAATTAGTAGTGATGGAAGGTACCATCGATATTTTCTCTACCATTGGCTGTTCGCAAATAGCAATTAACAAGCTTTGAGTGAGTTAGTGAAATTCATGTAATCACAGCAGAGGTGGTTCATATTACAAACAAGAGCCACTGTTTATGAAAGTTAAAGCAGTATATGCTTGAGTATCATCTGCACTAACGTTTCACTAAAATCTCGTACGAGTTTGTCAAGAACGAGCTTGTTTTAAGAATTCACAGCCCTGCCCGAAATATTGTCATTCATACAGAAATATTTATCCCTGAGGGTGCGCATCTGATCCGTAGAAGGAGAGGAAGAAATAGATAATCCACACACGAGAGGAGGGAGGGGGTAGGAGAGATGTAGTATTTGTATGTGTTAGAAAGAGAGTGAGAGAGCAGAAAGTGAAGTAAGATAGATAAAAAGCGAGATAGGAGGGAGGAAGAGTGATAAAGAGTGTTTGTGTGTGTTAGAGAGAGAGAGACAGCAGATAGACAAAGAGAGAGAGAACAAACAGATAGAGGAAGAAAGATTTATGGAGAGCGGAAGATAGTGAGAGAGCGGAAGAAGAGATATAGACTTTTTATGTGTGTTAAAGACAAAGAACAGATAGAGAGAGAAAAGAACAGATAGGGGATATAGGGAAAGAAAGGTTGATAGATAGATTGTGTGAGACAGAGAGGGGTGAGGAAGAGTGGCAGAGATTTTGTGTGTTAATGGGGGGAGAGAAACAGATGCATATACAGTGAAAGAGTGAGAAAACATATAGAGAAAAAGAGAGAGCGAGAGAGCAGGTAGATAAATAAAAGAAGATTGATAGTGAGAGAGAGATAACAGGTAGAGAAAGAAAGAAAGAATGACTGATAGTATGAGAGAGAGCGCAGATGGAAGCGGAGGCATCTGACACACAGTGTGTGAGAGATCGAGAGGGAGTGAGAGGGTGAGGGAAGGAGACTCAAAGAGAAAAGGAAAGAACAAAGGTAGACACAGAGAACGAGTTTAAACAGAATACAAAGGATAATTGAAACATAAAGCCACAATCTAAATATAAACTAATTTATTTACAGGGGAATTACGATTGCAGAGGACACGAATAGTGGCGGCTTGCAGAGTTTGTCACAACAGAAGTGGATAGTCTAAGGCCTACTGCCCCACCATCACGAGACGTTGTACTGTGTCCTTCTCCAAACACAATAATGACGTTACAATGTTGTTGCCCCTTTAAAAAGGCCATTCTATGAATTTTGATAACTTTTAAAAGCCAAGTTCGTTAATGGATGGACCCCAAACAAGCAAAAAATCCTGCGCAAACGTTAAGTTCCCCAAATAAGTATAGGCCTACTTTATTAAGAAAAAATGGTAGACTAACAAAATAGGATATTCTGGTCCGTAATTCCAGGAAAGTGCCCAGAAGGAAGAAAGTACTGATGCTAAATATTAGACTTGACTATCTAATGTAGGCCTACTTTATTAAGCAAAAATGGTAACAAAGTCGGATATTCTGGTCCGTAATGCCAGGAAAGTGTACAGAAGGAAGAAGGTACTGATGCTAAATATTAGACTTGACTGTATCTAATGTAGGCCTACATTGCAAAAATTATAATGAAAAGGTAAATTAAATCTCCTGCAAGTAATTTAGACCAATAGACGATCTGTACAGCCATAGCTTCGCTTAACAAGGTGTATAAACAGAGAATGTGCTAATTTTAAAGCTGCTGCAAACCTTTGATTGTGTCGTATTGCATTGTATTTCGATCTTATGTTCTGGGTAATTTCATGTACATTGCAAAAATTATAAAGATAAGGTAAATTAAATCTCCTGCAAGTAATTTAGACCAATAGATGATCTGTACAGCCGTAGCTTCGCTTAACAACGTGTATAGTTCTAAACCTAGGGAATCCGTTCTTTGATCTTCCCGCCTGCTCTTCTTTACTCCCGCAACGCCTTTAGCAACTCTATTTAATGTTAGCTCTTTTCACCTGGTTTTTTCTGTGTTATGTATTTCCCATACAGATATCCAGTCTTTTTAAATATAAATAAATCATTGAAATAAATTTTAAACTTTTGTTTCCCTCTACGTCTGTTGTTTTACTACTAAATTTATCTGCAATATTGATACATGATTAATAATTTGTAAGTGAAGTTTGAAAGTATGAGATGGACCATCGCATATCGTACTTAATAGAATCGGTAGGAAGTGGCGAAGTTAACGTTGTCAGTAGTTTATGCCTTCCCTTGACACTTATCTTATTAAATCACTTGATAACGTATGATTTTATCATCACTGTGTATGATTAGGCATTATTATTTCCTAACAGGTTGACATTAAATATAACTACATAATTTACTGACTAGTTAGTGACGTAGGGTCTATTTGATAATGTAATTATAAGCTACCGTTAGTAATTCTACGGTGGATAATTTTACCCCTCTCTATCAATAAAACAACGAAAAATAAAATTAATACCCCAAAATATTATGATCAGGAATAACCGGGAAAATATTCACTTTAATTTTAATGTTTAATATTGTAAAATATGTTCATTATAACTGGTGACTTTAGTGCAGGTGCTACAGACAGAAAGAGTTCCTAATTCCTCTCCCACAGCAGTAACAACATCGTTACAGAAATAAAGGGCTGGGAAATGACTATTTTTTTTGTCTACTTCGTTGAAAGCACTCAGCTGAAATATCGTACATTTATTAATGTCACAAAAGCAATCGAAGTAAACACAAGACATCTTGTTAGACGCCAAAAATATCGCGACCCTGAGAGACAGACAGAAGTCATTTCAAAAATTTCGTCCCCCTCACAAACCGAATTACAATATTCATCCAATCATTTGATTTTATTTTAAAATCCTGACAGCCGCCACTTACATATTTAAAAGAGGGGTGTGTGTGTGTGTGTGTGTGTGTGTGTGTGTGTGTGTGTGTGTGTGTGTGTGTGTGTGTGTGTGTGTGTGTGTGTGTGTGTGTGTGTGTGTGTGTGTGTGTGTGTGTGTGTGTGTGTGTGTGTGTGTGTGTGTGTGTGTGTGTGTGTGTGTGTGTGTGTGTGTGTGTGTGTGTGTGTGTGTGTGTGTGTGTGTGTGTGTGTGTGTGTGTGTGTGTGTGTGTGTGTGTGTGTGTGTGTGTGTGTGTGTGTGTGTGTGTGTGTGTGTGTGTGTGTGTGTGTGTGTGTGTGTGTGTGTGTGTGTGTGTGTGTGTGTGTGTGTGTGTGTGTGTGTGTGTGTGTGTGTGTGTGTGTGTGTGTGTGTGTGTGTGTGTGTGTGTGTGTGTGTGTGTGTGTGTGTGTGTGTGTGTGTGTGTGTGTGTGTGTGTGTGTGTGTGTGTGTGTGTGTGTGTGTGTGTGTGTGTGTGTGTGTGTGTGTGTGTGTGTGTGTGTGTGTGTGTGTGTGTGTGTGTGTGTGTGTGTGTGTGTGTGTGTGTGTGTGTGTGTGTGTGTGTGTGTGTGTGTGTGTGTGTGTGTGTGTGTGTGTGTGTGTGTGTGTGTGTGTGTGTGTGTGTGTGTGTGTGTGTGTGTGTGTGTGTGTGTGTGTGTGTGTGTGTGTGTGTGTGTGTGTGTGTGTGTGTGTGTGTGTGTGTGTGTGTGTGTGTGTGTGTGTGTGTGTGTGTGTGTGTGTGTGTGTGTGTGTGTGTGTGTGTGTGTGTGTGTGTGTGTGTGTGTGTGTGTGTGTGTGTGTGTGTGTGTGTGTGTGTGTGTGTGTGTGTGTGTGTGTGTGTGTGTGTGTGTGTGTGTGTGTGTGTGTGTGTGTGTGTGTGTGTGTGTGTGTGTGTGTGTGTGTGTGTGTGTGTGTGTGTGTGTGTGTGTGTGTGTGTGTGTGTGTGTGTGTGTGTGTGTGTGTGTGTGTGTGTGTGTGTGTGTGTGTGTGTGTGTGTGTGTGTGTGTGTGTGTGTGTGTGTGTGTGTGTGTGTGTGTGTGTGTGTGTGTGTGTGTGTGTGTGTGTGTGTGTGTGTGTGTGTGTGTGTGTGTGTGTGTGTGTGTGTGTGTGTGTGTGTGTGTGTGTGTGTGTGTGTGTGTGTGTGTGTGTGTGTGTGTGTGTGTGTGTGTGTGTGTGTGTGTGTGTGTGTGTGTGTGTGTGTGTGTGTGTGTGTGTGTGTGTGTGTGTGTGTGTGTGTGTGTGTGTGTGTGTGTGTGTGTGTGTGTGTGTGTGTGTGTGTGTGTGTGTGTGTGTGTGTGTGTGTGTGTGTGTGTGTGTGTGTGTGTGTGTGTGTGTGTGTGTGTGTGTGTGTGTGTGTGTGTGTGTGTGTGTGTGTGTGTGTGTGTGTGTGTGTGTGTGTGTGTGTGTGTGTGTGTGTGTGTGTGTGTGTGTGTGTGTGTGTGTGTGTGTGTGTGTGTGTGTGTGTGTGTGTGTGTGTGTGTGTGTGTGTGTGTGTGTGTGTGTGTGTGTGTGTGTGTGTGTGTGTGTGTGTGTGTGTGTGTGTGTGTGTGTGTGTGTGTGTGTGTGTGTGTGTGTGTGTGTGTGTGTGTGTGTGTGTGTGTGTGTGTGTGTGTGTGTGTGTGTGTGTGTGTGTGTGTGTGTGTGTGTGTGTGTGTGTGTGTGTGTGTGTGTGTGTGTGTGTGTGTGTGTGTGTGTGTGTGTGTGTGTGTGTGTGTGTGTGTGTGTGTGTGTGTGTGTGTGTGTGTGTGTGTGTGTGTGTGTGTGTGTGTGTGTGTGTGTGTGTGTGTGTGTGTGTGTGTGTGTGTGTGTGTGTGTGTGTGTGTGTGTGTGTGTGTGTGTGTGTGTGTGTGTGTGTGTGTGTGTGTGTGTGTGTGTGTGTGTGTGTGTGTGTGTGTGTGTGTGTGTGTGTGTGTGTGTGTGTGTGTGTGTGTGTGTGTGTGTGTGTGTGTGTGTGTGTGTGTGTGTGTGTGTGTGTGTGTGTGTGTGTGTGTGTGTGTGTGTGTGTGTGTGTGTGTGTGTGTGTGTGTGTGTGTGTGTGTGTGTGTGTGTGTGTGTGTGTGTGTGTGTGTGTGTGTGTGTGTGTGTGTGTGTGTGTGTGTGTGTGTGTGTGTGTGTGTGTGTGTGTGTGTGTGTGTGTGTGTGTGTGTGTGTGTGTGTGTGTGTGTGTGTGTGTGTGTGTGTGTGTGTGTGTGTGTGTGTGTGTGTGTGTGTGTGTGTGTGTGTGTGTGTGTGTGTGTGTGTGTGTGTGTGTGTGTGTGTGTGTGTGTGTGTGTGTGTGTGTGTGTGTGTGTGTGTGTGTGTGTGTGTGTGTGTGTGTGTGTGTGTGTGTGTGTGTGTGTGTGTGTGTGTGTGTGTGTGTGTGTGTGTGTGTGTGTGTGTGTGTGTGTGTGTGTGTGTGTGTGTGTGTGTGTGTGTGTGTGTGTGTGTGTGTGTGTGTGTGTGTGTGTGTGTGTGTGTGTGTGTGTGTGTGTGTGTGTGTGTGTGTGTGTGTGTGTGTGTGTGTGTGTGTGTGTGTGTGTGTGTGTGTGTGTGTGTGTGTGTGTGTGTGTGTGTGTGTGTGTGTGTGTGTGTGTGTGTGTGTGTGTGTGTGTGTGTGTGTGTGTGTGTGTGTGTGTGTGTGTGTGTGTGTGTGTGTGTGTGTGTGTGTGTGTGTGTGTGTGTGTGTGTGTGTGTGTGTGTGTGTGTGTGTGTGTGTGTGTGTGTGTGTGTGTGTGTGTGTGTGTGTGTGTGTGTGTGTGTGTGTGTGTGTGTGTGTGTGTGTGTGTGTGTGTGTGTGTGTGTGTGTGTGTGTGTGTGTGTGTGTGTGTGTGTGTGTGTGTGTGTGTGTGTGTGTGTGTGTGTGTGTGTGTGTGTGTGTGTGTGTGTGTGTGTGTGTGTGTGTGTGTGTGTGTGTGTGTGTGTGTGTGTGTGTGTGTGTGTGTGTGTGTGTGTGTGTGTGTGTGTGTGTGTGTGTGTGTGTGTGTGTGTGTGTGTGTGTGTGTGTGTGTGTGTGTGTGTGTGTGTGTGTGTGTGTGTGTGTGTGTGTGTGTGTGTGTGTGTGTGTGTGTGTGTGTGTGTGTGTGTGTGTGTGTGTGTGTGTGTGTGTGTGTGTGTGTGTGTGTGTGTGTGTGTGTGTGTGTGTGTGTGTGTGTGTGTGTGTGTGTGTGTGTGTGTGTGTGTGTGTGTGTGTGTGTGTGTGTGTGTGTGTGTGTGTGTGTGTGTGTGTGTGTGTGTGTGTGTGTGTGTGTGTGTGTGTGTGTGTGTGTGTGTGTGTGTGTGTGTGTGTGTGTGTGTGTGTGTGTGTGTGTGTGTGTGTGTGTGTGTGTGTGTGTGTGTGTGTGTGTGTGTGTGTGTGTGTGTGTGTGTGTGTGTGTGTGTGTGTGTGTGTGTGTGTGTGTGTGTGTGTGTGTGTGTGTGTGTGTGTGTGTGTGTGTGTGTGTGTGTGTGTGTGTGTGTGTGTGTGTGTGTGTGTGTGTGTGTGTGTGTGTGTGTGTGTGTGTGTGTGTGTGTGTGTGTGTGTGTGTGTGTGTGTGTGTGTGTGTGTGTGTGTGTGTGTGTGTGTGTGTGTGTGTGTGTGTGTGTGTGTGTGTGTGTGTGTGTGTGTGTGTGTGTGTGTGTGTGTGTGTGTGTGTGTGTGTGTGTGTGTGTGTGTGTGTGTGTGTGTGTGTGTGTGTGTGTGTGTGTGTGTGTGTGTGTGTGTGTGTGTGTGTGTGTGTGTGTGTGTGTGTGTGTGTGTGTGTGTGTGTGTGTGTGTGTGTGTGTGTGTGTGTGTGTGTGTGTGTGTGTGTGTGTGTGTGTGTGTGTGTGTGTGTGTGTGTGTGTGTGTGTGTGTGTGTGTGTGTGTGTGTGTGTGTGTGTGTGTGTGTGTGTGTGTGTGTGTGTGTGTGTGTGTGTGTGTGTGTGTGTGTGTGTGTGTGTGTGTGTGTGTGTGTGTGTGTGTGTGTGTGTGTGTGTGTGTGTGTGTGTGTGTGTGTGTGTGTGTGTGTGTGTGTGTGTGTGTGTGTGTGTGTGTGTGTGTGTGTGTGTGTGTGTGTGTGTGTGTGTGTGTGTGTGTGTGTGTGTGTGTGTGTGTGTGTGTGTGTGTGTGTGTGTGTGTGTGTGTGTGTGTGTGTGTGTGTGTGTGTGTGTGTGTGTGTGTGTGTGTGTGTGTGTGTGTGTGTGTGTGTGTGTGTGTGTGTGTGTGTGTGTGTGTGTGTGTGTGTGTGTGTGTGTGTGTGTGTGTGTGTGTGTGTGTGTGTGTGTGTGTGTGTGTGTGTGTGTGTGTTACATCTACCACCATGATAGCGGCCGTACGCACCACTACGGTAGCTACGGAATAATGATAAAAGAGCAATTCCAAATTAAAGCCTCTGACAAAGCCCACTCATAATTAACTGAGTCAATGTCTCTCCGCTCTCTTTTTAGAGGGGAGCGCAGGTGTCCAGCGTCGCGCAGGTGAGCCAACCTTTAAAACCTTCGCATGGTTCGTGATTGATGAGGAGCGTAGCGGCTGGATACGGTGACGTCACACGTTTAGATAGGACCTCTACATCAATTCCAGCTGTTACTGTAGGCAAATGCCATGAGCGTGTTTGTAAAATCCTGCCAAAAGTTTATAATACGGGAAAACTAATTAGTTAATAGCAGTTTTATACTAAATAAGATTTGGCTAAAAGGATGTTTAAATAATATAAATCTTAGTAGAAGTTTTATATATAAGAATTTAAGCCTAAACTGTTATAGATTATAAAAAGGTGTACTCAACAAGTTTAGATAAATCCTAGTAAAAGTTTTATTCAATTCCTTCTATTAGTTCATACTCTATAAAAATCTATGTATATATGTATGTATCTTATGGACGTCTAAACAGCTGACCAGAAGTTAATGAAATTTGGAGAGATTTATTAATATACCCAGGATGGTTTGTATGAAGTTTGGTTTAGATCCATCAACAGAGCTCCGCCCTAGAGGCTTAGGATGGTTCAATGTACAGCCTTCCATAAGTGTAATGTTAAAATGTATAACTATACTAGCGTTACTAAGATTAATTTTTAAAATTTATAAACAATGTAAAAATAAAAATACGTTATTATTATTTTAAACTGTTTAAAATTGCTAAATTCTATGTACAATTATTGCTATCACACTTATTGATATTAAAAGTAGGATCGGCGATAATATGCTTGCGAAATTTGAATCAACCAAAGCTGTGCAACGGTACCACACTAACCACAAAAAAACTGACACCCAACTTGATCCGGGCAGACATCAGAGGTGGCAAGTTCAAAGGACAGATGGTCTTAATTCCATGAATACCGATGATTTCATCAGATCTATCTATTGATTTCAAACGACTACAATTTCCTTTGCGACTTACATTCGCAATAACCATAAACAAGGCACAAGGACATTCATTAACCATTGCTGGATCAAATTTGAAACATTCGAGCTTTTACCACGGATATAATTATATGTTGTGTTCTCACGTGTTTTGACACCTAAAATTTATATGTTTATCAGCTAATGAAATGAAGGAAAACGTTTTCTATCCTCTGGCATTGCAGTTAATGAAATATAATTGTTTAGATCTTTGATATGCTTTTTATTATTGCAAAAATTATGATTTTTGGCACATCGTCAGCCGAGTAACGCTAGTAAACTAAATTTTTGGAGCATAAACAGACAAAAAATCCCCTGAAATAAACTGAAATATTAATTATCTATTTTGCTTATATGTAATAATGTTGTATTGTTAAAAAATAATTGACAATTTTTATTAAAAAATAATATTAGGCATACAATTTCTATTTGATGTATCATGTTTAAAGTAGGGTTAATAACTATTGTTTTGACAGGTGGGCGTGGCAAACGCCTAGTGTATAAATATGTAAGTGTATTACTCAATAAGGACTTCCTACCTAACCCAGTCAGACAGTGTCCTAATGCTTCTTTCTATAGCCTGTATTAACACACTAAATGTATTACTCAAGCAGGACTTCGTACCTAACCCAGTCATCCCGTGTCCTAAAACTTGTTTCCACAGCCTGTCTTAACACACTAAATGTATTACTCAAGCAGGACTTCGTACCTAACCCAGTCATCCCGTGTCCTAATGCTTGTTTCCATAGCCTGTCTTCACACACTAAATGTATTACTCAAGCAGGACTTCGTACCTAACCCAGTCATCCCGTGTCCTAAAACTTGTTTCCATAGCCTGTCTTCACACACTAAATGTATTACTCAAGCAGGACTTCGTACCTAACCCAGTCATCCCGTGTCCTAAAACTTGTTTCCATAGCCTGTCTTCACACACTAAATGTATTATTACTCAAGGAAGACTTCCTACCTAACACAGTCAGCCAGTGTCCTAATGCTTCTTTCCATAGCCTGTCTTCACACACTAAATGTATTACTCAAGCAGGACTTCGTACCTAACCCAGTCATCCCGTGTCCTAAAACTTGTTTCCATAGCCTGTCTTCACACACTAAATGTATTATTACTCAAGGAAGACTTCCTACCTAACACAGTCAGCCAGTGTCCTAATGCTTGTTTCCATAGCCTGTCTTCACACACTAAATGTATTACTCAAGCAGGACTTCGTACCTAACCCAGTCATCCCGTGTCCTAAAACTTGTTTCCATAGCCTGTCTTCACACACTAAATGTATTATTACTCAAGAAAGACTTCCTACCTAACACAGTCAGCCAGTGTCCTAATGCTTCTTTCCATAGCCTGTCTTAACACACTAAATGTATTACTCAAGCAGGACTTCGTACCTAACCCAGTCATCCCGTGTCCTAAAACTTGTTTCCATAGCCTGTCTTCACACACTAAATGTATTACTCAAGCAGGACTTCGTACCTAACCCAGTCATCCCGTGTCCTAAAACTTGTTTCCATAGCCTGTCTTCACACACTAAATGTATTACTCAAGCAGGACTTCGTACCTAACCCAGTCATCCCGTGTCCTAAAACTTGTTTCCATAGCCTGTCTTCACACACTAAATGTATTATTACTCAAGGAAGACTTCCTACCTAACACAGTCAGCCAGTGTCCTAATGCTTCTTTCCATAGCCTGTCTTCACACACTAAATGTATTACTCAAGCAGGACTTCGTACCTAACCCAGTCATCCCGTGTCCTAAAACTTGTTTCCATAGCCTGTCTTCACACACTAAATGTATTATTACTCAAGGAAGACTTCCTACCTAACACAGTCAGCCAGTGTCCTAATGCTTCTTTCCATAGCCTGTCTTCACACACTAAATGTATTACTCAAGCAGGACTTCGTACCTAACCCAGTCATCCCGTGTCCAAATGCTTGTTTCCATAGCCTGTCGTAACACACTAAATGTATTACTCAAGGAAGACTTCCTACCTAACACAGTCAGCCAGTGTTCTAATGCTTCTTTCCATAGCCTGTCTTAACACACTAAATGTATTACTCAAGGAAGACTTCTTACCTAACACAGTCAGCCAGTGTTCTAATGCTTCTTTCCATAGCCTGTCTTAACACACTAAATGTATTACTCAAGGAAGACTTCCTACCTAACACAGTCAGCCAGTGTTCTAATGCTTCTTTCCATAGCCTGTCTTAACACACTAAATGTATTACTCAAGGAAGACTTCTTACCTAACACAGTCAGCCAGTGTTCTAATGCTTCTTTCCATAGCCTGTCGTAACACACTAAATGTATTACTCAAGGAAGACTTCCTACCTAACACAGTCAGCCAGTGTCCTAATGCTTCTTTCCATAGCCTGTCTTAACACACTAAATGTATTACTCAAGGAAGACTTCTTACCTAACACAGTCAGCCAGTGTTCTAATGCTTCTTTCCATAGCCTGTCTTAACACACTAAATGTATTACTCAAGGAAGACTTCCTACCTAACACAGTCAGCCAGTGTTCTAATGCTTCTTTCCATAGCCTGTCTTAACACACTAAATGTATTACTCAAGGAAGACTTCTTACCTAACACAGTCAGCCAGTGTTCTAATGCTTCTTTCCATAGCCTGTCGTAACACACTAAATGTATTACTCAAGGAAGACTTCCTACCTAACACAGTCAGCCAGTGTCCTAATGCTTCTTTCCATAGCCTGTCTTCACACACTAAATGTATTACTCAAGCAGGACTTCGTACCTAACCCAGTCATCCCGTGTCCTAAAACTTGTTTCCATAGCCTGTCTTAACACACTAAATGTATTACTCAAACAGGACTTCCTACCTAACCCACTCAGCCCATGTCCTAATGTTGTTTCCATAGCCTGTCTTAACACACTAAATGTATTACTCAAACAGGACTTCCTACCTAACCCACTCAGCCCATGTCCTAATGTTGTTTCCATAGCCTGTCTTAACACACTAAATGTATTACTCAAACAGGACTTCCTACCTAACCCACTCAGCCCGTGTCCTAATGTTGTTTCCATAGCCTGTCTTAACACACTAAATGTATTACTCAAACAGGACTTCCTACCTAACCCACTCAGCCCATGTCCTAATGTTGTTTCCATAGCCTGTCTTAACACACTAAATGTATTACTCAAACAGGACTTCCTACCTAACCCACTCAGCCCATGTCCTAATGTTGTTTCCATAGCCTGTCTTAACACACTAAATGTATTACTCAAACAGGACTTCCTACCTAACCCACTCAGCCCATGTCCTAATGTTGTTTCCATAGCCTGTCTTAACACACTAAATGTATTACTCAAACAGGACTTCCTACCTAACCCACTCAGCCCATGTCCTAATGTTGTTTCCATAGCCTGTCTTAACACACTAAATGTATTACTCAAACAGGACTTCCTACCTAACCCACTCAGCCCATGTCCTAATGTTGTTTCCATAGCCTGTCTTAACACACTAAATGTATTACTCAAACAGGACTTCCTACCTAACCCACTCAGCCCATGTCCTAATGTTGTTTCCATAGCCTGTCTTAACACACTAAATGTATTACTCAAACAGGACTTCCTACCTAACCCACTCAGCCCATGTCCTAATGTTGTTTCCATAGCCTGTCTTAACACACTAAATGTATTACTCAAACAGGACTTCCTACCTAACCCACTCAGCCCGTGTCCTAATCCTTGTTTCCATAGCCTGTCTTCACTACTGCACCTTGCATTGCTATTTTCTTTTTGTCCTTTTATTTTCGACCAGTTCGGAAACACAATAGCCGCCTTTTCTGTTGTTTCCCTTTCTTTAATTCCTAGACCTAAACGCAAAAGAGCACGAGATATTTTCAGGCATGAAAAGACTCCATCCAGAGGCGGTTCGCCCCTCGCCGAGAAACCAGTTGCCGGAACCGGTTCTTCCAAAGTAATTATTTCTCCGGGAGAAGGTTGTAAAAGTTCAGCGGGATAACATGAATTAAAAAAAAACTTCCTTCCTGTACAAGTAACGTTGCCAAAATGCATTCGCGTAAACTTTACAAACGCTCTACGCAATTTTTGTGAGGAGACACTATAGCAGAGCGAAATACAGCGCGCGCGCGCGTGTGTGTGTGCGTCTGTGACAGCGTAAGAGATAGAGGGTGTCACCATTCATCTGCTGTTTGTTCATACTCGTACTTAACTCGAGTAACACATGATACTCTTCTATTTTCCATAAGCATAACCATAATACAGTATACAGTTCTATTTAATCAGACATTACTGAAATCGCTTACCTTCCTTCTATTTTCCATAAACATAACCATAATACAGTATGCAGTTCTATTTACTCAGACATTAGTGAAATCGCCGACCTTCCTTCTATTTTCTATTTTCCATAAGCATAACCATAATACAGTATGCAGTTCTATTTACTCAGACATTAGTGAAATCGCCGACCTTCCTTCTATTTTCCATAAACATAACCATAATACGGTATACAGTTCTATTTAATCAGACATTACTGAAATCGCTTACCTTCCTTCTATTTTCTATTTTCCATAAACATAACCACAATACAGTATGCAGTTCTATTTACTCAGACATTAGTGAAATCGCCGACCTTCCTTCTATTTTCCATAAACATAACCATAATACGGTATACAGTTCTATTACTCAGACATTACTGAAATCGCTGAGCTTCCTTCTATTTTCCATAAGTATAACCATAATACACCATACAATTCTATTTACTCAGACGTTAAAGAAATCTCTGACCTTCCTCCTATTTTCGATAAGCATAACTCTAATACAGTATTCAGTTTTTTACTCAACATATGTACTCAAACTTTACTGAATTCGCATAATTTGCATCTATATTCCATAATCGTCCTAATAAATTAGATTTAACTCGCTTATTTACTAAGACTTAACTGAATTCGTTTGCTGAAAGTAAAAAGATTCTTACTCAAACACCACGCGTTATTTTACGATATTACTTACAATGTAAATTAATCCATAAAATAAGCACCGGAGAAATGTTAAGGAACTGATGTAAATAAAAAAGCCCTAATAAAATGGCGACAGGCAGAGAGAGAGAGAGAGAGAGAGAGAGAGAGAGAGAAAGAGAAAGAGAGAGTGAGAGCAATGATGGCGGTAGAATCGTATGATTTCATGTTTTTAAAGTACGATTGTAGACTACACGGCAAAAAATGCTTCAGAAAGCAGGAACCGCGTAATCAACATATGATTTCATGCATCAGTTGATTCTAATTCCTTTAGGTTATTTTTGTACAATTTTAACGTCATATAATTTCCCATATTTCCTTTAAATATGTCCAATCGAAAATATTATTACAATTATTTTATTTAAATACTCTCCGGCGGTAGATATTTGTTCCATATTAATTTATTTATAAGGTATTTTTCAATTCCTTCTATTAGTGCACACTCTCCTTATATATTCCTTGTTCAAATTTTTCATCCTTAATATAATACTTTTTATTCATTCAATAAAGTTCAATTACAATTTTTTAAACTTTTAGTTGATGACACTAGATGTTAATACAGTTTTTCCAAATATCAATTTATTAATTAAATTTAAAACGAATTAATTTTAGTTTTATATGGGAGAGAAACTTTTCACAAAAGGGGGAAGTTATGCAATATAGTTTTTTCGTCCCGATTGGCTTAAAATAAGTGATAACATATGATTTCATAAAAGCGTTGATTTTATGCCATAGGTTATGTGGTAGAACAGCTGTTTTACCAAGCGTTGTTGACCTGAGTAGGAAGTGACTTGTTCATACTACTCGTTATGTTAGATTTATAAACATACATTTAACGAATTCTTTTTAAAAAACTTTTTTAAAATTTTTTTAAACGTTTTTAAAATACATTCAAAAACAAAAATTCAAAAGTAACAAATGTTGCAGCACACCTAATATCACATAAACATGAAATAACAAATTACGAAAATAACCTAACCATACTTGAAATTATATATTGTATATAAAAATTCAAACAATATATTATAACATATTAAATCAAAATATTACATTACAATATACTATATTAATATATTAGGTTAACAATATATTAACTATTATTAGCGATATATTATATTATTTATAATATAACAAATATTGATTCCTAAAAATCCATAAACGACATTCTTAATACACTTATCATACATTTTGATAGGAATATTTGTATAAATTTCAGTACATTTTTCTGCCTTTCGTTACATTTTTTTGACGCGTTTCGGATTAATTCTATAAATATTGGTCTCAAGTTCTATTTAAAATTTTGAGAATGGAGTTAGAAGAAATGTATGTTAAATGAATCAAAAAAAAATTAATAAAAATGAGTAATTGAAGTAAAATTAACTCCAATGCAGGGCCTATATAGAGGCGCGAGAGAGTAGGTTAGCCCGCTATGAGACGTGTGCCTGCTTTCTTTAAACAACACTGTTCGATAACAACTGAACCGTTATTGCCACTTGCAGATAATATTTCCTACGACTGTCATTTAATACTGTGCATTTCAAGTGTTTCGATAAACTTATATTTGACTTAACAACGATAGCCTGGTATTTGCTTTAGCATAGATTGCTTTGACACGGAACACTGAGTAGCTGCACTTTGGTATACGCAGCTGTTTGGCTTAAAATAAGTGATAACATATGATTCCCTAAAGCAGCTGATTTTATGTTATAGGTCATGTGGTAGAACAGCTGTTTTAACGCATAGATTATGTTACTTTATTTATATTAACTGTAATTATTTAATAAAAAGTAACTAAAATAGAATATTTCTTTGTTGATCTAAGTAGGAATGGATTTTAAATTTATATTACAGTACTTGTTTTAAAATATACAGTGTAATATTCATTTTCTTTGTTTATATTTTTTATATTTGACGTTACTTTGACAAGTGTAGAATCGTATTGAAAGATTTCGTAAAATTAATGGAGACCATGAAAATCGATAAATAATTTTTCCACTGTCGCCAATACAAGACCTGTAACAATGGCATGCGCGCGCATCTGTTCGCTTTCGTCATATTCTCTAACTTCATCTTTATTCATCAAAGTTCATTTCCTTTCATCGTTTGTGAATAACGTCTGTTTCTTGTTAATGCTACTTTTCAGGTAAGAACATTTTTCATATATTTTTAATAATTTTTTTTTAGTAAAGGAAGAAAACCCATAAAACTTTTTTTTAAATTTTTTTCTATTAGTTCGCACTCTTCCTACACAAATCTTGTTACAAATTTCAATCGTTCATAAAATACTTTTTTTCAAATATTAATTAATTAATTAAATTCTATTTAGTTATCAAGCCACATTTGGTTTAAAATAAGTGATAGGCTACCATACGTTTCATAAAGCTGATTTTACGATATAGGTTATATGGTTAAACGCATAGGTTATATTAATTAATTTATACTAATTGTAATAATTTAATAAAAAGTAACTAAAAAAATTTCAGTTCAACTATATAAAAAAAGTTTTTTTTTGTAAAGCCTATTTTGAGTGTTATATTTATTTATGCCTATACTATGTTACCAGTTAGGCTTACCTGGACGACGCGAATCGGAGAAAGGGGCAAGATCAACTTTCCCAACTATAAAATAGTCCCTCATCTCTGTATAACATCATACGTAAACAATCATTCAAATTTAAAAAAACGGCGTTTCAAGAGTATGAGAAACATTGGGATTAAGTGAAGGGGAATGTAGTAGTAGGCAAGGGCATCGATAAGCTATGCTATAGGTCAGATAACACCCGTGGTAAGTGATCGATATATTTCATATATCGATGGTTAATAATTAGCCACGTGTTTTCTTCTGTATTGATAGAACGTAACTTCACTTGTCCCTCAGGAACTGTCGGCAAGTCAGTATATTCGATAGAACGTAACTTCACTTGTCCCTCAGGAACTGTCAGCAAGCTTCACTTGTCCCTCAGGAACTGTCGGCAAGCCTGTCCATTTGATAGAACGTAACTTCACTTGTCCCTCAGGAACTGTCGGCAAGCTTCACTTGTCCCGCAGGAACTGTCGGCAAGCCTGTCCATTTGACAGAACGTAGCTTCACTTGTCCCTCAGGAACTGTCGGCAAGCCTGTCCATTTGATAGAACGTAACTTCACTTGTCCCTCAGGAACTGTCGGCAAGCTTCACTTGTCCCGCAGGAACTGTCGGCAAGCCTGTCCATTTGATAGAACGTAACTTCACTTGTCCCTCAGGAACTGTCGGCAAGCTTCACTTGTCCCGCAGGAACTGTCGGCAAGCCTGTCCATTTGACAGAACGTAGCTTCATTTGGCCCTCAGGAACTGTCGGCAAGCCTGTCCATTTGATAGAACGTAACTTCACTTGTCCCTCAGGAACTGTCGGCAAGCTTCACCTGTCCCGCAGGAACTGTCGGCAAGCCTGTCCATTTGATAGAACGTAACTTCACTTGCCCCTCAGGAACTGTCGCCAAGCCAGTTCATTTGATAGAACGTAACTTCACTTGTCCCTCAGGAACTGTCGGCAAGCTTCACTTGTCCCGCAGGAACTGTCGGCAAGCCTGTCCAGTTGACAGAACGTAACTTCACTTGTCCCTCAGGAACTGTCGGCAAGCTTCACCTGTCCCGCAGGAACTGTCGGCAAGCCTGTCCATTTGATAGAACGTAACTTCACTTGCCCCTCAGGAACTGTCGCCAAGCCAGTTCATTTGATAGAACGTAACTTAACTTGCCCCTCAGGAACTGTCGGTATACACATACATTAGAAACCTTTGTATAGGATAAGGAGATTATCAACTGATGCCCCAAAAGTAATCTAATATATAA
Organism: Prosapia bicincta; assembly: GCA_036971475.1. Lineage (NCBI taxonomy): Eukaryota > Metazoa > Arthropoda > Insecta > Hemiptera > Cercopidae > Prosapia > Prosapia bicincta. The sequence continues at coordinate 320,327,759 of JBAIZL010000002.1, read as the reverse complement.
ATTTACGTTACGTTTTCCCCATATATTAGAAACCTTTGTTTAGGATAAGTAGTTTATCAACTGATGCCCCAAAAGTAATATATAAATTCACATTACGTGAATGCAGTCTAACGGACATACAAACATGCTTTTATGGTTTCAGGCTGATTATGTCAATATACTACAAAGGGAATTGCATCAAGAATTGCAAATATAAATTTTATTAAAATATAGGAAATAATTGACCTAATAATATTAGTTACAATGGATGGATGCAAATATTCGAGAATACGGTGCAAAATATGGGGCTTATTGTATTAAATATGTTTAATGTTATAAAAAGACAACCATAGGTTTAAGTGTATGCCAGTGGTCGGATAGAGATTCTGCTTAGTTGTTGTGGCCAAATAGCCTTCACACTGGGCAGAGATTTGTATCTCGGACAAAATAACGAATTCGTGAATATTGTAATCACCGCGATTCTACATCTATTATTGCACGAGTACAATGCGTCGTCGTACTTATTGCCTCCACTTCACGTTGTTTAGTCTCACACTGATTCGGGAGAGGGGGTACTTGTGCGCAAACTCATATCGGGCCCCGCCGAACCAACGCTGCAGACAACGGTTTCACAACAATCTTTGCTTTCTGCGATTCGACACTCCCACTTGGCCGATCTCTAAATAGACGCGTTATTGGGGCCGTTAAATGATTACAATATTTCTAGTACAGAAACAGGAAGTTGTAGTATTATAGCTTAATTGTTCGACTTAGTGTTGTAACATTAGCACGTTCGCATTTAACGATTCGTAGCAAAACCACTAGGATATATTTACTATCTCGTTTAGCAACCGCAGCCTTGTCAACAAGAACTAATTGTTAACCTTAGTGTTGCAACATTAACGCATTCGCATTTAACGATTCGTAGCACAACAAGTAGGATGAATTTTCTAACGATATCGTTTAGCAACCGCAGATTTGTCAACAAGAACTAATTGTTCCCGGTAGTGTTGCAACATTAGCGCGTACGCATTTAACGATTCGTAGCAAAACCACCAGGATATATTTTCTAACGATCTCGTTTAGCAACCGCAGACTTGTCAACAAGAACTAATTGTTCGCCTTAGTGCTGTAACATTAGCGCGTTCGCATTTAACGATTCGTAGCACAAGTAGGATGAATTTTCTAACGATATCGTTTAGCAACCGCAGACGTGTCAACAAGAACTAATTGTTCGCTGTAGTGTTGAAACATTAGCGCCTACGCATTTAACGATTCGTAGCAAAACCACTAGGATATATTTTCTATCGATCTCGTTTAGCAACCGCAGACTTGTCAACAAGAACTAATTGTGCGCTGTAGTGTTGCAACATTAGCGCGTATGCATTTAACGATTCGTAGCAAAACAACTAGTGCAGCGGCCAGAATGTCCGATGCAAAGAATCTGGGTAATTGTACAGAATACCAGAATCAAACCTAACCGGGTAAAATAATTGACTAAATTTATATATAAAAATTTTAAAACATTATAATAATAATAATATTAAAACTAGGGTAAATAATAGTAAAATGAAGAAAATTAGAAATAACTTTAGACTTAAAAAACATAAATTATAAGCAATAAGAAAAATTATCACTTCAAAGTGGATAGCCTAAATTATGTAAACAAAAAAAAGACGGTAATTGTGTAGTATAACAAACTAGGCCTAGATGCCGGCTATTAAAATAATTGTACTTAAAAATAATCAGGAATAAAGAATGTAAATTAAGATGTGAGGAAAGTAAATTAGGCCTAGCTAGGGAAAATAGTATTTATGTAAAAGTAAAGATTAAATGTTAAAGTGTAATAGCCTAAGAAATTAGGTTATAATAGAAGAAGTCATATTTGATTTCGGAAAAATCCGCTTAGGGCATTGATTATAAATCTTGTCACTACGAAACGAAAGCGCTACAGTCGAACTTTGGATTAAGAATGTTAAAAAGTTAATTAAATTAAATGAGAAGAAATAAAGTCAAATATGTTATTAAATAAAAGGTAAAAATGCAAAGGACACATCAGAATACAGAAACGCCTTTTATAAAAAGGGAAACTAATCTTAGTTCAGAATTTCCGAACAAACAAAGTCAATTGCCATGGCAACGGCTTTCTGATTGGTCAAAAGTTGAAAAATGGATACTGGGACGTGGGAAGTTTGAAATTGGAGAAGACGGGCCTCACAAAAGGCACGCTATCCAGAATCAGAATGCATTAGGCTCTCAAAGCGAGCAGACGTGTTGTTGTACCATGCGATCAAGAGAAGAAAAAATGTGCTAAAAACAGAGTAAAAAGTGCTACGATGTGATCAGGGGAAGGAAGATATATATGAGCAAGGGCTCATATATACCCAGAACAAAATTTCGACCACCAAAATGCAAAATTAAAGAAAATAAGAAGATTGACCGAAATTATGGAGAGACGCCTACCTACCAAGACCCTTGAAGCTGTAACAGGACCGACAGATGACAACATTAATGAAGATAAAAAGATTTCTACAGTACAAGGTTATATAATCAATTTAATTATTCTTTTTTAAATAACATTTTACTTCAAATTATATTAACTTAATTTCAAAATTAAATAAGATGGGAATAACCTAAGGGACTGATTAGTCAACTCTCTTAGGTTACCCAAATTTAAGTAATAAAGATTCAAAATTGACTTTCCATTCCCATCGCTGTGGGAATGTATGGATTAAGTATAAAGATGTATATCTTATATGGCTTTTTCTAAGTGAATTTCTAATGAATAACTTCCAAAGAAGTTAATTGTTCAAGGCCTAGCCTAAAGGCATTACATAGTAATATTAAGTGTTTGAAAAAGAATCAGATTTTAAAATATGTTAAATTTAACTCTACTAATCAAAATTATATACAAAATTAATTATGGTAACTTTGATAATTTAAATTATATGTAAAATTAATGATAATAAGAAAATTTAAAAACAGAAGGAGATAATAATGTTTAGTTAAATGGCAAGTTGTATGAAATTTTGAAAAAATAATTAGTCAAGAAAATCCTGTGAAATTAAATAAAAACAATAATAATTAATTTGAACCTTGGAACAAATAAATAAAAATGTATATTTTCCAATTAGCTGTGTTTTCATTCTAGATAAGATAAGTTCACTAGGTATCCAGGTATAGTCTTTAAATCACAAGTGTCTCTCAAAGATTCCACTACCCGAAAAGGAGCTTGAACAGGGCTTATCGGAGGCTAATTGGTTTTATCAAAAATTCAGGGGTTGGTTCCTCTGAGAGGTTTATTCCTTGAGGCACAGGTCTATGAAATTAGGTTCGTAGTCAATGGATAAACCATTACTTTCTTACTGACTTAGCAATTGAGGAAGAGAAATAAACAACGGCAAAGGTTATAAAAAGTGAGTCGGTAAGAAAAGTATGGCGCCCAACGTGGGGCTCGATGCTTACATTGTAACATCGGGTCAACATCAAATAGAGACAGATTTAAATCGACTAAGGAGCCTAGTGAAACAAAATTAATTAAATAGAATTCAATTAAAATTGTAAAAAATAATAGGAATCATAAAATGAAAACCAAAGAAGTTCTTTAAATTAAATAAGAGTTAATTATAATAAAAATGAAATTAAAAAGAACTTAGAATAAATAATAATAATTAAAAGGAAATAATTAAGTAAAATAAAATTCAGTAGGCGTCGGTAGGGCATAATATAAATAATAATGTTAGTTATTAATGAAAGTAAATAGAATACATAGGCGTTAGATAGACAAGGTCAAGGGAACACTGAACCGGATCACATCGAGCACAATTCTAAATGAATATTTAATTAAATACTCAGTATATAGTAAAAATATAGAAGTAGGAGAAGTTAGTAAGGGAATAAAAGGATAGTTAAATACGAGACTTTAAGATGGCGACAAGACAGAGAAAAGACACAGAACCATCTGAAATGATGGAGTTTTTTAAAAAAATGATGGAGGAACAAAAACAGGAGAGATTAAAAGAGAAGGAGGAACAAAAACAGTAGAGATTAAAAGAGATGGAGGAACAAAAACAGGAAAGATTAAAAGAGATGGAGGAACAGAAACAAGGGAGAATAAAGGAACAAGAAGAATTAGTAAAAATGATAGAGGAACAAAGAAAGAAAGAAAGAGAGGAGGAAAAAGTAGAAAGAAAGAAAGAAAGAGAGGAGGATAAACAAGAAATTAAGAATCTTTGGGAAATCATGAATAAGAGGATAGAGGAAATAAATGAAGGAATTATAAGAAAGAATGAGGAAATGGGAAATAAAATCCAAGAAACTATAGAAAAGATGTATAACTTAGAGGTAACAGTCAGTGAAAATAAACAGACTGTAGAAACAGTTAAGGGAGAAGTCAAAAAAGTAGAAAGAAGGGTACAAGTAGTTGAGAATAAGATAAAGAATATGGGAGAAGGGATAAATATAGCTACCTTGTTTAAATCAAGGATGTTTGAGATGGGTGATAATGGAGACAAAAGCAAGAAGGAATTCTACGGTAGGGAAGATGAAGACCCTATTGATTTCATTAAACACCTAGAAGGTATAATGTCCGAAATTGATCCTGACATGGAAGAAGGACAAAAAAGGAAAATAATGGAGAGACATCTTAAAGGACCAGCACAAGAATGGTGGTTGGCCATGAATATGGAGGAGGAAAATTATGATGAAGTTAAGGAGAGATTCTTTAGCCACTTTTGGGGATCTCATGCACAAGAGAGAATTCGAGGAAGAATCGAAAATGGAAAATATGAATACCATCGAGGCACAAACAACATGGTAAATTATTTCTTAAAAATGGTGAACACGGCGAGACACCTAACCCCGCCATACAATCAGGCGGAGTTAATTATGAAGATTATGAAGCATTATGGGAACAGAATGTATATAGGATGTTCCGGGATGGCGGCTACCGACATAGAGGAGGCGGTAAAATACATCCGAAGGAACATGGAGCAGGAGGCTACCAGGAACCGGACTCAGCCTAGGACTGAGGAACGGGAACCTGAAAGGAGAGGGTTTACACACCAAACGAGAAACCCCGGATACAAGGGAAATTGGAGGCAAGAGCCTTACCCGGTAGAAGGGAGAGGAAACTGGAGACAGGGGCCCTACCAAAGAGAGGGACCAAGAAATAGGCCGCAAAATCAGTGGCAACAACAAAGGCCAGAGTACAGGCCACAAAACCAAACGGAAGAAGGCCCACAGACAAAAGAAAAGACACCACAAAATCCAGGGCCAAGTGGTCAATCAAAAAACTAAATGAGAGGATCCCTAATGGTAGGAAGGAAAAGAGGAGACAACCATTAGAGATCCAACAACAAACAAAATATAGGAAATATTACCCGGAGAAACAGGGAACAGTAAATAAAGGAAAGGCGGAAGACCTAAAGAACAAAAATAAAAAAACAATACAACAGGAAAATAACAATGAAGTACACCAAAATCAAGAGCGTAGAGTTGGTGGACTATCTCTTGATATTCGTGCTGAATTGTTAGAAGAGGACAAGGAGATTGGCGAAGGTAACCAGAAGAAAGAAACATGCCCTGAAATTGACTGTGAGGTAGAAGGGCACTCTATAGAGGTAGAGATTTACACGGGTGCAGACGTGTCAGTCATTCAAGAAAAGGCTTACAACAACCTCAAGTTGCATGGGCTTAAGTTCCTGGAACTACCCATCAACAATGTGGGAGTTGTAACAGCCATTAAGACTGCACAAATAAAGGTTACCCGGCAATGCTTAATTCCCTTAACAATTAAAGGCATAAAAGTGGACGGCATCTTCATAGTGGTCTCCAAACTTCGGTCGGAGATGATTATGGGGTGCAACACACTGTATGACCTAAAGGCACGGATAAACATGGATAGACGCTTTGTGACATTCGAGATAGAAGGGAAAATGGTGTACCAGGACTTTAAAAGTAAAATACAAAAGATAGAGGAAAATGAAGAAGTCCGAAAAATATGCAAGATAACCCAGGAAAAAGAAGATGCATCAACAATAGGGCATCAAAGCAAAAAGGAGGGGTTAATGCGACAGTGCGAGAAGCAGGGGCACTGCCGAATGAATGAAGGAGGAAATGGACAAGAAACAAGTAAAGGGGAAATCTTAAATATAACGAACGAATATCAAAGAAAAATAAAAAATGAAACAGAGGAAAAATTAAACAAAAACAAAAAATTAAAAAACAAAAATGAAAATATAATAAATAAGGAAATAAATTTAAGACCTGAGGGAGTCAAAACAGGAGATAAAGAAACAAAGGACATGGAAAGAAGAGCTGCAGCTGAGATTAAGAGCAAACCAAAATATAAACAAGGTAAGGCCGAAATAGTGCCAAAAAGGGGAAATAATGTGAGTGGAAAAATAATAAATAAGAAAATAAATATAAATAAAAGTATAAACGTCGCGTCGAAACAATTAAAAGGGGGGAACAACGAGGTTAAAATGAATAACCAACAAGTAGCTCGGAAGCCCATGACTAAGACTTTAGATTCTGGAGAGATAACCCAAAGGAAAGAAATTGAAATTAAAGAAAGAAAAAAGAAAAACCCATTTACTAGTTCAAGAGTTCGAAAGTCAATTAAAATGAGAGCCAATCCAAATACGAGAAGAACCTTCATTTCATTACAAGTCAAAAACAGAAAAATAAAAGGTAGATTTAAGGAGAATAAGGGAAAGTTAAGAAATTGGAAAAGGAGAAAGAAGAAAAAGAAAGATAAAGCTGGACGGATAATAAGAAAATATTTAAAGAATAAAGGATAATAAGGCAAGGTAAATAAAAAATGATCCATCAGTGACATAGGGAGTAACGGTTAAGTAATAAAAATAAAAATGTAAAATAAATCTAAGTAGTAGATTAAAGCAGTAACATAATCCAAATACATAGGACAAATAATATAAAATCAGTATTAAATGTGAAAGAAAAAGCCATATGTTAAATGAACGGGATTCATTGAATTTATTAAAGTAAAGGTTGTGTTAAACAACAATGAATGTGTAAAATAAGGATTACAATATACAATATTGTATAGTTAATATAAACTTGAAATAATATTAAATAAAAAAGAATGTGACTAAGGACAGGAGTAATAAATGAGTAAATAGCATGTGAAGTGACTAATGTGACAATGATATATATGAGTGAAAGGAACAGGAGAGTAAATTGTGAACTTTAGTAAAATTAATTAAGTTATGAAGATGAATAGGAATAGTAGATTAATGAAAGGAATATGAAAATTTTAATATAAACTAGTATAAGTGTTAATGTTACTTTTCACAAATATGTTATTAATTATGTTTATCTGTTTCAAGGGAGAAAAGAACCAAAATTTTCATATATTTAAAAAGGGGGGAATTTTGCAGCGGCCAGAATGTCCGATGCAAAGAATCTGGGTAATTGTACAGAATACCAGAATCAAACCTAACCGGGTAAAATAATTGACTAAATTTATATATAAAAATTTTAAAACATTATAATAATAATAATATTAAAACTAGGGTAAATAATAGTAAAATGAAGAAAATTAGAAATAACTTTAGACTTAAAAAACATAAATTATAAGCAATAAGAAAAATTATCACTTCAAAGTGGATAGCCTAAATTATGTAAACAAAAAAAAGACGGTAATTGTGTAGTATAACAAACTAGGCCTAGATGCCGGCTATTAAAATAATTGTACTTAAAAATAATCAGGAATAAAGAATGTAAATTAAGATGTGAGGAAAGTAAATTAGGCCTAGCTAGGGAAAATAGTATTTATGTAAAAGTAAAGATTAAATGTTAAAGTGTAATAGCCTAAGAAATTAGGTTATAATAGAAGAAGTCATATTTGATTTCGGAAAAATCCGCTTAGGGCATTGATTATAAATCTTGTCACTACGAAACGAAAGCGCTACAGTCGAACTTTGGATTAAGAATGTTAAAAAGTTAATTAAATTAAATGAGAAGAAATAAAGTCAAATATGTTATTAAATAAAAGGTAAAAATGCAAAGGACACATCAGAATACAGAAACGCCTTTTATAAAAAGGGAAACTAATCTTAGTTCAGAATTTCCGAACAAACAAAGTCAATTGCCATGGCAACGGCTTTCTGATTGGTCAAAAGTTGAAAAATGGATACTGGGACGTGGGAAGTTTGAAATTGGAGAAGACGGGCCTCACAAAAGGCACGCTATCCAGAATCAGAATGCATTAGGCTCTCAAAGCGAGCAGACGTGTTGTTGTACCATGCGATCAAGAGAAGAAAAAATGTGCTAAAAACAGAGTAAAAAGTGCTACGATGTGATCAGGGGAAGGAAGATATATATGAGCAAGGGCTCATATATACCCAGAACAAAATTTCGACCACCAAAATGCAAAATTAAAGAAAATAAGAAGATTGACCGAAATTATGGAGAGACGCCTACCTACCAAGACCCTTGAAGCTGTAACAGGACCGACAGATGACAACATTAATGAAGATAAAAAGATTTCTACAGTACAAGGTTATATAATCAATTTAATTATTCTTTTTTAAATAACATTTTACTTCAAATTATATTAACTTAATTTCAAAATTAAATAAGATGGGAATAACCTAAGGGACTGATTAGTCAACTCTCTTAGGTTACCCAAATTTAAGTAATAAAGATTCAAAATTGACTTTCCATTCCCATCGCTGTGGGAATGTATGGATTAAGTATAAAGATGTATATCTTATATGGCTTTTTCTAAGTGAATTTCTAATGAATAACTTCCAAAGAAGTTAATTGTTCAAGGCCTAGCCTAAAGGCATTACATAGTAATATTAAGTGTTTGAAAAAGAATCAGATTTTAAAATATGTTAAATTTAACTCTACTAATCAAAATTATATACAAAATTAATTATGGTAACTTTGATAATTTAAATTATATGTAAAATTAATGATAATAAGAAAATTTAAAAACAGAAGGAGATAATAATGTTTAGTTAAATGGCAAGTTGTATGAAATTTTGAAAAAATAATTAGTCAAGAAAATCCTGTGAAATTAAATAAAAACAATAATAATTAATTTGAACCTTGGAACAAATAAATAAAAATGTATATTTTCCAATTAGCTGTGTTTTCATTCTAGATAAGATAAGTTCACTAGGTATCCAGGTATAGTCTTTAAATCACAAGTGTCTCTCAAAGATTCCACTACCCGAAAAGGAGCTTGAACAGGGCTTATCGGAGGCTAATTGGTTTTATCAAAAATTCAGGGGTTGGTTCCTCTGAGAGGTTTATTCCTTGAGGCACAGGTCTATGAAATTAGGTTCGTAGTCAATGGATAAACCATTACTTTCTTACTGACTTAGCAATTGAGGAAGAGAAATAAACAACGGCAAAGGTTATAAAAAGTGAGTCGGTAAGACTAGGATATATTTTCTATCGATCTCGTTTAGCAACCGCAGACATGTCAACAAGAACTAATTGTGCGCTGTAGTGTTGCAACATTAGCGCGTATGCATTTAACGATTCGTAGCAAAACAACTAGGATATATTTTCTAAAGATCTCGTTTAGCAACCGCAGACGTGCCAACAAGAACTAATTGATCGCTCTAGTGTTGCAACATTAGCGCGTTCGCATTTAACGATTCGTAACACAAGTACGATGAATTTTCTAACAATCTTTTTTAGCAACCGCAGACTTTTCAACAAGAACTAATTGTTCGCCTTAGTGTTGCAACATTAGCGCGTTCGTAATTAACGATTCGTAGCAAAACCACTAGCATATATTTTCTAACGATCTCGTTTAGCAAACGCAGACTTGTCAACAAAAACTAATTGAGTAATGCCAGTTCAAAACATGCCTTCTCCACCAAAAATTGAAATTGAGTTAGCTGTGGAATCATATAGTATTTTTCATGCTCTTTTCAAATATAACATCTGTTTGAATCAAAACTCTTTATAAATACATTTAAAATGAAGACAAAATCTTGTGTTTGTTGCAAAACTGGCTATATTTGGGACATGTTTTGCTGCAAAACTTGCCTACTCCATTTTAGCCAATAGAAAGCTTCCATTTACAATAATAAGCATGGCCGCCGATCAGCTGATCAGTTAGTCTACAAGAGGTTATCATTATATTCTCAAGTACAATAATTGTAGTAGGCCACACCGAAAAAGAGCAGACACATTGGAAAGTTCTCGTAAAGCAGTTTCGATTCAGTACTTTGTTAAAGTTGCTGATTGTAAAAGCTTTCAGTTACCTGTTTGTCAGAAATCATTCTTACAGATTCTGAATGTTTGAAAAGATCGAATACAAAGAATTGCACGAAATAATCTTCTGACAGGAGAATTACCCAGAGAATGTCGTGGGGGTGACAGAAGGCCTGCTTTTTACAAAGACAAGAAAAATTCTGTCAGAAAGTTTATTACATCACTGAAAGGAATTGAGACACATTATTGTAGATCAAAGTCTAGCAGAATCTATCTGGCCAGTGATTTAAATATCACCAAATTAAGAAAAATATATAATTCAAGTGTTGAACCCGATATGCAAGTTAAAAAATCATTTTTTAAAAACATTTTTCTCGGCGAGTTCAACATAGGATTTGGTTCACCAGCAACAGACGTTTGTTCATTAAAGCTCGTTAAAAGAATCGATAAATCAAGAAAATGACGAAACTAAAAAAGACGAGCTTAAGCAACAACTTAAACTTCTTGAAAAGCGTAGCAATCCATATTATGAAATTCTCAAAGATAAGAATCAAAGTGTGATGATACTCTCATTCGATTGTGAAAATACTTGGTCAACCCAAAATTACGCGATCAAATAAGTTATTACAATCGCCAACTTTATACGTATAATTTTACAGTAGTAGGACACTCGCATTCTGAAATGAGTTCAAATAACGTATTTATCTACACATGGATGGAACATCAGTTTCAGAAAGCCTCCAATGAAATTGCATCCTGCGTTTATCACAGACTGAATAATACGATTTTCGGAGAAAATGTAAAAGTCGTACGACTGTGTGCTGATGGTTGTGGTGGTCAAAACCGAAACTTCACAATGATAACAATGTGTATGTCTTGGTTGGCTACTTGTGCACCACCACACATCAAAGAAATTCAAATAATATTTCCAATTCCCGGGCACTCTTTCTTACCAGCCGACAGAGTATTTGGAAACATTGAAAGAGTTTTAAAGAAGAAATCAGTGATAGTGAACCCTCAAGAATACATTGAGACATTCAAAAAATTTGGAACAGTCACAGAGTTAGGAAAAGATGTTAAAGTTTTGAACTGGAAAGAAGCAGTAGGGTGTGTTGTTAAAATTCCTGGCCAATGGCACTTCAAAGTTTCCCGAGTTAAACGGTTTTTTCTACGAAAAACTCAGCGAAACAACGTGCTAGTTCCAGGCGAAGAAAGTTATTCATTTGCATGTGGAATGCCATAACCAATTCTCAAGAAAGGAAAGATGATACAAAACTTCAAACCAGCAACTGTACCTGTAGGTGTTCCTGTCAAACATGCCAAACTAAATGATGCCGAAAATCTTATTCAAAAACATTTTAGTACAACGTGGAAACAAAATAATGACTTAGAGTTGCATGTGAATGTTCTTAACAGAACACAGGTTGTAGAAAATGAAGAAGATGAAAGTCAAGTTAATTTTTGTGAGCAACGAGAAGACGATCCAACAATTTTCGAGGAATCTATTTTTAAATGGTGAATAATTTTCATAAAATGATTATTTTCATTATGTACTTTTCAATAAATTATTCATATAATTTTCATTTATAATAAAATTTTCAAAGTTGTAAAAATATGTTTTGAAACAATAGACAAGAGACATTTTTATATTTACCTTTTTAACATTTTGTAATAATTTTATACTATATTTTTTAATTTAACTAACCAATTTTTCCTGAACATCAATAATAACAATAATAATAATAATAATAATGAGTTACATTTTTAATAGTCTATGTATTTTTTATTGAACGACTTCAAAACCTATCTTATCCACAACATTCTGTTTCAAAACTTGCCTTCTCCAAGTTGCCGATGCAAAACTTGCTATGTTTAAACTTTTAACGTATATTACTCATAAGTTATTCATTGTTTTTAGTTTAACTCATATTTTTATACTACTAAATGGTCTATACAACATAAATAAAATTTGCTCTAAAATACAAAGACGTATTACAGTTATCAGTTTTTTGTCTTTCCTGAAAAATTTTGAAAAATGGAGAAGGCAAGTTTTGAAATGGCATTACTCAATTGTTCGCTGTAGTGTTGCAAAATGTGCTCCAAGAAGAGGAAATATTAGAGCACATACTTTTGAAGTGTCCTGTAACAGCAGCAACAAGGAGTCCCTTGATAAAACATCTAGGACGGGAATGTACCCTGGACAGAATTTTGAAAGAAAGTTGTTTCTGGCCATTGGCAGAGTGTGTGTATAGGAGACATCGAGCCATCGAGGCCAACCTTGGAAGCTCGTAATAAGAAGTAAGTAAGTAAGTGTTGCAAAATTAGTGCGTTCGCATTTAACGATTCGTAGCACAACAAGCAGGATGAATTTTCTAACGATATCGTTTAGCAACCGCAGACTTGTTAACAAGAACTAATTGTTCTCTGCAGTGTTGCAACATTAGCGCGTTCGCATTTAACGATTTGTATCATAACAATTAGGATAGATGTTCTAACGAACTCGTATTAGCAACCGCAGACATGTCAACAAGAACTAATTGTTCGCTGTAGTGTTGTAACATTAGCGCATTCGCATTTAACGATTCGTAGCAAAACAGTTAGGTTAGATTTTCGAACGATCTTTTTTTTACTTCTTGCTGCGGACGTCCAGGGTCATGTGACACAGATGGTCCGATGTCCATAATAAGTTGCTGCAGCCAAGGTCCAAAACTGTTTATTGATCAATATTGTTTTGATGTTTCCTTGGCTTACCAGCGCAGACAGCATAGCTGCTCTTGGTGGAATTGGTGAGGAGCATCGAAGGAGGATATGGTCTAGGGTCTCCTCCTCTTTTCTACAGTTAGGGCAGAGTGGAGATTCACTCAGATTAAATCTGAAGAGATAGGTCTCAGTCACCATGTGTCCGATTCTTGCTCGTGCTGCAAAGACGGCTGTAAATCTGGGAACCCCTTGATACATTTCCAAATCATTTGGTTCTTTTTGAATGTCATAGAGGTTTCTACCTTTGGTTTCTTCTCTCCTACGGTGGATCCATTTTCTTCTAACTGATGTTTTCACAGCACTCAGGCATTTCTTTAGAGAGTACTGTGGTAAGAAGACTGGGCCCATTTCCGCTGCTTGTTTGGCGATTGTATCTGCTTTTTCATTGCCGTCGATGCCGCAGTGTGAGGGGATCCAGTGGAGCTGTATTTGTTTCTCATCTTTGCTGAGAGTGTTGAGTAAATTTGTTATTTCTTCTAGTCTGAATGAGTAGCTTCCTGGTTTCCGATTCTCTATCATGTGCAAGGCGCTCTTGGAGTCAGTGAATATACAGAACGTCTCTGCTCGTAGTTGAAGGCAGTTTACCAAGGTTGCATTTATTGCCAGCAACTCTGCATCGACACTAGAGGCTGCATTTGCTGGTATGTAATATTCTTCTTTGGTGAAGTGGTTATAGTAGCCTGCTCCTGACATATCTTGGACTAGCACTACTGATACATCGGTGTAGATTTAAACGGAGTCTGGGTACAGATTCTGAATCATTTCCAGTGACTCTCGCCGAAGTGCCTCCTGAGGGTCTTCTTTAGTTAGGCAAGAAGGTAGGTTTATTACCATTATTTCATTCTGCTTCCAAGGGGGTTCGTGGTTGCAGACCGGGATTTCCTCTGGAGTCTCGGAAGGCATTTCAGCAGCGAGCAAATTGATACTGTGAGTGTACGATTGTCGTGTAGTCGTTTCTTTTAAAGAATGTAGTGGATGGGTTATGTGTAGTGAGAGGGTTTTTAGATGTTTTTTTCTTCTAGCAGTAAATCTATGGGTTCTATTGATAATTATATTTCCATTGCTGCAATGGGAGTAGTTTTGGGACAGCCTAGGCAAATTCTTTAGGCAGCCGATTGAATCACTTGAAGTTTTTTAATGTGCGTTGCTACAGCCGCTCCCCAGACCTCACTGTAATGAGTCAGTTTTGTTCTTACAAAGGATAGGTAAAATGTTCTCAAGCATATGGTGTCAGCGCCCCATTGTTGCCTGGCGACTACTTTGATTGAATTGAGACCAAGCTACATTGATAATGTTGTTTGCTACAAGCTTCAACAGTTTTTTTTCAATATGATTTTTCCATCTCAGCTTTTTATTAAGCAGTACTCCTAGCAGCTTAGGGCAGTGGTTATATTGAAGATGTATGTTATTCAGTTTTAGTTTGGGTTTGTAGTCGGCTAGTGTTATTTCTTGTAAATATTGCACATTCTGAATTTTCTGCGGAGATTTTCAGTGTCCACTTTTTGCACCAGTTCCAGACTCGGTCCAGGGCCATCTGCATTGCCTGGTTAGCTCTGTCCGGATCTCTATGTGAGACGAAAAGCGTTTCCAGAAAGCGTTTCCAGCTCCGGTGCTTTGTGTTTTAACGATATGGCATTCCAGTCCATTATAAACGATCTTCTTTAGCACCCGCAGACTTGTGAATAAGAACTAATTGTACTCTGTAGTGTTGCAACATTAGCGCGTTCGCATTTAACGATTCGTAGCAAAACCACTAGGATAGATTTACTAACTATCTCGTTTAGCAACCGCAGCCTTGTCAACAAGAACTAATTGTTAACCTTAGTGTTGCAACATTAACGCATTCGCATTTAACGATTCGTAACAAATCAACTAGGATAGATTTTCTCACGATCTCGTTTAGCAACCGCAGACTTGTCAACAAGAACTAATTATTCGCCATAGTGTTGCAACATTAGCGCGATCGCATTTAACGATTCGTATCAAAACAACTAGATTAGATTTTCTAACGAACTCGTATTAGGAACCGCAGATTTCTCAACAAGAACTAATTGTTCGCCTTAGTGCTGTAACATTAGCGCGTTCGCATTTAACGATTCGTAGCACAACAAGTAGGATGAATTTTCTAACGATATCGTTTAGCAACCGCAGACTTGTCAACAAGAACTAATTATTCGCCATAGTGTTGCAACATTAGCGCGATCGCATTTAACGATTCGTATCAAAACAACTAGATTAGATTTTCTAACGAACTCGTATTAGGAACCGCAGATTTCTCAACAAGAACTAATTGTTCGCCTTAGTGCTGTAACATTAGCGCGTTCGCATTTAACGATTCGTAGCACAACAAGTAGGATGAATTTTCTAACGATATCGTTTAGCAACCGCAGACTTGTCAACAAGAACTAATTGTTCCCGGTAGTGTTGCAACATTAGCGCGTACGCATTTAACGATTCGTAGCAAAACCACCAGGATATATTTTCTAACGATCTCGTTTAGCAACCGCAGACTTGTCAACAAGAACTAATTGTTCGCTGTAGTGTTGCAACATTAGCGCGTTCGCATTTAACGATTCGTAGCAAAACAACTAGGATAAATTTTCTATCGATCTTGTTTAGCACCCGTAGACTTGTCAACAAGAACTAATTGTTCACCTTAGTGTTGCAACATTAGCACGTTCGCATTTAACGATTAGTAGCAAAACCACCAGGATATATTTTCTTAACTATCTCGTTTAGCAACCGCAGACTTGTCAACAAGAACTAATTGTTCGCTGTAGTATTGCAACATTAGCGCGTTCGCATTTAACGATTCGTAGCAAAACCACCAGGATATATTTTCTAACTATCTCGTTTAGCACCCGCAGACTTGTCAACAAGAACTAATTGTTCGCTGTAGTGTTGCAACATTAGCGCGTTCGCATTTAACGATTCGTAGCTAAACAACTAGGATAGATTTTCTATCGATCTTGTTTAGCACCCGTAGACTTGTCAACAAGAACTAATTGTTCGCTGTAGTGTTGCAACATTAGCGCGTTCGCATTTAACGATTCGTAGCTAAACAACTAGGTTTTCTCTAAGGCACTGTAATAAAATGCTCCAAAACTACTACCTAGCAACACTACAAAGCAACCAGCCAAAGTGGGCATCACAGCAAACACTTCTTGGAAGTTTAATCCTTGGAACTCAACTCAGGACCATTCTCCAAGGCACTGACTACTAAAGACAAACTAAGATAGATCTGGGCATAATTCTAGAGAGATTTAATTTTTTAGTGTCTTTATTGTGGCAATGTGTCTACCAGCCATTTCTTTAAAATATTTTGGCTATCAATATTTTATTAAATTTCAATTTATTGGTAAATAAATATCCATCTAACACAGGAATGTAGGTTAAGCTCTAGAGGGTCTAATGCATAACCGAAAGGATTTAGGGAATAAACCCCTAAGAGGTTTACTTATCACCCAACTATGTTAATCTAGTTATTCATTATATTTTAGTCACTCTTTAAGTTAAGTGATTACAAATAAATAATTTAATGTTTTTGTTTTTAGAATAAACAGTCACGGCGTAGTCAATATGGCTACAAATGTACACACGCATTCCCATCACCTACCTAACATACGTAGTACATATAGGTTGCACGATAAATGCGTACATGAGGAAACAATAGCAACTGACAAAGGCAAGTAGTAAATTTGTTAAGGGATAAGATCTACAAACCAGGCTCCAGTTGTAATCACAGGTCATCTTACCTAACCCTGAACTATTTGTCGTGTCGAAATGGGTCAGAAATGGATTTTCCACTGCGGTCACTTCGCCTTTAGCTGTTGTAGTGATGAGTTCGATTTAACCTTCACTTCGGCGTGTTTTGTGAATTTGGACGTGACTTCTACTACTAAGGGGATACAAGATAATGCATTATCTCGGCTATGGATAGCTGAGAAAAACCAAGAGGACATAGTGTCATGGTCATGTCAGAAGCAAAATTCAAAAAGATTGTACATTGAAAAGTCGATTAAAAAGTTAGACAATGTAGAATCATCAGTGTGTAATGTCAAACCTATTTGAAGGTGTAAGAGATGGGGAATGGTGAGTATGATTAAGGTATTACATGCTAAAGCGATACCTATGTGATCTCACTTTACGGTAATCACAAACAACCGTGGAACCAACAAAATACATCCAAGACCTACTTACCTGGAACAAGGCGGAACTCCAAAGTTACCCCATCTAGACTCCAAGTGGTAGGAGGTACCCCCTCCAGCACTACGTCCACAATAAGCACTTACTTGTTTTCTATTTACACCTTACACTTTGGCGCCTAGGAATACACTGAATACATTACCGTTTGCAGTTATAAACACATTGCACAACACTTGAGCTACGATCTGTCCACAGTTAGTCCAAGTATCTCTGTGTACTTCACCTGCAAAATTACACACAACTGTAAAATAAAGTAAATTAAAGAACTGGCGGAAAGTTATATTGCATAACGATTAAATAATGTGTATTACCTAGTACACAAAATATTACATCGGATGACGATTAAATATTGTGTATCAAATATTACAATAAGCATTACATCTGATGACGATTAAATAATGTGTATTACCTAGTACACAAAATATTACATCGGATGACAATTAAATATTGTGTATCAATTATTACACAAAGCATTACATCTGATGACGATTAAATAATGTGTATTACCTATTACACAAAGTATTACATCGGACGACGATTAAATAATGTGTATCAATTATTACACAAAACATTACATCTGATGACGATTAAATAATGTGTATTTGTGCATTACCTACTACACAAAGTATTACATCGGACGACGATTAAATATTGTGTATCAATTATTACACAAAACATTACATCGGATGACGATTAAATAATGTGTATCAATTATTACACAAAAGATTACATCGGATGACGATTAAATAATGTGTATCAATTATTACACAAAACATTACATCTGATGACGATTAAATAATGTGTATTTGTGCATTACCTACTACACAAAGTATTACATCGGACGACGATTAAATATTGTGTATCAATTATTACACAAAACATTACATCGGATGACGATTAAATAATGTGTATCAATTATTACACAAAACATACATCGGATTACGATTAAATAATGTGTATCAATTATTACACAAAAGATTACATCGGATGACGATTAAATAATGTGTATCAATTATTACACAAAACACACATCGGATTACGATTAAATAATGTGTATCAATTATTACACAAAAGATTACATCGGATGACGATTAAATAATGTGTATCAATTATTACACAAAACATTACATCGGATTACGATTAAATAATGTGTATCAATTATTATACAAAGTATTACATCACGACAAAGAAATAAAGTAACTTGTAACTGTAAAAAAATATAATTATTACCGCTCATCTGAAAATATATCGGATGACGGTAAAATAAAGTGATTTGGCTGACTGTTACACACAAAATATATCGTATAGCTGTAGATAATGGATTTAACTAAATGCTACACAGAAAATCATATCTGATATCTAATTAATGTCACTCGACAGTTATACAAAAACTATTGAAAACCCATGAAATAACCCTTACACATTCGATATCCATATCAGAACCGAAAGTAGTTTCTATTCTAGTCATAATAATAGTGTATGTAATATGACGCAACAGAAAACGAAACCATCAAAAACATTAATTTTTCTCTCCTCTAAACTTTAAATAATTCCCACAAATGATTAACAGGGGTATAAAATCAAGATATTGTAAATTTAAATGATAAAGTATATAACCACTTGTCGAACTCAAAATTAGAGTAAATTTTTGAAAACTTCTGAGCAACATAATCAATTGCATCGTGAGTCAGTGGCTTCTATTCCCGGTAAGTTTTTCAAACATTTACTTCAATGAGTTCCCAAGTTGTTAATTAGTTTAGTAAAGTCGTTAAAGTTTCGCGTCTAACAATACAAATATATGAAGATACTTTGGCGCTCAAGTTTTTCAGAGCGACAGGCGACACAAGGGACTATCATAAAATTACACATGCCCTGTCTAACTCCATACTCAGAATATCAAATGTTGGATTTTTTTATATTTATGCTCCCTAATTTCCATGACACTTACCAATGCTTTGGACTGGCTAAATAATAGTAAATGGTTTTTTTTATATATTCATGCACTCTGATTTCCATGACACTTACCAATGCTTTGGACTGGCTAAATAATAGTAAATGGTTTTTTTTATATATTTATGCTCTCTGATTTCCATGACACTTACCCAATGCTTTGGACTGGCTAAATAATAGTAAATGATTTTTTTTATATATTCATGCACTCTGATTTCCATGACACTTACCAATGCTTTGGACTGGCTAAATAATAGTAAATGTTTTTTTTTTATATTTATGCTCTCTGATTTCCATGACACTTACCAATGCTTTGGACTGGCTAAATAATAGTAAATGTTTTTTTTTTTATTTATGCTCTCTGATTTCCATGACACTTACCCAATGCTTTGGACTGGCTAAATAATAGAAAATGTTTTTTAAAATTTATGCTCTCTGATTTCCATGACACTTACCAATGCTTCGGACTGGCTAATTATAGTAAATGTTTTTTTATATTTATGCTCTCTGATTTCCATAACACTTACCAATGCTTTGGACTGGCTAAATAATAGTAAATGTTTTTTTTTATATTTATGCTCTCTGATTTCCATGACACTTACCAATGCTTTGGACTGGCTAAATAATAGTAAATGTTTTTTTTTTATTTATGCTCTCTGATTTCCATGACACTTACCCAATGCTTTGGACTGGCTAAATAATAGAAAAAGTTTTTTAAAATTTATGCTCTCTGATTTCCATGACACTTACCAATGCTTTGGAATGGCTAAATAATAGTAAATGTTTTTTTTTATATTTATGCTCTCTGATTTCCATGACACTTACCAATGCTTCGGACTGGCTAATTATAGTAAATGTTTTTTTTATATTTATGCTCTCTGATTTCCATAACACTTACCAATGCTTTGGACTGGCTAAATAATAGTAAATGGTTTTTTTTTATATTTATGCTCTCTGATTTCCATGACACTTACCCAATGCTTTGGACTGGCTAAATAATAGTAAATGTTTTTTTTTATATTTATGCTCTCTGATTTCCATGACACTTACCCAATGCTTTGCACTGGCTAAATAATAGTAAATGTTTTTTTTTATATTTATGCTCTCTGATTTCCATGACACTTACCAATGCTTTGGACTGGCTAAATAATAGTAAATGTTTTTTTTTATATTTATGCTCTCTGATTTCCACAACACTTACCAATGCTTTGGACTGGCTAAATAATAGTAAATGTTTTTTTTATATTTATGCTCTCTGATTTCCATGACACTTACCAATGCTTCGGACTGGCTAAATAATAGTAAATGTTTTTTATATTTATGCTCTCTGATTTCCATGACACTTACCAATGCTTTGGACTGGCTAAATAATAGTAAATGTTTTTGTTTTATATTTATGCTCTCTGATTTTCATGACACTTACCCAATGCTTTGGAATGTCTAAATAAAAGTAAATGTTTTTTTATATTTATGCTCTCTGATTTCCATGACACTTACCAATGCTTTGGACTGGCTAAATAACGGTTAATGTTTTTTTTTTTATATTTATGCTCTCTGATTTCCATGACACTTACCCAATGCTTTGGACTGGCTAAATAATAGTAATTTTTTTATATATATATTTATGCTCTCTGATTTCCATGACACTTGCCCAATACTTTGGACTGGCTAAATAATAGTAAATGTTTTTTTTTTTATATTTATGTTCTCTGATTTCCATGACACTTACCCAATGCTTTGGACTAGCTAAATAATAGTAAATGTTTTTTTTTTTTAATATTTATGCTCTCTGATTTCCATGACACCCAATGTTTTGGACTGGCTAAAGAATAGTAAATGTTTTTTTTTATATTTATGCTCTCTGATTTCTATGACGCTTACCCAATGCTTTGGACTGGCTAAATAATAGTAAATGTTTTTATATATTTATGCTCTCTTATTTCCATGACACTTACCACTGCTTCGGACTAGCTAAATAATAGTAAATGATTATTTTTAAATATATTTATGCTCTCTGATTTCCATGACACTTACCAATGCTTTGGACTGGCTAAATAATAGTAAATGTTTTTTTTTATATTTATGCTCTCTGATTTCCATGACACTTACCCAATGCTTTGGACTGGCTAAATAATAGTAAATGTTTTTTTTTTTTATGTTTATGTTCTCTGATTTCCATGACACTTACCCAATGCTTTGGACTAGCTAAATAATAGTAAATGTTTTTTTTTTTTTTTAATATTTATGCTCTCTGATTTCCATGACACCCAATGTTTTGGACTGGCTAAAGAATAGTAAATGTTTTTTTTTTTATATTTATGCTCTCTGATTTCTATGACACTTACCCAATGCTTTGGACTGGCTAAATAATAGTAAATGTTTTTATATATTTATGCTCTCTTATTTCCATGACACTTACCACTGCTTCGGACTAGCTAAATAATAGTAAATGATTATTTTTAAATATATTTATGCTCTCTGATTTCCATGACACTTACCAATGCTTTGGACTGGCTAAATAATAGTAAATGTTTTTTTTTATATTTATGCTCTCTGATTTCCATGACACTTACCCAATGCTTTGGACTGGCTAAATAATAGTAAATGTTTTTTTTTTTTATATTTATGTTCTCTGATTTCCATGACACTTACCCAATGCTTTGGACTAGCTAAATAATAGTAAATGTTTTTTTTTTTTTTAATATTTATGCTCTCTGATTTCCATGACACCCAATGTTTTGGACTGGCTAAAGAATAGTAAATGTTTTTTTTTATATTTATGCTCTCTGATTTCTATGACACTTACCCAATGCTTTGGACTGGCTAAATAATAGTAAATGTTTTTATATATTTATGCTCTCTTATTTCCATGACACTTACCACTGCTTCGGACTAGCTAAATAATAGTAAATGATTATTTTTAAATATATTTATGCTCTCTGATTTCCATGACACTTACCAATGCTTTGGACTGGCTAAATAATAGTAAATGTTTTTTTTTATATTTATGCTCTCTGATTTCCATGACACTTACCCAATGCTTTGGACTGGCTAAATAATAGTAAATGTTTTTATATATTTATGCTCTCTTATTTCCATGACACTTACCACTGCTTCGGACTAGCTAAATAATAGTAAATGATTATTTTTAAATATATTTATGCTCTCTGATTTCCATGACACTTACCGATGCTTTGGACTGGCTAAATAATAGTAAATGTTTTTTTTTATATTTATGCTCTCTGATTTCCATAACACTTACCAATGCTTCGGACTGGCTAAATAATAGTAAATGTTTTTTATATTTATGCTCTCTGATTTCCATGACACTTACCAATGCTTTGGACTGGCTAAATAATAGTAAATGTTTTTTTTTTATATTTATGCTCTCTGATTTCCATGACACTTACCCAATGCTTTGGACTGTCTAAATAACAGTAAATGTTTTTTTTATATTTATGCTCTCTGATTTCCATGACACTTACCAATGCTTTGGACTGGCTAAATAACGGTTAATGTTTTTTTTTTATATTTATGCTCTCTGATTTCCATGACACTTACCCAATGCTTTGGACTGGCTAAATAATAGTAATTTTTTTTATATATATATTTATGCTCTCTGATTTCCATGACACTTACCCAATACTTTGGACTGGCTAAATAATAGTAAATGTTTTTTTTTTTTATATTTATCTTCTCTGATTTCCATGACACTTACCCAATGCTTTGGACTAGCTAAATAATAGTAAATGTTTTTTTTTATATTTATGCTCTCTGATTTCCATGACACTTACCAATGCTTTGGACTGGCTAAATAATAGTAAATGTTTTTTTTTAAATATTTATGCTCTCTGATTTCCATGACACTTACCAATGCTTTGGACTGGCTAAATAATAGTAAATGTTTTTTTTTAATATTTATGCTCTCTGATTTCCATGACACCCAATGCTTTGGACTGGCTAAAGAATAGTAAATGTTTTTTTTAATATTTATGCTCTCTGATTTCCATGACACTTACCCAATGCTTTGGACTGGCTAAATAATAGTAAATGTTTTTTTTTTTATATTTATGCTCTCTGATTTCCATGACACTTACCCAATGCTTTGGACTGTGGCACTGGCCACCTGTATGTAGAACTGCCAACTCCTAGCTTAGCACCAAGTTAGTGAAGCCTATGGTCCCGAGATGTCTGGTAATATTGCCAATGCGACCTATATGTAGAACTGCCAACTCCAGGCTTAGCACCAAGTTAGTGAAGCCTATGGTCCCAAGATGTCTGTTTATATTGCCAATGCGACCTATATGTAGAACTGCGAACTCCAGGCTTCGCACCAAGTTAGTGAAGCCGATGGTCCCGAGATGTCTGGTTATATTGCCAATGCGACCTATATGTAAAACTGCCAACCCCTGGCTTAGCACCAAGTTAGTGAAGCCTATGGTCCCGAGATGTCTGGTTATATTGCCAATGCGACCTATATGTACAACTGCCAACTCCAGGCTTAGCACCATGTTAGTGAAGCCTATGGTCCCGAGATGTCTGATTATATTGCCAATGCGACCTATATGTAGAACTGCGAACACAAAGCTTAGCACAAATTTAGTGAAGTCCATGGTCCCGAGATGATAAAATTTTGTATAAACTGTACTGGTTTTTAACAACTATGTTGCATTTCAAAGAAGGCAATAAAGGTTTTTTGTTAGGCAAACTGAATGAACTAACTTTATTTCTGCTCTCTAGTACATGAATAATCGCATGGCCTTGGCTGGACTATGACACAATGATATGGCCACGCCTCTCGAATACACTTTGCCACGCATCGACTAGGCCTGTTTGTGTGTAAATTTGCAGGTAAATTTATAACATGGTAAATTAAATGTTCAAGTCAAGAATAGAGTAAAGTCACAGAAAGACTGGATTTATGTCTAGGACGAAAATAGAGAAAATTGTAAACTTTTGGAGTGATGTAAAGTAAGTGGTGAATAAGTTGTAAAAACAAAAGCTTCTGCGTGTAAGGTAGGAACCGCCAAACTGTATATCTTAGAAATAAGGTTAATTCGTTCAAGCCTAACCTGGCCTTATAAAAGTCTTTTATATGTATATTTATCTTAAAACAGGAATAGCACTGACATTAGATTATACATTCACGACTAAATGCAACGGAATAATGAGCTTTGTGCAATACTAAAAGTATCACAGCCAATGAATGCTAGAAACGAAATCATACCAACATACAAATTATGGAGTTACTAAACTTACGATATTTCTGAGTATGAATGCAAAACATCTGTGAAGGTAGCATTCGGATCTAGGCAGCTGCAGCCCGTTAGATAGGTCTACCTTACTGCACACGTGACCCTGCATAGGGGATCACCGCATACCTTTACTAGTACCAGGGGTTTTTAGGTCCCTAGATTAATACTACCTATATTTACACACTTTCCTATCATTTCTTCAGCAAAATAACTTTCGTGTTCTCTTCCTCATATAGAAGGTTTCTTGGAAGCCTGTTAAGGTAGCATTCGGATCTAGGCAGCCGTAAACTTTCTGACGCAAGGGACTGTGCGTGCGGCCGAGACGCTCCGGAGGCAGTATGGTGGCGCTGCCTACTCCGCCGCTTTAATGCGGCAAAACTTATAAGGCCAATGTTGTTAGAGATAATGTATGGGAGCATATTGGAAGAAAAACTCAGTAAGTACTATACAAATGTATGGTATAACCCCAAAGAAAATGATACAATAAAAAAAACTATAGATAAATTAGAATTAAAAATACTACATAAATTAAAACAACCTAAACACGAACCACACACAACAACAAATTGAAACACATTCACATACACAAGGTACAACATAAAGGGATAACTAAAATACTAAAAAATAACAATATTAACATAACTTACAAAAATACAGGAAGCGTAATCAATAAAATAAACCAACCGGAGAAAATATGTCATACACTTAATAACGAATGCCCAAACTACCTAATTATACATCGGCCAAACAAAAAAGAAATTAAAAGAGATAAATAAAGAACACCTCAATCCATACATCAACCAAACATTTACAAATCAAACTTAGTTACGCACGCCACCAAAAACATCCATACATTCCCCACATTAGAGAACATACGTCTAATCAAAATAGGTACAAAAAGGCATAAAAATGACAATCTAGGAATAGCTACAAATTTATAAACGCTAAGATAATATCATGGGTCCTTTCTATTATACGGCCGCATGGCTCAAAATATTTTCTATGGAAATTAGAACACTAATTATTGCCACATATTGCTTTGTACATAAAATAAATATCTAATAAACCAGTTACAAGTATACCTGACATGAAGTATATCCATCTTACAGTTAATCATTCTGAAAACTTTGTTGACCCCATAAGCGGAGCTCATACCCAAAGAATAGAATCATTGTGGTCATCTGCCAAAAGGCGTAACCGTAAAGAGTGTGGAACCAGTAGAAACTTAATCGACTCTCACTTGTGTGAGTTTCTTTGGCGAAAACATAACCAAGAAAATGATCTCTTTGAACAAATTATCGAGGATATTAAAGTATTTTGGCCACCAGAAGCCTGAATATCGTATCAATGTTTAATTTTAATAAATTCAAGAAATAAATGTGTGTGCTAAATGTTCTTTGTTTATGTATTTTGAGAAATAAAGTGTATTACTATTTTTGGTAAAAGGCCTGTCTAAAACGTTTCATTTTATGGATAATGTTATCAGTTGAGGTAAGAAAAAAAGCTTTAATATTACTGTTTTCATAGAAAATATTTTGAGCCATGCGGTCGTATAATAGAAAAGACCCAATATCATAAACGGACAAATACAAATAAAATAAAAAAACGATAAATTATTCAACTTTATAGACAAAATTAACCCCAAGACAAACTGAAAATGTTCCGAAAGTGCAGTAGTCCGAAAATAGGACAGTACCGGTATACCACGTGACAACGGAAATCCCACACAGGACAATAGATATACAGTACTTAGTTTCAGTTGATCCTAGATAATGAGGACCCGTAATTAGTCTTCGAAAGTTAACCCGTCTATACACCAAGTAAGCTCCTTGTTTAAGTACATTATAGCGTAAGTGTTGCTAACATAGCTAATACTAGGAATGGAACAGTGATCTTTGCAAGGCATTTGTCTAAGCTAATAAACTGTAATACTGTATAAGGAAAACTGTACCTAACTTAGTTCTGAATGTAACATGGAAGGAATATGTTTTGGAATAAAACAGTTGGCTTACGATTTTATTTTGCACAAGGTAATTCCAAGAATCCTCCAAAGAAACGCAATACTAAATACGCCCATCACCCTTCCCGCTAAGAAACCCTCCTGGACTTTCCTCGGTTATTTTTAGGCCCGAGTCAGAGAGCGGCAAAACACTGGGCGTTGGTTGTGTATCTTAGGCAAGCATAGTGACAGAAGGGCCCGGCGTTGCCAAACTTACGATGAGTCAAATGTTATCGTGTAGCTGTGTAGCTCATTGATTATTTATTTTTAAACCGGT
Source organism: Prosapia bicincta (assembly GCA_036971475.1). NCBI lineage: Eukaryota > Metazoa > Arthropoda > Insecta > Hemiptera > Cercopidae > Prosapia > Prosapia bicincta. Next base: position 320,301,130 of record JBAIZL010000002.1, on the reverse strand, counting down.
AATTGTGTGCTTTTAAAGAAATAATTGTTTTTGCTCAGTATTCGGGCGTGTTTAGACCAAATTTTGATTTAAAATAGTTTTCATTTAACGCCGTTTACTTTCGTAATTTTATAAAATAGCAAATAATTTTAAAATATTGTTATTGTTATAATGTTTTTAGGACACAGCTAATGTTACAATAATTTAAAATATAACTATGGTTGCATAATTTTAGAATACCGCTATGGATACAATAATTATACAATATTGCTAATTTTACAATAATATCGTTACAATGATTTTAGAACAAGTACTTCAATGATTTCAGAATATAGCTAATCCTACCATAATTATACAACTCAACATTAAAATTAATTGAAAACCTATCTAGTGTTACACGTCATAAATGTGTAACATTATACATGTTTCAAATCATATGAAAATATTTCACTATTATTTTATAACATAAAAGCCATACAATGATTTTAAAACATTGATATTTATAGTGCACTTTAAAGGCACTTAATCTTTACAATGAGATACTCGCACTGAGTTATAGCAGTTGTTACTTAGGTCATTTTGTTGTTTCAGTAAGTATAACAAGGCCTTCTCAATAACCACGGCTTATATAACATAAGGATACATCATGACCGCAACTGAGATACACAGACCAACACATGATACATATGGGATGCTTTTAGATATGGTTAGGCCTATGTAAAATGGTGGAAATCGAACAAAATTTGAAAAATTGACACGAAAGTAATTAATTTTCGGAAAAACGTAAATAATGTTAAAAATTTGGCATAGGCATAATAATTTTTTAGTAACAAAATTCAATTTAAAAAAACTGTTGATTATCGCCACTGGAACCTCTACTACACTTTCTATGCACTACAACCCGTCCGCACAATAAGAATACGCTTGCAGCCAAAGTCAACTATACTCACAGATTTCTTTACAGAAACCAGTGAATTTCTGAAAACAATTTTAAAAATTCCCCCACTTTAAACACACATATGTACAAATTTTGAAATGCAATATTTAAATTTGCTCTCTCGTTTTTAAAGAACATAAGCTAATTTTTGATTTCTAATGTTTTAAAAATATTCCTCCTTATTAAAAACACGTATGCTCACATATTTCAATGCAATATTATATTCGCTTTCCTTTTAAAACATGAACGGGCGAATTGCTTATATTTAAAAAAATATTCCCTCTTTTTAAGAGCAAAAAATCCAAAATTTGCTCTCCATTTAAGAACATGGACAAGGCAATATTTGAATTTGTATAAAAATATTCTCCCTTTTTAAAACAAATATGCAAAAATGTTCAGCACAATATTATATTCGCTCCCATTTTTAGAACATAAACAAGTGAATTTCTTGCCTTGACACATTAAAGAAGGCCTACAGTTCGGCCACCAGGAGAACCGAGGCGACGTATGAGGGGTGCGGGGAAGTATTCTCAGAAAATCCCATCTACTTAACATCCCTTCCACTCCCAAAGCATTGTTTCTCGCACTCGCCAGTTAGTACTAGCCCAGTTACGAACGTTAAAAAGTTGATATTGTGCATGTATCAGTTGTCTTCACCGGTGTTGGTGTTGATTAGTTCAGGAAAGAAGGGGAAAACCATTCACAGAAAACAAGAAACGTCACCGCTAGTGTTATTAGTAAGTGAGATGAAGAATCCAGAAATAATCAGTTTGCGTTGAAGAAAGCCAGTGAACGAGCTGCTTCTTATACAAACAGACCATTAAGTTTTGTTTATAAAGTTCGACATAAAAAATTCAGCATAAAAAATGTTGTACTACATAAACGAACTGTCACCCATTAGAAATAACGAACTTTCCTAAGTTTACGTCAGTTTCATTACAGTTTAAAGAAGTAACTGTACAACGACACGACGCTTGTATTGATATTTCCAAAAATTAGGAACATGTACTTCGCCCACATCCTAACTGATAACGCCATACTTCAACAATGCTGGAGCAGCCGGGCTCTGACGCCATGCGCACAGCATTGCTGAACTTGTAGCGTTGGCGCCGCCGGTCCCGTTCCGTTGTTAGCAGGCAATTTTTTCTAGTCTCATTTTGTTGGAGCTTTTTATTAGCGTTCCAATTAATTTTCATTACAGGTTCAAAATGTACTACAGTAGGGTGGGTGATTAGCTTACCCAGTCAGTTTATCATAAGAAATAGGAATGTTGGCAAAATATCACCAGATTATTTTACAAACATATTTTTCAAAATATATATATTTTTAAAGTTGAATATAAATTTAAAATAGTGTCCCTACATAATACAATGCCTCAGATGTTACTCAGGCATATAAAAGTAAAATATTACTTTTGTTTACCATACTGACACATAAATTTCCCATTTACAGGTCTATACCTCAATATTTCCTTAAAATTGTAACTACATACTCGCAAACTAAATAAACTAGATATAACTACTTTAAATTTGAACTTGGTAAAAGTAGTTCTTGCCGAACAATTTGTGAAACATTTACTAAAACATAACCTTTACTATCGCACTAAGCAGAATAGTAAAGGTTGGGCTGAGCATCATCACAATAAAACCCACGAACTATTGCTTTGGAATTCTACACTTTTGCTTGGGATCCCCGAATGATGTACCTTATTATTTTACACTTTTACTTGGGATCCCCAAATGCTGTGCCTCACTATTCTACACTTTTGCTTGGGATCCCCAAATTATGTACCTTACTATCCTACACTTTTGCTTGGGATCCCCAAATTATGTACCTTACTATCCTACACTTTTTCTTGGGATCCCCAAAAGATGTACTTTACTATTCTACACTTTAGCTTGGGATCCCCACATTATGTACCATACTATTCTACACTTTTGCTTGGGATCCCCAAATTATGTACCTTACTATTCTACACTTTTGCTTGGTATCCTCAAATGACGTACCTTACTATTTTACTATTTTTTTCTTGAGATTCCTAAATACTATAGAGTAAAGTAGCCTAATTTGAGAAGGGTTTTTTTGGGTTACCGTAACTTTCATAAAAATGCTGTTTTACATGATTAAAACACAAATAAACAAAATATTTTTCAAGTAATTATTTATAAAGAAAAATGTGTTAATTCCCCCAATTTAGGAACTGGGTAACTAATTTGGGGTGCTGATAACAATACATTAATTTATATAGGATGTAAAAACATAAACAGATTTTAAAACTTTTAATAATATATCTTTAGAGCATTTAGTCATGTAAAGAGAACGACGTCTTTTACTAAGATTTAATAAGAACTTTGACAGGTTTTAATAATTACAACCCATTTAACACAATACAAAGTTCCATAAATATTTTTCATTTTCTTTTTACTACTTTTCTTTCTGGCACAAAACTCACAAACAAAAATAGTAACAGATCATCTGTAAAGATTGTCTCTTGATTAAGCGACTTGTACTTGGCTGAGGTTCTTGGTCATCACCTGGAGTGGATGGGTCGTTTGCAGTTGGTTGTTGATACAAGGGAAATTCTGCTGGCCCAAATCTTGACTTGTTCATTGGGACGACACCGGTTGTTTGAAAACCTTCTATGGCATTTTGGACAGTGACAACTTTCACGTAAGCTTTCCCAGTTAACTCTCCGATTTGGTAAACCGTTACTCTTCTTCCAGGATTTGACCGTAGCCACTGACGTTTATATGTCCTGTGAATAGAATGGCTTTAGAGGCTGCATTTTATGAGAGCTATGAAGTGGCAGACATACAACTATAAAATGGTTATCTCGAGCAATATTAATAACATCTATGTTTTTTGTGTAATTAAGAAGCGTTCCAATATTGTTTGGGACACGTCTAAAAGTTCTGGAGGCTTTAAGTGATTCCATTTCTCTCATTTTGACTGCTATTACAGCACTTTTCATTCTTTTGGGCTCACGTTTCTTTCTATGAGCTATGATATTAAAAATAACAAAATATGGCTGTATTCTCAAAAAAAGAAGCTCCATTCCCGGCGCATTAAATTAGGAGGCACCTTCTGTCAAAACATAACCTATTATTCTCGATTCGAAGCCAGAGCTAATAAATGGAATTGAAAACTGGTTATTATTACACTTGAAGGCTACTTAGAGAAATTATAAAACTCACAGAATCAGAAACCTCTCAGGAGATACAGAATCTAGAAGGCACCACTACAAAAAAACAAACATTACAACCACGTCCTTCCACAATGCTTGAACAGTGCCTAGTTAGTGTCCAGGCTGTCTGCAGTGTGCCAGCACGTACTGGAACTGGGAAAATAAACCTCCCCAAATTAGGCCACTTTGCTGTACTTTGCCGGCGAAGGTAAAACCCAAACTTTACAACCACTTCCTTCCACTATGCTTGAACCGTTCAAAAGTATTCTTATGTAGCTCCCAGGAGGTTGTTGCAATAAAATATCCCGAAACGCATTATTGTACATACAATAGCGGAAGTAGGAAAGGCATCGGAAATATACCGGAGTTGGGGCAACGTTCAAAAGTATTCTTATGTAGCTCCCAGGAGGTTGTTGCAATAAAATATCCCGAAACGCATTATTGTAGATACAATAGCGGAAGTAGGAAAGACATCGGAAATATACCGAAGTTGGGGCAACGTTCCCAAGTATTCTTATGTAGCTCCCAGGAGATTGTTGCAATAAAATATCCCGAAACGCATTATTGTAGATACAATAGCGGAAGTAGGAAAGGCATCGGAAATATACCGGAGTTGGGGCAACGTTCCCAAGTATTCTTATGTAGCTCCCAGGAGATTGTTGCAATAAAATATCCCGAAACGCATTATTGTACATACAATAGCGGAAGTAGGAAAGGCATCGGAAATATACCGGAGTTGGGGCAACGTTCCCAAGTATTCTTATGTAGCTCCCAGGAGGTTGTTGCAATAAAATATCCCGAAACGCATTATTGTACATAAAATAGCGGAAGTAGGAAAGGCATCGGAAATATACCGAAGTTGGGGCAACGTTCCCAAGTATTCTTATGTAGCTCCCAAGAGGTTGTTGCAATAAAATATCCCGAAACGCATTATTGTAGATACAATAGCGGAAGTAGGAAAGGCATCGGAAATATACCGGAGTTGGGGCAACGTTCCCAAGTATTCTTATGTAGCTCCCAGGAGATTGTTGCAATAAAATATCCCGAAACGCATTATTGTAGATACAATAGCGGAAGTAGGAAAGGCATCGGAAATATACCGGAGTTGGGGCAACGTTCCCAAGTATTCTTATGTAGCTCCCAGGAGATTGTTGCAATAAAATATCCCGAAACCCGTTATTGTAGATACAACAGCAGAAGTAAGAAAGACATACACAGGAAGTAAGATCCTCAGGTAAATCATACATACTTCAGTTACTTAAATAAGCAGAAGTACGAAAGACATACACAGGACGTAAGATCCTCAGGTAAATCATACATACTTCAGTTACTTAAATAAGCTGAAGTAGGAAAGACATACACAGGAAGTAAGATCTTCAGGTAAATCATACATACTTCAGTTACTTAAATAAGCAGAAGTAGGAAAGACATACACAGGAAGTAAGATCCTCAGGTAAATCATACATACTTCAGTTACTTAAATAAGCAGAAGTAGGAAAGACATACACAGGAAGTAAGATCCTCAGGTAAATCATACATACTGCAGTTACTTAAATAAGCTGAAGTAGAATAACTTAGTTCAGGTCAGGAGTTTGCATATTGAAAGAACCGGCTACAGGAACGTGGAACTGGTTCCGACGGAGAGAGAAGATGGACGTAGTGGCAACCAAACATCGCGTGTCTACATTCAGTACAGCTCTACCAATTACAGGGGTAGAGGGCGGTACCCACTGAACTGTAGCTTGAACATGGTATTACTGACGTCATACGAAGCTCTACACACTTAAGGAAGATGGGGAAGAGCCAAACGTATGACATTTACAGCGGAAAGGGCCAAGACAATGATAATAAGGTAGTGTTTGTCAAGAAAATCCATATAATCCGGGACATTTTATGGTGGAGTACAACTGTCAAGCGGTATTCATCGTTTTAGTCACTGTGTAATATGTAAGTAAAGCAATTGCCCTTGGACACTGTGGCCTTGACAAGCTCGCTAGAGCTGGTTGTGCCTTCCTCCTCGCCTGTCCATCTGTAGGGTTTTGGAGCCCTTCCTTAATGATGACACCTTGGAGGGATGGGAAAACTATGTGGTATGTCACAAGATCGGCCCTTGAAGGTATCTTACTAATTTCTTGACAACTTGCGCAGTTCCACCCTGCCCAGAATTTTATGCCTACCTATGAGAAGAGCGAATGCCATGCGTTAATTATAAAAGTAAAACTTCAAGGCAATAATGAAGTTATAAAATCACCAGTTTGGACATTTCAAAGGTCTCGACAGGTTGGATAAGGACTTTAAAGAACAGGATCCCATTTATAAGAGACTTTAAGAAAGATATAATGTACAAGCGTTTTACAAAGAGATGAGCAAGATTTTAAAAGGAAGTAGACGGAATCAGCAAATAGATTAAATTAATATATAAATCAGAGATGCTCTTATTTTGTACTGCAGACTCACAAGAAGTTAGGAAATGCATGGTTACAAGGTTGAAGAGTCTCCTATGTTGTATGAATAGGAAAGTCAGTTTCCTTCTGAAGAAGCCGTAATACTCTAAACCCTTTGTAAAGGGCGCACTTCGCCTCGTTAAAGGCGTTTTCTTAGGCCACAATTAATATTCCACCGCTTCGGCGCCCTGTTCGCGTGGAATCGGCCGCAGTTTTTCCTAGTTCACAACCTATGTCTTATCCCTACCGAAACGCCTTCTACAGCAGGCCGGCGGATCTAAACACACAGGTCACAAGATGGTAGTCTCGAGAAGCTAGTGCGGGCGCCTATACTTTCTCAAAACTAACCACGACCGCGTATTTTACAGCCTATCAAACACTGTTAGATATTTCCTTAATATTTACTCAATTTGTTCTATTACTTCACACCCTCCTTATATATATAAATATATATATATATATATATATATATATATATATATATATATATATATATATATATATATATATATACAGTAATTAAAGAATAAAAATATGGTACAACTCACAAATATACAATTTTTTATTTCAAACGCGTTTCAACGACTAATTTGTCGTCATCCTCAGTGAAAATACACAAATGAAATTAACTAAAAAAATATATATATATTAAACATAACCTATAAAGTTTTAGCAAAAGTAAACACAAAAGTGAAAATCAGATCTAGGCATTGTCAAATTTATAGCCACAGCTAGGCCTACTAATATTTGACAATGCCCAGATCTGATTTTCACTTTTGTTTTTACTTTTGCTAAGACTTTATAGGTTATGTTTAATATATATATATATTTTTTAGTTAATTTCATTTGTGTATTTTCACTGAGGATGACGACAAATTAGTCGATGAAACGCGTTTGAAATAAAAAATTGTATATTTGTGAGTTGTACCATATTTTTATTCTTTAATTATAACTTTCACTCAAAGCCAGCTCGAATATTATTTATAAATAAATATATATATATATATATATATATATATATATATATATATATATATATATATATATCACAATATGTATTCTTGTGTATTAATAAGAACATAAGTCAAAATACAAATACAAGAATTATAATTGAATTTACAATTCAAAGTTTTTCGTTGGCTAACAGTACCATCATGATATTTGTATTTTGACTTATGTTCTATATATATATATATATATATATATATATATATATATATATATATATATATATATATATATATATATATATACATATATATATATATATATATACATATATATATATGATGAAATGTTACTATCTGGAGTACATCCATTAATTCTGCAGTCCATAAATTCGCAGTTCCGACGTTTCGCTAGAATCTCATCCAGCATTGACGAGGTGAACCCAACAACAGTAGAAGAGCGAGTCTTCTGAACTGAGCGAATTTATGGACTGCAGAATGAACGGATGTACTCCAGATAGTAACATTTCATCATATTTTTCCATCCGTGAAGGAATACGTATCAGCATATATATATATATATATATATATATATATATATATATATATATATATATATATATATATATATATATATATATATATATATATCGCAATATGTATTCTTGTGTATTAATAAAGAACTAAGTCAAAATACAAATACAAGAATTATAATTTTGACTTAGTTCTTTATATATATATATATATATATATATATATATATATATATATAAATATCGCAATATGTTTTCTTGTGTAGGCCTATTAATAAAGAACAAAAGTCAAAATACAAATACAATACAAATACAAATTCAAATATAATTCTAATATATATATATATATATCTTGAAAAATTTTTAATCGTTAGTAAAATACTTTTTATTCATCTACTCAAGTTCATATACATTTTTTTTTACTTGTAGTGCAACATACTTATGTTAATACAGTTTTTTTAAATATTGATTAATTCAAATTAATTTTAATTTTATAAGGGAGAAAAACTTATTAAAAAAGAGAACACTGCATGCAATATAGTTATTTAGTCCCATTTGGATTCAAATAAGTGAAAAAAGATGATTTCATAAAACAGCTGATTTTAAGATATAGGTTATGTTTTAGAACAGCTGTTTTAATGCTTAGGTTATGTTACTTTATTTATATTAATTACCTTGGTGAAAAAACAGTTTTGATTATCATCACCAAAAATGATTGAAACATTAACGGTTTAATTTATGAAACATAACCTGCAGACAATACAACATTAATTCGAGATCTTGACCTTCATCGACCTTGGACTTTATTCAAGTACTGTTCACAAATACGGCTTTTATTATTGTTACTGAGAAAAGAAAACTACATCACAAGACCATGTTTTTCTGGCGGTTTGAGTAGGCCTAATATCCTCAAATAGATAAGTCGCATAGAAACAAAAATAACGCTACATTACTAAACTATGTTATTCTGGCGGTTTGAGTAAGCATAATATCCTCAAATAAATAAGTCACTCAGAAACGTAAATAACGCTACATCACAAGACCATGTTATTCTGGCGGTTTGAGTAAGCCTAATATCCTCAAATAAATAAGTCACTCAGAAACGTAAATAACGCCACGTCACAAGACCATGTTATTCTGGGGGTTTGAGTAAGCCTAATATCCTCAAATAAATAAGTCACTTAGAAACGAAAATAACACAACATCACAAGACCATGTTATTCTGGCAGTTTGAGTAAGCATAATAGCCTCAAATAAATAAGTCACTCAGAAACGAAAATAACGCTACGTCACAAGACCATGTTATTCTGGCGGTTTGAGTAAGCATAATTTCCGCAAATAAATAAGTCACCTAGAAACGTAAATAACGCTACATCACAAGACCATGTTATTCTGGCGGTTTGAGTAAGCCTAATATCCTCAAATAAATAAGTCACTCAGAAACGTAAATAACGCTACGTCACAAGACCATGTTATTCTGGGGGTTTGAGTAAGCCTAATATCCTCAAATAAATAAGTCACTTAGAAACGAAAATAACACAACATCACAAGACCATGTTATTCTGGCGGTTTGAGTAAGCCTAATATCCTCAAATAAATAAGTCACTCAGAAACGTAAATAACGCTACATCACAAGACCATGTTATTCTGGCGGTTTGAGTAAGCCTAATATCCTCAAATAAATAAATCACTCAGAAACGTAAATAACGCTACGTCACAAGACCATGTTATTCTGGCGGTTTGAGTAAGCCTAATATCCTCAAATAAATAAGTCACTCAGAAACGAAATAAACGCTACTTTACAAGACCATGTAATTCTGTCGGTCTGAGTTAGCCTAATATCCTCAAATAAATAAAGAAACGTAAATAACGCTACACCACAAGACCATGTTATTCTGGCGGTTTGAGTAAGCATAATATCCTCAAATAAATAAGTCACTCAGAAACGAAATAAACGCTACTTCACAAGACCATGTAATTCTGTCGGTTTGAGTTAGCCTAATATCCTCAAATAAATAAGTCACCTAGAAACGTAAATAACGCTACATCACAAGACCATGTTATTCTGGCGGTTTGAGTAAGCCTAATATTCTCAAATACATAAGTCACTCAGAAACGTAAATAACGCTACATCACAAGACCATGTTATTCTTTCGGTTTGAGTAAGCATAATATCCTCAAATAAATAAGTCACTCAGAAACGTAAATAACACTACATCACAAGACCATGTTATTCTGGAGGTTTGAATAAGCATAATTTCCGCAAATAAATAAGTCACCTAGAAACGTAAATAACGCTACATCACAAGACCATGTTATTCTGGCGGTTTGAGTAAGCCTAATATCCTCAAATAAATAAGTCACTCAGAAACGAAAATAACGCTACTTCACAAGACAATGTAATTCTGTCGGTTTGAGTTAGCCTAATATCCTCAAATAAATAAGTCACCTAGAAACGTAAATAACGCTACATCAAAAGACCATGTTATTCTGGCGGTTTGAGTAAGCCTAATATCCTCAAATAAATAAGTCACTCAGAAACAAAAATAACGCTACTTCACAAGACCATGTAATTCTGTCGGTTTGAGTTAGCCTAATATCCTCAAATAAATAAGTCACCTAGAAACGTAAATAACGCTACATCACAAGACCATGTTATTCTGGCGGTTTGAGTAAGCATAATATCCTCAAATAAATAAGTCACTCAGAAACGTAAATAACGCTACATCACAAGACCATGTTATTCTGGCGGTTTGAGTAAGCATAATATCCTCAAATAAATAAGTCACTCAGAAACGTAAATAACGCTACGTCACAAGACCATGTTATTCTGGCGGTTTGAGTTAGCCTAATATCCTCAAATAAATAAAGAAACGTAAATAACGCTACATCACAAGACCATGTTATTCTGGCGGTTTGAGTAAGCCTAATATCCTCAAATAAATAGGTCACTCAGAAACGTAAATAACACTACATCACAAGACCATGTTATTCTGGTGGTTTGAGTAAGCATAATATCCTCAAATAAATAAGTCACTCAGAAACGTAAATAACGCTACATCCCAAGACCATGTTATTCTGGCGGTTTGAGTAGGCCTAATATCCTCAAATAAATAAGTCACTCAGAAACGAAAATAACGCTACATCACAAGACCATGTTATTCTGGCGGTTTGAGTAAGCATAATTTCCGCAAATAAATATGTCACCTAGAAACGTAAATAACGCTACATCACAAGACCATGTTATTCTGGCGGTTTGAGTAAGCATAATATCCTCAAATAAATAAGTCACTCAGAAACGTAAATAACGCTACATCCCAAGACCATGTTATTCTGGCGGTTTGAGTAGGCCTAATATCCTCAAATAAATAAGTCACTCAGAAACGAAAATAACGCTACATCACAAGACCATGTTATTCTGGCGGTTTGAGTAAGCCTAATATCCTCAAATAAATAGGTCACTCAGAAACGTAAATAACACTACATCACAAGACCATGTTATTCTGGTGGTTTAAGTAAGCATAATATCCTCAAATAAATAAGTCACTCAGAAACGTAAATAACGCTACATCCCAAGACCATGTTATTCTGGCGGTTTGAGTAGGCCTAATATCCTCAAATAAATAAGTCACTCAGAAACGAAAATAACGCTACATCACAAGACCATGTTATTCTGGCGGTTTGAGTAAGCATAATTTCCGCAAATAAATATGTCACCTAGAAACGTAAATAACGCTACATCACAAGACCATGTTATTCTGGCGGTTTGAGTAAGCATAATATCCTCAAATAAATAAGTCACTCAGAAACGAAAATAACGCTACATCACAAGACCATGTTATTCTGGCGGTTTGAGTAGGCCTAATATCCTCAAATAAATAAGTCACTCAGAAACGAAAATAACGCTACATCACAAGACCATGTTATTCTGGCGGTTTGAGTAAGCTTAATATCTTCAAATAAATAAGTCACTCAGAAACGAAAATAACGCTTCATCACGAAAATATGTTATTCTGGCGGTTTAACTAGGCCTAATATCCTCAAATACATAAATCACACAGAAACGAAAATAACACTACATCACTAAACTATGTTATTCTGGCAATTTGAGTAAGCCTAATATCCTCAAATAAATATGTCACTCAGAAACGAAAATAACGCTACATCACTAAACTACGTTATTCTGGCAATTTGAGTAGGTCTAATATCCTCAAATAAATAAGTCACTCAGAACGAAAATAACGCTACATCACTAAACTATGTTATTCTGGCAATTTGAGTAGGTCTAATATCCTCAAATAAATAAGTCACTCAGAAACGAAAATAACGCTACATCACAAGACCATGTTATTCTGGCGGTTTGAGTAAGCATAATTTCCGCAAATAAATATGTCACCTAGAAACGTAAATAACGCTACATCACAAGACCATGTTATTCTGGCGGTTTGAGTAGGCCTAATATCCTCAAATAAATAAGTCACTCAGAAACGAAAATAACGCTACATCACAAGACCATGTTATTCTGGCGGTTTGAGTAAGCTTAATATCTTCAAATAAATAAGTCACTCAGAAACGAAAATAACGCTTCATCACGAAAATATGTTATTCTGGCGGTTTAACTAGGCCTAATATCCTCAAATACATAAATCACACAGAAACGAAAATAACACTACATCACTAAACTATGTTATTCTGGCAATTTGAGTAAGCCTAATATCCTCAAATAAATATGTCACTCAGAAACGAAAATAACGCTACATCACTAAACTATGTTATTCTGGCAATTTGAGTAGGTCTAATATCCTCAAATAAATAAGTCACTCAGAACGAAAATAACGCTACATCACTAAACTATGTTATTCTGGCAATTTGAGTAGGTCTAATATCCTCAAATAAATAAGTCACTCAGAAACGAAAATAACGCTACATCACTAAACTATGTTATTCTGGCAAATTTGAGTAGGTCTAATATCCTTTAATAAATAAGTCACTCAGAAACGAAAATAACTCTATATCACTAAACTATGTTAATCTTGCGGTTTGAGTAGGCCTAATATCCTCAAATAAATAAATCACTCAGAAACGAAAATAACACTACATCACTAAACTATGTTATTCTGGCAATTTGAGTAAGCCTAATATCCTCAAATAAATAGGTCACTCAGAAACGAAAATAACGCTACATCACTAAACTATGTTATTCTGGCAATATGAGTAGGTCTAATATCCTCAAATAAATAAGTCACTCAGAAACGAAAATAACGCTACATCACAAGACCATGTTATTCTGGCGGTTTGAGTAAGCCTAATATCCTCAAATAAATACGTAACTCAGAAACGTAAATAACACTACGTCACTAAACTATGTTATTCTGGCAATTTGAGTAAGCCTAATATCCTCAAAGAAATAGGTCACTCAGAAACGAAAATAACGCTACATCACTAAACTATGTTATTCTGGCAATTTGAGTAGGTCTAATATCCTTAAATAAATAAGTCACTCAGAACGAAAATAACGCTATATCACTAAGCTATGTTAATCTAGCGGTTGGAGTAGGCCTAATATCCTCAAATAAATAAATCACTCAGAAACGAAAATAACACTACATCACTAAACTATGTTATTCTGGCAATTTGAGTAAGCCTAATATCCTCAAATAAATAGGTCACTCAGAAACGAAAATAACGCTACATCACTAAACTATGTTATTCTGGCAATTTGAGTAGGTCTAATATCCTCAAATAAATAAGTCACTCAGAACGAAAATAACGCTACATCACTAAACTATGTTATTCTGGCAATTTGAGTAGGTCTAATATCCTCAAATAAATAAGTCACTCAGAAACGAAAATAACGCTACATCACTAAACTATGTTATTCTGGCAATTTGAGTAGGTCTAATATCCTCAAATAGATAAGTCATTCAGAAACAAAAATAACGCTACAGCACTAAACTATGTTATTCTGGCGGTTTGAGTAAGCCTAATTAATATCCTCAAATAAATAAGTCACTCAGAAACGAAAATAACGCTACATCACAAGACCCTGTTATTCTGGCGGTTTAAGTAGGCCTAATATCCTCAAATAAATAAATCACTCAAACGAGAATAACGCATCCTCATCCCAAGACCATGTTATTCTGGCGGTTTAAGTAGGCCTAATATCCTCAAATAAATAAATCACTCAAACGAGAATAACGCATCCTCATCCCAAGACCATGTTATTCTGGCGGTTTGAGTAGGCCTAATATCCTCAAATAAATAAATCACTCAAACGAGAATAACGCATCCTCATCCCAAGACCATGTTATTCTGGCGGTTTGAGTAGGCCTAATATCCCCTCAAACATCACTCAGAAACGAAAATAACGCAGGACTCAGCACAAGACCATGTTATTCTGGTGGTTCAAGGAGGTCTTGTTCGTCCTTTGCCTTTGCACTAGCAGTCACTGTAACCCAGGATGGAGGATAGGTGTGCTCATCAAACACGACACAAAATTAGAGCAATATTGTTTGAAGCTCCATTTATAAAACTACAATAACAGAACCTCAGTGCACACTCTCTCGTCCCAAGAGCAATGGTTGATGGGCAAAAGTAATATTCCCACAAAACGCTGAAAATATATGACAAACTCTGGTTTCTAGTGTTTACGAGAATGTAAAATTAAATTCAAATTGTTTAAACTGCAAGCACATTTTTCCACTTTCAGAAATTACTTCTACAAAAACCTTCATGAAATTAATATTGTTTTAACAATTTATTTTTTAAACACTAAAACTTTACTGTTATTAAACCTTGAGGGAAATTAATTTGTGTCAAACCACTACAGCCAGCTTCAGTAAAAAGTCTTCACGGATAAAAAAACATACAAACGTATCGTATAAATTAAATAATTCTTTATAAAAAACATTCCCCTTTTCTAACCAAAGTAGGCATAAATACAAGAGATTCGAGCCTTGACAAACTTTAAAACGTTCAGGAAAAACCGGGGAGAATGTTTACTCGGAGTGCCGGCGATTGTTCAGCCAAACGTTGAGAGCTGAGTTAAGGTTATACCGTGCATTGTTTCCGTAATAGGAACCGTACAAATGCTACTCAACCCTCAATTATTATGTTAAACATTACAGAATAGTAAATAATTTAAAATAAGGTGGGCGAAATGTGCAGTAATCGTAGATTTACATAGCGTTCACTGCCATGCTTGTCAAAGGAGTTTTATTCTATATTGCAACGCTACCTGTACCCATAATGGTATCCTAGTCTTGATAAGGGATAAATTCTCACTCAGACACCTGAAGTGAGTCACCATCATGCTTACGTAATATTTATTGTAAAAACGTTTAGACGATAAATTAGACATAGTCTGATTAAAGCTATGTAAACTTAATCTAAATACCTGTGATAAATGCCTTCAAAAACAAAGAAACTCACCATAACACTCTGTGCATAAACCACCCTTCTGTTCAGCGGTTTAAGCGTTCATAAGATACATAGGAGTACATAGGCACATACATAGACACATCAGTATTTTAACCATCCTAAGTCTCCGGGGCAGAGCCCTGTAGAAGGATCTACACCAAACTACACGTAAGTCCAAATACATTTGATTACCCTGTAGTGGATGACGGTGTCCTGTAAATCCGTACCACTGAAAATCGGCCCCCCTGCGGAATTTCTGAGAACAGCCATGGCGAGTTATTTTGGGAATACCTACTAGTACCTGGCCCCACCTCTCTGAGTCAATGCCCTTTGAACAATGCTTTGGGAATTCCTCCTAGTCAACTCCTAACAGCTTTCTCTCTACCACCCTTATTGCTGTTCTAACTTTAGTTCGTGGGCTCTTTCTGTGTATATATTACTTGTTCGGTATGGAAGTGACAACGACCAGCCACGGTAAGCCACGTGCTCACTTTGAAAGGTATTCGTATGTCGTAAAAAGAAGAAATGTAGACGGAACTGTTGTTTGGCGCTGTTCAAAACAACAATCGATGAAATGCCGAGGTATACTTAAGACCAAAGACTCCAACATACTTGCTTCAAACGAACATCAGTGTGAAACTCCGGATGATAGCCGCCTGGAAGTACAGAGGACTCTAGCCAGGACGAAGAAGAGAGCGCGAGCGGAAGATACTCCGATCCCTACAATATATACTGAGAAGTTAGGTAATCTGCATAATCGAGGTTATGATTTTGTTACGGAAATGCCGGAACAGCAATCAGCTAAAAGGACATTGTACAACCATCGCGCCAGTTCACAAGGAAAGCAGACAGAACCAAAAGCATGTAAAGAAGTTGATCTTCAGGCAGAACAACTAACTATGGGTGACGGTACCTCATTTCTTCTCAGTGATGATAACACAGGGGATAGGATCATAATTTTTTGTGCAAAATCAGGAAGAGAAGTTCTGAAGACGAAACAAGACTTTTTCATGGATGGGACATTTAGAAGCTTTAGTAAGCAGTTTACACAGATATATTCACACAGACTTTGGAAGTTCGACGGGTGTAACAAATATTTATCCTGTTGTGTTCATTCTCTTAAAGATCAAAAAAAAGATACTTACGTCCGTCTATTCAAGAATGTACTTGAAATTATGCCAGAGTAGAAACCAAGAAATGTCACAGTTGATTTCGAAGCTGCTGCGATTTCTGCGATCCAAGATGTGTTTCTATCGGTTATAATCCACGGATGCCATTTCCATATGAAAAAATGTCTCTGGAGGAATATTCAAGATTTGAGACTTGTACATGTGTGCAGGAGAAATGAGGAAGTACAGATGCGAGTTCGAATGTGCGCTGCACTTGCTTTCCTTCGACCTGAAGATGTGGACGGCTGGCTTGAGATACACTCTGGAGCACCTGATGTAACCAAACTTGTTGAATTCTTTGATTACTTTGTTGAAAGAGGGTTGGAAAATTCTGAAATTCCGATCGATCTTTGGAGCTGCTACAAGAGGCGCCATCGAACTACCAACGCCATTGAAGGCTGGCACAACACGATTAATAACGTTCTTGGGAAACCAAATCAAAAAATCAAAGATGTGATCGACTGCATGAAAAAAGAAGCGGAAAATTCAGCGTGTGCATTGATGAGGTTGGAGTAGCACATGGAAGGAAAACGAATTAAAACAAAGTACATGAAATTTGACGAAAGACTAAAAAAAACAGTAGAAAAGTATGAAGAAGATGGTTTGTATAGAACTATCTCACACCTCCAAAAACTAGAGTAGTTTGTTGAACTCAAAACCAAAATGAAAAAAAAAATTTTTTTAATAAATAAAATGAAAATTTTTTTTAAACTGACGATCTTTTAAGCTGATTTTAAACACCCCTAAATGACAAAAGACAACTTTTGACATATATGTCTATATGGCTATAGCCAGTCCAAAGCCTGGATAAAGTGTGATGGGAATCGCTTTATTAATTTATTATATTATAAACATTTAATACAAAGTAAAAAACTGAAAAACTGCGCATCGCTGGTTGTGCTGTCACTCACGGGGCAGGTAGCAAGTAGCCAGTATTCATTGTTACGGCGAACTATAGAGTGGTACGGATTTTCACAAATTCTTAAGTGGGACAGATTTTCACTGGTACGGATTTACCCTCACTCGTGGATGACACTTGATGTTATTACAATTTTTTTTCAAATATTTATTCATTAATTAATTTTAAAATTAATTCATTTCAGTTATATGGGAGAAAACCTTCCACACAAGGAGCAAGGAATGCAATATAGTTATTTCGTCCAATTTGGCTTGAAATAGGTGATACCATACGGTTTCATGAAACAGATGATTTTATGTTATAGATTATGTTTGAACTATAACAGCTGTTTTAACGCATAGTTTATGTTACTTATTTATATTAATTGTCATTATTAAATAAAATGTAAATTTCTTTCTTGGCCTAAGTAGGAATTGATTTTAAAACATTTCTTTCTATATTACTGGTTTTATAGAAAAATCGCTGCCAAGTCCCTCCTGTATTTTTCGGTTACCTTGGAATACCATAACACTTTTGTTATAATACGCTTCTTGGGATTTTTCAAAAAAAATTTTGCTATTATTTCGAGGAAAAACAAAATAGGTTCTATACTGGCATTCTGGAAAAATTACAGGTATTTAAAAGATGAATGTAATGACGCAATTAAAAGTTATTCCATACCTGGAATAAAATCTTACAAGGAGTCAAATTCACGACTTGTTGAAATTGTTTACAATCGCTAACCCAAAATGAAATTTCTCTATAATTCTAAAATCTGGGATCTTTAATTTTCTAGGTGTGTATTATTAGAAAGAAATAACAAATGTTGAGTCAAGCTCTTACAAGGGATTTAATAAAATGCGTTACTCTTTGTAAGTAGGCGACCCCGTCAACGCAAGGATTACTTTCCCGGACAAGCTATTCTATATTAATTAGGTTTTAGATGACTCTCAAACCAAATAAAACCTTAATTCTCCCAGAAGATGTTGTATTACAGATTCATGCAATAATGTTTGAACTATCACAGGCACATCATTCAATCAAGTGCCTACAGTAGGTATACTGAAAATATTTTCATTGCTGATTACCAAACAAAATGCTTTTGAACTAAAAATAATCACCACCTGCATAAACTTTATGAATGCACGCCGTTGTATGATTCACACCAAGTGTTGTGTATGATTTAGCTATAAACAGGTGTTTTGGAGGTTTTGAAACTATTCACCATTGTTTATTTATAAATTTCAATTCAATACAAGTGATTACATAACAAAAATAGTAATGAAAAAACAGTTATTTTGAATTCGTGGCGGTAGTGTTAGGTTGTAGGGCTATTTAATAACACTACAAAGGCAGGTGGAAACCCACAGTGTATTTTGCCAAACAAAAGATTCAAACAATAGTAGAGATTTCTACTACACAGAGTATGCATTTAAAGATTTTTTCGTAGTTATATGTTTTGTCACTAAGAACACTGTCGCAAGTCAGTGTAATGTCTCCTACAACCTGCTGCTTTTATAGTAAAATCAAGAACGAAAATCGCTAAGCTTAATGCGCGTTGGGCAGCCACTTATGTGCGTGCTACGGCAGACGCCTGCTTGAAGACAAAATCGCAAAATTTCTTAAATTACAGATTGTTCGGAAATAGCTTCATTTTATTTCATGAATCCCTTAGAGAGTCACAGTTTTTCCAAAATAAACCGTGCACTAAAGAAAGCATTTGAAGTCTGAAGAATAACCGATAAAGCATTTTCTATAAATCTAAAACTGCCTTGGTTAGGGATATTAAGAGTTACCTTTTCCTCATTTACTCAGGCTGGGAATTCCATTGCTGTCTATTTAACTAACACAGCGACCTAACCTACAATTACCCGTTCCCGGGGTGTGGAGTAATGCAACAGTTGATTTATCGGTGGTTGCTATGGAAACGAGTCTCCCACGCCACAGTTTGTTTATTACATGCAATTAATTTATCGCACTTTCTAGTCCAAAACGGAAGAAAAATGTCTCAATTAAGAAGAGTACGGCTGCAATTAAAGCACTAACTTTCTCAGATGGTCCGTTAGAAACTGTGAAACAACGAAACTTCTAAATGGACGATATTACCTAAGTAATAAATAAAGAAAAAAATTTGTTATTATAATATCTTTTATTATAAATGTCGTATATTTTTAATATATAATGGTTCTTTATGAATGGCATTTTTCTGCCCTACCTAGCACCGTCAATGTTTTAGTTGTTTACCTGTTTCGGATAACTTTCCTTTATCAGAGCATCATACCATACTCTGTCATTGGCTATTTAATGGTATACAAAATGGTTGGTTATTTTCGAATGTAGATCAAAATAGATGAAAATTTGCAAATGAAAACCCCTTTCAGAAATTCATCGCCATCGGATCAAACATTTCCTTCACACGCTGGAACGCGCGCACATACGCACTGGTTATTGGTCATAATTTAGACCGCCTTCTGCTCTATATATTTAGATTCCATTTGGGTCCACATGTACATGTTTAAACTGACTGATGTGTCGCATTGCTAACTTTTTACATACATTTTAACATATATTTTATGGTGTACAAGTAAATATTACGTATTACCCTAACTATCCTCAAGCACCATTAAACTGATTTCCTTCTTTTAAAGACGCGCTCCTTATTCTAATAGAAATACTAAACGCTTTAATTAAGTGACCACGAAAGGCTTCTCAAGGTATAACCGCACATGTTATAGCTTTAGGATTAGGAGTCCGGGAGGGCGCATCGGGATCATCTAACACTCCTACAACAAATCCTTGAGCAATAAACTCGCACAAAAGGAAAGAATCGCAACGCAAGAACAACTGCAATTTGAAACGAGAAACACAAAAAAAAACAGTCAATTCCTACTTAGGTAAAGAAGGCCCTTTCTTTCCTACTTAGAAAAATTTTATTTTATATCTTTTTATTAAAATAATAACGTACGCACGAGCGCTCGCACACACACACACACACACACACACACACACACACACACACACACACACACACACACACACACACACACACACACACACACAAACACACACACAGTTTATTTATAGCTACATATATATATATATATATATATATATATATATATATATATATATATATATATATATATATATATATATATATATTAAATATGGTGATATGTTTTCTTGTATATATAAGTTAATAAATTAAAAATATTTCAAAAACAAGAATACTTTTAATGAATATATTTATTCAAAGCTTTTCGCCGATAAAATAGTATCAGCATCTTCAGGAAAATAATTATCTAATCTAATCTAAATAATAATCTTTTCCTGAAGATGCTGATACTATTTTATCGGCGAAAAGCTTTGAATAAATATATTCCTTAAAAGTATTCTTGTTTTTGAAATATTTTTAATTTATTAAATTATATATATAAATATATATATATATGCCAGATGATGGAAGCACTCGCTAGCTTCTGAAAGCGCTTGCATAAATACCAAGTAAGATTCTTGTTTAAGTACATAAGTGAAAGTGATATATATATATATATAAATATCGCAATATGTATTCTTGTGTATTAATAAAGAACTAAGTCAAAATACAAATACAAGAATTATAATTGAATTTACAATTCAAAGCTTTTCGATGGCTAACAGTACCAACATCATCAGGAATATTAAATAATTCTGATATAATATATTATATATATGTATGCTGATACGTATTCCTTCACGGATGGAAAAATATGATGAATAGTTACTATCTGGAGTACATCCGTTCATTCTGCAGTCCATAAATTCGCAGTTCCGACGTTTCGCTAGAATCTTATCCAGCATTGACCAGGTGAACCCAACAACAATAGACGAGCGATATATATATATATATATATATATATATATATATATATATATATATATATATATATGGTTAACATTTTCAGCTATTGGCAAGTTGGCTCAGTACCAGAGTTATAGATTTAAACAGGTAGTCATATAGTTCGAATCCAACCTAAATACATTTTAAATTTGATTAATGAATCAATGTTCGAAAAACCTGTATGAGCATCAAGTGTCATCCACTACAAGTTTTAAAAATGTATTTGACCTTGAGTGGATGAATAAAAAGTATTTTATTAACGACTGAAAATTTGAACAACATATATATATTATAGGCAGAGTGTGAGGTAATAGGGGGAACCGAGTAGAGGAAGTTCATGTGTGGAATTTACCCTAGCCTCTTTAAACGTATTAAATCGTTATTCTTACGATTATGTTTCTGTTTACGGGGAAATGAATCCAATGAAGGTAATAGAGCCATTATAACACGAAAATAGGCCAATATGGACGGCGCAGAGTATGTAACGATGGCGCCAAAATTAAAGCTTTTAAATAAGCGCGCTGAACCGGAAGTTGCGCAACGGAACTAACCGATTGTATCATGCGAAGGTCGGCACAGCCCTTAGATGCCCGCATATATATATATATATATATATATATATATATATATATATATATATATATCACTTTCACTTACGTACTTAAACAAGAATCTTACTTGGTATTTATGCGAGCTAACTTTCAATGGCTGGTTGTGCCGTCATCCTCGGGCATACTGAACAGGGTTGTTGTAGACTGCGAGCTGAGTGGATTTCCCGTTGACCTTGGTGTATCGTTATGTTCTATTTTTAGATTCATTGCACTGTGCGAGTTTAAAGTTTGTTTTGGGGTTAATGTTGTCTATTAGATTGAATAATTTATCGTTTTTTTATTTTATTTGTATTTGTTCGTTAATGATATTTTTATTTTTATAAATTTCTAGTTGTTCCCAGATTGTCATCTTGAGGTCTTTTTGCACCTTTTTTACTAGGTGTACGTTTTTTAATGTGGGGAATGTGTGTTTGTTTTTCATGGCGTGTGTGGCTAAGTTTGAGTTATAAATTTCAGGTTTGATGTATGCATTGAGGGTTCTTGGGTGCATTGAGGGCTCTTGATATCTGTCTTTTAATTTCTTTTTTGTTTGGCCTATGTATATTTTATTACAGTCTGGGCATTCGATTTTGTATATTCCGTTATTAAATGTGGGACATATTTTTTCTGGTTGGTTTATTTTGTTGATTATGTTTCCTGTGTTTTTGCAGGCTATGTTAATATTATTATTTTTTAGTGTTTTAGTTATTCCTTTCATGTTGTATCCTGTGTATGTGATAGACAATATTAACCCAAAAACAAACTTTAAAAACTCGCACAGTGCAGTGAATCTAAAAATAGAACATAACGGTACACCAAGGTCAACGGAAAATCCACTCAGCTCGCAGTCTACAACAACCCTGTTCAGTATGACCGAGGATGACGGCACAACCAGCTATTGAAAGTTAGCTCGCTTAAATACCAAGTAAGATTATTGTTTAAGTACATAAGTGAAAGTGATAAGTGTATAAAAGAAAACAGTGTTGCATAACTACAAATATATATATATATATATATGATGAATAGTTACTATCTGGAGTACATCCGTTCATTCTGCAGTCCATAAATTCGCAGTTCCGACGTTTCGCTCTTCTACTGTTGTTGGGTTCACCTCGTCAATGCTGGATGAGATTCTAGTGAAACGTCGGAACTGCGAATTTATGGACTGCAGAATGAACGGATGTACTCCAGATAGTAACTATTCATCATATTTTTCCATCCGTGAAGGAATACGTATCAGCATATATATATATATATATATATATATATATATATATATATATATATATATATATATACACACACACAATAAAAAATACTTTTTATTCATCCAATCAAGTTCAAATACATGTTTTAAAACATGTGGTGGATGACACTTGATGTTAATACAGTTATTTCAAATATTAATTCATCGATTCAATTTAATTAATTAATTTTAATAATTAATGTCGCTTTCTATTTTGCCAGTTATATTGTGATTCTGTCATATGTATATACATATTTATATTAATTGTGATTATTTAATAAAACGTAACTAAAATAAAATTTTCTTTGTTGACCTAAGTAGGAATTGACTCTCAAGAAACTATGTATATTACTTCTTTAAATTTGATTTAGACCCGTGTCGAGTTCGCTCTTATTTTTAAGTACGCCAAGCTATCACTCCACTAAGAAAGAACCATGTGTAGCTTAAATATTACTTTCTCCTGAAATATTATATAAATAAAATTTATAAATTTTATAAAAAATTAATTTTACAAATATAGCTTTTATTTTAAAAAAATATTAAAAATAAAAAGCTATAATAATAAAAAGTTATAAAAATAAAAAAGCTCTAATAATAAAAAAGCTAAATACAGTAGTATAAAAGCCAAATAATAAAAGTTATAATAAAAAGCTAAATAATAAAAAAGTTAAATAGTAAAAAAGCTAAATATTAAAAAACGTTATAATAAAAAAGCTCAATAATAAAAAGCTTAATAAAAAAAGATGATAAAACTTTAGAGGAAAAAGCCAAAACGGTTATCAGTGCCTAAAGTTATAGAGTAATATATTTGTTTAAATGATTGAAGCATAATCTTGTCTCCCTACTTCAGTGCATCGCCTAATGTAGGCTACAACAGCTATGGTGGACGTGGTAGAACGTAAGAAATACTTTGCCTTATTGGCGATGCTTCATTGCACAATTCTTTATTCAATTCCTTCACACTCTATATCTTGTACAAATTTTCAATCGTCAATAAAATACTTTTTATTCATCCACTCAAACTCAAATACATTTTTTTAAACTTGTGGAGATTACTAGATGTTATTACAGTTTTTTCCAATATTAATTCATTAATGGAATTGAAAATGAATTAATTTTGGTTTTATATGGGAGAAAAACTTTTCTCAGAAGGGTAAGGTATGCAATATAGTTATTTCGTCCCATTTAACTTAAAATAAGTGGTAACATAAGATTTCATAAAGCAGCTGATTTTATGTTATAGGTTATGTGGTACAACAGCTGTTTTAACGCATGGGTTATGTTCTTTATTTATATTAACTGTAATTATTTAATAAAAAGTAAATAATATCAAAATGTTTTTTGTTGCAAATGTAGGAATTGTTTGGAAAAAGTGTGGATTATATTACGTTTTTACAGACCTCCGCTTAGCCTCCCAGTATAGACAATGCTGACTTCGCTCTTCCATCTTGGGACATTTGTAGAGGCCAAATATCCGTGGGCTTGCAGGCAGTCATGGCCTGAGGTAGGCTAGCTATGTAATATCAGCACTGTGTACGCTTATGCCCTCCACAACTTTCCGGCACTAGTTTCTTTTTTGGCTTTCCCGTGTTTTATCATTGATATAGTTGATTCAATCAGGACTAGTTACTGCAATTAAGGCGGCCTGTGAATCCACGAAGAACACAATTCGTGTTGACTTACCGGAGATTGAAAAAGGTTAATTTTTAGTAGCTTGTACTATCGCCGCAATCTCACCATCAAGGTTGTTGCTATTAATTCGGATAGGGCTCTAGCCCTCAAAGTGGTCGCTCTAAAAGCATGTTTCACCGCTGATCCATCAGTGTATACGGGTCCAGTAGACTCCGCTGTATAGATCCGCAGTCGTTTCCGAAGGAACGGCCTTTAGTATGTTTGGATCACTAAGAGCCTTGGAGTCTTTATGATTTAGAAGCAACAATTTTCTCTCCGGTAATGAATGGAAAACCGTGTGACAGGTCGGGAATGTAGATGCTTGTTGCAGGTTATATTTCTCCCAGAATCTCTTTGCCCTCTCCTAGACCTTCAGAACTGATTTCTCCCTGCAGCTTTGTAGTTCTTTTTTGAGCTTTTTCGATTGAGGTTTCTATTTGCTAAGACCAACTAAGTCTGTTGTCGAAGTTAACGCCCAAGTACTGTACTTAGGTAATGTATTTTTGTTTCAACTCTATTCCATTTCAAGTAAGTTTCAAACTGAATTGTCTAGTAGATGTGAACAATTGAAACACTGTTTTTTCGGTATTTACCTCCATCAGAGACATTACTCAAGGTTTCCTCTAATCCTGGAATGCATCAGCAAAAAGGAGACTGTTAACAACGGGCATGCTTTTAATAGCACTCGTTGACCATGGAACGGACAAGGAAGCAACTAAGGACTGCCCCTTGTGGTAGCCCATGACAGACCTTCTACACTATTTTGGTACCTTGTTCGGATACATCTGTCGAGTAGAAAGTGCTTTATCCACTTGGACATATTACCAGTCACATGCAGTCGACTGAGCTTGTGGAGAAGCATAGATCTCCATATGCTGCTCTTAGATGGATAAAATACCGCAAGAGTGGATTGTTTACGGTGAAACCCGTCTTTTACCGATGAGTTAGTTTGACAATTTGGTCGATGGTGGAACGATGTTGCCGGAAGCCAGCCTGGCAATTCGAGATCGCTCCAATACCTTCCAGGTACTGACGCAGCCTCATGTCCACCATTTTCTCATCTGTTTTACAGACCAGACTTGTAAGGGAGATCGGTCTAAAACTGGTATGGATGTTAGCGGACTGTTTTATTCCATTGTTGGGGGATGTGATATTCCCATAAGAGATTTACTTGTTTTAGCAAGGGTTTTCGAGTACTATTTCCGAGATTTCTCAGAAATTCTGGGTATATTCTATCCGGACATCCTGATTTGCCTTTCTTTAACGACTGAATGGCGAGAAGTTTTCCCTTTACCAATATCGGCTCCCATTGGTGGGCCTTCTTTTCACTATTAAGGCTTAATATGAAATGGTGGGCTTTAAGCCCATCCCGTCTTAAGTCCAAGTTTGAAACAAAGTGTCTGTACGTTTCACGTTTTTCATTTTTATAACAGCTCTTCTTAGTTCGGCCTGTTTTTTTCCTTAGGTCTATGGAGTCACAAAGCGACTTTGTTCGTTCAGTTTTTTCCTCACCTAAATTAGCGTTCTAGAAAGGTTCTAGAAAGCAGAGTTGGCTCAGAACCAAAGCCAAACAGAGACAAAGAATGAGACAAACTTGAAATGCGGTTGAAATTAGGGACAAATATTATTTTAAGGAAGTCGCATGGTTACCATAACAATATCAGGAGTTCTTCAGGAATAGATCGTAGGGCCCCACTCAAATCTCGTTAAGAATTAAACTAACCTAGCCACGACTACAGTTCTAGTAGTTGTCAAATATTCGCTGTCAACATCTAACCTTCTTGCTGAAAACTAATAAAACAGAAGTAAAGAAACATATTCTAACAAAATGTAACCAAATCAAAGTGCGTTAGTCTTTAAACCTCATTTCGCCACACAGGGAATATCATACTGGGATAAAATTAGTATATAGTTGATTATAAATAAATAAAACCTCTTAAACTATAAAAACTTTTTATTTATGTCCTTGTGTACATTTCTAATCCCAAACAATCACTTCAGAGGAAATTACTACTAGAGTTAGTAATTTCCTTTGAAGATGATTGCTCTGGATAGAAATGTACAGCAGGACATACATAAAAAGTTTTTATGGTTTAGGAGGTTTATTTATTTATAATTAAAAATTATACCACATGTGTTTCAAGTTATTATAGTGTAAAATTAGTTCAGTTGTAACCTGATGATGCCTAATAAGTTAGAAAAATTCGCACTAATATTGTGTAACTAATTTAGATCCCTAAAAAACGTGTTTAATGATATGTATAAAATCTATGTCTATAGAATAAAGACACCAACACATACATAGAGGTAAATATGTAAAAACGTTCCACAAAATCTGGCTAAACATTAAATATTCTGAAGAGATGTTATAGGTTGACTCATCATTACGTCGAGTCTAACGGGTAAACTTTCTACCATTCCGGCCGACTATGCTGCACACAACGCCGAGGACATTTCACACCGTTCACCCTACTTTCCCTATTTGCTCTGTTCACTATTTTAATTCCTAACATTTCCACAAGAATAGCCAAACTGTAAAAACATTATAGGTATACTTTCTAGGCTGCCAAAACGGTTTTTGGGTTCCATTCACACTGTATAATATTTAGTACACAGAAAATCTTATTAAGTTTCTCGGAGGTTATAGTGTAGTTCAGTTTCTCGGAGTAGGATTTCCAAAAACGTAATGCTTTGAATAAATAATTAAAATTTTATAAACTTGATGATACACAACAGGATCTGTGTCTAAGATATAACACTTCTCTTCTATGCAACACTTTGGGTAATAGAAGAAAAATTTCAGTGATCTCTATTAGGCGCAGGCAATTCCCGTGGAACTTTGCCCTTCTACTGACTTTGCTTTCTTGTAGAAGCAACATCAAAATTACCCAATACTTTCATTATTGCAGCTTCAAATGTAAGTTTCATAATGCAATAATACTGTTTCAATGGTCAGAATTTCCATAAACTTGGAATTTTTAAAATTTCAGACATTAGGCAGTTTATACATTAATGTACGCTTAGATCTAATAACATTTATGTAAAATCCGGCCCATTTGGTTAATCTTACAGCGATAAGAGACTGTGTTAATTAGAAATCTGTGTTTAGTTCTATAATGCTCTTTATCGATTTCAGTTTATTCCGAATGTATTTATTAAATTAATCTAAATAAATAGAAACAAGTAATATAAACAAAAACATTTAAAAGTGAATTCCTACTTGAGAAAAAAATAATATTTTAGTTACTTTTTATTAAATAATTACAATCAATATAAATAAAGTAACATAACCTATATGTTAAAACAGCTGTTCTACCACATAACCTATAACATAAGACAGCTGTTTTATGAAATCATATGTTATCACTTATTTGAAGCGAAAAATGCTCTGAAAATATTTTAACACATTTATTTACATATTGCCCTTATCTATCTAACATTATCAAAGCATGCCTCGCATGAAATTGAAGACCTTTTTACACAGATCGGAATTGGCTACATCAATATGACATATATACACCGTATTATATAAATGTTTACAAATTACTTATATTATTTCGAGCATTTAAAATCGATTAAAGGAAAACATTAAACATTTAGAATGATTGATTGAACGTGTAAAACTAACAAAAGAGGTTTCCAGATATAATCATGACCCCCAAGATTGTTAATGTACGGGAACATAAAATCCCCATCATAAAGTAGGACTGCATACCTAATAACTTGCAGCAACTGAGGTTTTATTTATTTATAAATAATATGTGGCGGTATAGGGGTGGTGTAACTCACCCGTTACAAGCATGTCTAATAAAACTAACACAAACTCACAATAAACACATAAAAACGTTTGTGCAGACCTTACATTCAACAAATCCGGGGTCCCTAACCTTAAAATAATTGCGTTCCACAATCACCACTAATGTTGTAGTAGGCGCAAAAAGTGCGACCACGTTAGCAGCGCCATCTCTGCCGGGTTTATTCAAACTTAGCAATTTTTATTAGCTTTATATTTCTAACATAATAGTGATGATATGCTGAAAGTTGCTACCTAGCGCAGCCTAGAGTCATGATAACAGTGTTCAGTATGGATATACTTTGTATGCCTCTGGATATAACTACCAACTACGACAAACATTATTTGTAATCAACTAAAACGTTACTATATTGGCCAATTACAGAACATAATTTTATATTACACTTAAACTGCACATCAAGACATTCAAATACTGTATTATAATTAAAGATACTATTTATATAAAAACTAGTTTATATAATTGTATTACAATAAAAACCTAAATACCACAAAAACACCTAATATTACAAGTCACTTGAGATCTTGTAATTCTAATTATTTTTTATTACCTTTGTGATAATGACTTTTGCCAATATTTTTATTGTAATATATTGTAACACTGTGCATGATAAAACTGAAAATTTAAAGTCTGCCAGGACCTAATAGTTAACCTGTCTAAATAAATATCGCCGGTAGGCTGCCTGAATCTAATATCACTGGGTAGGCCTTATGCGTTACACTGGCGTAAAATGATATTTTATTTTAAACGTTTATCCTTTGGGGCATTAATTAGCTCCTCCCCCAGACTGGCAATGTCCATACAGAAGGGGTTCCTAGCCCTGTAAATGCTGTTGATGAAACAAATTTGACAAATATTAATGCTATTTTTTTGTATTTCATACCCTAATTGTATTAATTTTTTTAAGATAACCCTAACCAACAAATCCAAGAGACAATTTGCTCTGTTTCGCGTTTCTAGGTTTCAGTCACATATCTGAAGAAGCCTACTTTTTGGCGAAACCACCTTGTCGAATAAATTAATTTGTATTTGTGTTAAGGGGAGAGCTAAGATTGTTTACAAGATACATAACTTTGCGAGTGCTACTCAAGTATATTATATTACATAACTGTTTTAATACTTTCCGATTCAAATGTAATGATGAAGGTATCTTACGCGTCGGTCTTTGCTTTAACCCCATTTCATCTCTACAAACACTTGATAATTTTACACGGCCTTTTCACAGATAGTCTAATGTCGTACATTGCGGTAAACGTTTCAAACCTGTGTCCCTTTAGTTTCCATGAAATCAAGGAATTCGTACAGAATCGAGCCTGGAGTACCCTAATAAACACCGGTTCCCTGGTCTGATGGCAATTAAGGAGGATCTCTATAAAGGCTCTTAGATCTAATAGTGTATGTATTCAGAAGTTCCTCAGTAGGTTATTGTGAGAGAGGGAACATAGAGCAAAGCTATTTCAGGGTTGTGCTTAAACCAAAATAGCTTACAACGCTATTGCTTAAAACTCATTACAGTCTATACACCTTTTAACGGGAAGTAACGAAACCGGTACGAGATATTTTCAGTCCAGTAGGCTACATGTTCTAGGTCCTAAATACTATCGCCACAACACAGCGCGCTAGCTTTACATTCAGAGAAGCGTGTTAATTTGTCTAAAAAATTATCTGTTACTCTAAAAAGTGAAAATCCAAAGCCTAAGACAGATTTGACTCAAACAACAGCATGGCCACAAGACCTTAAACCCGGGCCATTGCAAGCACTGGAAGGAAATCCGCGAAAATTCTGACATATCAGACACCTGGTGAGGAGAGAGGCTAAAAATTGACCTTTTACTGATTATCTCTTGGCCTAATTATCTTATATTTGTTGTCGACTTAGGCCTAATACCAAACGAAAGTAAACATCTCCAATAAAAATGTATAAAGGGCTCGACTATTATACACCCTTTCTTGTTTAGCAATAAATATTATGAAGCCTAAAATGTCACTGTAATTTAATAAAAAAACACGCACGAGCATCCACACACACACACACACGCACGCGCGCGCGATGCAGGCTACACTCAGAAGAGTGACACTTATAGGGTGCAAAAAGGTTGAGATTTGTTTAATGTAAACTAAAAGAACAATATATTCTTTACAGATTTGCTAATGTATAATTGTTCTTTTAAATTTGATGTAAAAATATTAGGGTAAATGCCTTTGTACTTGGGTTGTAATTATTAGGTATGCTTAGTGCAGGGCGCAGTTACAAAAGTATTTCCTAATGTGTTATATTATCACCTCTAAATAGTGAAGCTCTTTATTAAGTTAATTAATTATGTTTAAATATTCACATACAATCCCAATAAAGGCAAATGACATTTCAATTTAAACCAAGTCAATTATTAAACCCTATAAAAACAGATTAATATTGGCTACATATTATTATTATATAGCCTATATCAACTATTACAACTTAATGTCATATATTAAAATTGTATACCTAGTTATATTAAATAATAAAATTATATAGCCTATAATATTTATTAAAATCGAATATCCTTTTTAAATATTAAAATTATACTGTCTTTATTAAATATAAAAATTGTATAGCCTATACTAAATAAAATTATACAGCCTATATTAAATATTTTAAATTAATATTATCTGTGCCCCTAACACACAACATATATAAAACTAAAATTCTATAAATACTTGTCTACATGTCCGTTAGATATTAATGAATTTGTTCAAAATTTTAAAACAAAATAATATAATATGAACAGATTATGTTCAAGCTGGAGTTATTAAATATTTTGCTTGAATTAAAACAAATTTTGTGCACAAATAAAAATATAAATAAGAGTACCAGGAAAAATGCAACAGGCCTGGATAATTCCTGGTGAAAATACCTCTGTATTCTTAACTTATATAAATAATTTAAAACTATAATAATGTATTACCTCGACATTGGTTACACTTGCTTTAATATTTCCTATCACGTTTCTATTCTCATAATCATCACTACCACTTACTGAAACACAAATAAACCAGTAATGTAACAATTTTCTTATAGGCCTATGCAATATCTATTCACCGTTTTAATTTTGGCCAATAATTCCTGAACCGTTGCACATCAAAATTATATAATCCTGCTTTTTGTTTGAACGTATAAAATCAGTTTGTCATTTTATAATTAATTTTAAAAAAATGTGTTATATGGAAATCCTAGTTGAAATTAATTTATAGTTTAAATACTTTAAACATTATTTGCCCCATTTTTGTAATACAAGTGACTTTATTCAGATTGCATTAAGGAGATATTTTCTGAGAGGGGTCAGAAGCAAAAAGCCTTTTTCTAACCCTACCTTTATTATGTTTGTACTGGGATCTGGAAATTCCAATATAAAAACCAGGGTTTGAGTAAGGTTTTTAAAAGCTCAGAAAGTCAAAATAAAGTTAAACCACAATGTATAAAACTCACGCCTAAAGACATTGTACAATATTTCAATTACTTTCTCTCTCTGTTAATTATTTAAATGTTTTAATGTACAAATTTCAAGTTAATGAATTATACAATCCAACTTAACAAGATACCTACAATTATAACAAAGAGCCAAATATGAAAATAAGTACAATTATTTTCCCCCACCGAAACGTTAGTTTAAAAAAAAAACGAACAACATAACAAATACAGATGCCTCTGAAACAGAGAAAGAGGAAACAAAACAATGCATACATTTATAGGCCTACAATTATGGGTGAGTGCATAACGCACTAAATTTATTAGCTTGATTCTTTCATAAAAATAGGCATATTTTCAAGACACCGAATATCCTAAGGGCACAAAAGAAGTAGAAACGGTAAACCTATTACAATGCTTGCTCCAGTATTTTAACAAAACCTCTTTTGTGACAGCCACTTAAGTAAAAAAACTACATAATTATAAAAACCTATTTAGATTAATATGGTAAAGTTATACTGGATTGCATATGACAACTACCTTTCTTAGTTCGTTGTTACTATTTAAATCGGTGAAATGTTTAAACAAAATCAACTTTCATAGTACATACTTGTGGCGCTACACACAATTAGTAAACTATAAATTTAAACTACTCACCAAAATTTGAAATCCAGTTATTTGACAATCACTAAACAAAATCACTATCACACACAACTATAGAAAACAACCGACATATTGTAAATTGAAACCGAACAGTTTTTTAAACTTTTCTAACCCCGAAAAACGTTAAAAACGGACGCTTCGCTTTCATTACGAAAATGCCTATGTGATATTCACGGTCGAGCATTCTGTACGTTGCCCCTGGGTGACGGTGGGGGAAGCACTTCGACAAACTTCGGCCAGCTTCGTCTATTTGGAGGAGGTATCTAATTCTCGGAAGGCAGAACCTTTCTAAATAACAACCTAACATTAATTATTTATTCTTTACTATTAAAACGGGTAAATTCATGGGTTTGGTATAATATGAATGTTATATTTTGAACTATGGATTTAATTTTGGAAATAGGCTATAAAATTCTATCTTTCCCGCCCCACATACAAAATATTATTACCATTATTGTTTTTTTCAAAATGGGAAACAGATTATGCGATCGGGAAAACCAAACCAGAAATACGAAATGTGTGCAAATTGGATGCAAATTGTGAAACCGTTTAACGAACAATCAAGCAAACGATGAATTGCACAACCAACATAAAATAGATTAGGCCTAATAACATTAATTTTGCTGCAAAATTTGTTTTGTTTTTTAACAAAACGAATATCAAATATCGTCTGTTCCTCTGGATACAAAGTGATTTTTCAAATCAGCTCTGAGAATTTTTCAGAAACATTAGATCGCGATTGCATAGTATAATCTAAAGGAAATTTCCATTAATGTCTTTACTTTAAGAAATTATACGTTTTCAATAAAACAACTAGTTCGGATTTATATTTTCCCCTTCTGAGAGTAAACCTATTTATTCTAATTATTAAAGGTTTTTATTATGAAAATACTACATAGACGAGGAGGAAGCGCGTGTCCATTTCACCAGGTGACAAAGGATCCACGTGCTCACTAAAAACAGGTTCCAACCGGGGCAGGTGTGGGGGCAGAAGTTTTTTGCCGTGTCTGAAATTCCTCGACCCTACCCCTAAGCCCATGATTGACGGACCGTTTGTTTTTGTAGTACTAGTGTTAAACATCATGGTACTTACCCGAATGTGGTTTGGAAATTATTAGGTTAGGCTCCCACTCTGTGAGTTCGAAAACATATTACAGTATATGCAATGAGTATTAATCACTAGCTTGTGAATTCAGGTTATAAAAAAAACACACGAACTCACAAAACAATATATTTTTACTGTCATACGTGTTTCAGACTTATATCATCATCATCAGCGGACACCACTACAAATTTACAACTGCAACTTAAACACTCAAGAAAACAATATTGTTTATTTATACTCATAAGCTCTGTCACTTTAAACAGATATTTTAAGTTTCCCTAAAACTTAAAATACAAAAATATAATTGTTTCGGTAAAGCAAATCACTGATGCAGGGAACCGCCACTGCTTAATGATGTTTGCGTCAATTAGGGGTGAAATTCTTGCAACAAACTAAAATGAATAATATCTAAAAGCTAAACCACTACTAAACACTCAACCTAGATAACTTAAAATAAAAAGACACATTCTAGCATTAAACTAATTATAAATTTAAATAAGTAAAGCCAAACAAACTGGTAATATTTAGACAAGATGTGCTAAACCAAGATTATAATTGCGGAATAATCTGCGGAGAGGATTCACGGCATTTCACGAGGCTGAGACCTAATTTGTACTAAAAAAGTTAACATTTTAAAAATAATTCACCATTTTATTCACCTCCGTATGTATATACAAGCTAACAAAAATGAGCGAGTTACTACATTTGTTTTTAAATGAAATACATTCCAAATACGCAATAAACCACAAAAAACAGGTTCAAGCTTGCACGAAATAACTATATCTTAGTTCCAAACTCTTGACTGTCTTTTTCCCGAACTAATATTTTACGAAGGATTATTGAGTGTACGAGAGTTTGTTGACATCTCTCAGATTGGAGAGCCCTCGAACCACCACAGTTCCGTAGCTATACTCCGAACCAGCAACCTCCCAACCTGACCCGGCCGACTCTCGCCAAATCCAGATATTGAAAGAAACAATAATTAGCCAGCTACTTACATTACATCTTGGATCCGTGTCCAACAGCTTTCTGTAAAATTCGTATCCTTTTCTGCGTCCTGGGCAACGTGCAAACCTCCAGCAAATTTCCATTGTGTATTCCTTCGGATCATGTAGACACTGAAATGATAAAATTTTCATGAGTAGTTTCAGCACAGGATTCTTTCGTTTCTTGCATCACAATTGTTTGCCTGGAGGGGGGGATCACGTGGAAGTAGGCCAAATTATGACATCCTATAGGAAGGGTAGCCTTCCTGAAGTAGGAGTTATCTCAACCAGAAGGAAGAAAGCTGCACTCCCTAATCTCCCTATAGTACTTGCAAGTAAATTCTATTAGGACCGTAGCAATACATAATTAATAAAATCAGCCAAATCACAACAAATACAAGCAAATAACTACTGTACAAAGGCTATTTCTAATTTTACATTTAGAACTTTAAAGTTACCATTGGTTTGTATTTATTGTTATTGAGGCATTGTATTTCTTTTACAACTCAACAAACCTAATTAGTTTACATTAGCATGCTTTAAACGTTTCTCAAAGATCTAGGTTTGCAAGCAATTGTTAACAAAACAGCTGATCTCATTGTTATTATCCCAAAATCAAGTAGGCATCTAGTTGGTGAGTGGGTTAATCCATTATAGGCCTACAAGTAATGCGAATCGTCTTCCAAAACTAAAAGAGATCAACGAATAAATTTGACAATGTTAGCTTTGCCTAAATAGATGAAACATACTCTTAATCACACTATACTAATAAATTAGTAAACACAGACTACTGGCCCTACAAAACATTGTACCTGATAAAAACAAAGATTTCTGGGAAACAGGTTAACGCAGTTTCTATGTTCCATACTTTACCCCTTCTGTACATATTTCTACCTGGATCAAAATATTTTCCAGCGTTTAAATATTTGGAAAAATTTACTTTTAGAAATATTTATAAACGGAACGGAGAATATTTTAAAAAATATTTTAAACTACAAATTTTAATACAACAAATATTGTTATTTTTATTTATGAGTTGATCTACACATTTTTAATATAGATTTCAAGAGGCTACTTTTAAAAGTTTTAGTTGCCTAAATCTGTCACAAACAATTTTTAAAAACCAATAAATATTACATTTTTGATAAAAAAAAGAAAATTGGTAGAACAAAGTTGATAATTAATCATATTTTAAAATGCCTTAGGATTATATAATAATTAGAGTAATAATTTGAAATTTGCTTCGTTTTAAATCCATGGATGAGGGGTAAACACATACAGGGATTGGATAAATTTTTGTTGAATGTTTGTTGTGTTAACATTTAGGCCTACTTGTATTTTTTTGTTTGAAAGATTTAAATCTTTATTCAACATTATGTATTTTATAAGTATAGTAATTAGCAATTAAGCTTACTTATGCGAGTCCGAATTGTATACGCGCTATAATCACCGCGGCTTATATGATTACTCCGTACTCAGCATCGGTACACGTCAATCAATGGCTGGGCGTGGCCTGCGAGGGGCGGGGCCTATCTGACGAACAAAGATAGAATCTGAACACAGCTTCAGTTCGAGAGGTCGATAGGGACGGTTCGGTAATGTGGAGAAAAAATCGTGCGTCAATGGCATTTCGATATTTGTCGTCGATAATAAACGCAATCGACGAACTGCTCAGTATAGAGGGGCTCTGGTGTGATCCTTTGTATAGGACCTAATCCTTATTAGTGACTATAAAATGAAGTACTAATGCCCTACGGATGTCGAACTAATAAGGTGTAAAGAATTCATCAACCTAATGAATGACACCATGGGCTCTCCAGTTAGGATGTCTTAAAAAATAGGGGCTGCAAGTACAAATGCCATAAAATAATTTACAATCATTATGATTGTAACATAAGTTTATTACATCACTATAAAATAAATCAACTTCTTTGCTTCTTTGCAATGAAAATGTAGCGAAAAGTATTTTCCTTGATTCCAGAAATACCTAAATTTGTTAATTCTTTGAAGCCGATGGCATCTATGTTATCAGGTCGGGAAGAAACTGACATTCTCAAAATGTTTTCAACGTTCTCAATAGTTAACCTAAATCTGCACTTGTTTTTTATGAACTTCAGATTATTGAATGTAGATTCCCCAGACAGAATGTAGATGCAAAACCACAATAACACACTTTAAGACTATTAGGCAAAATTAAAAAATATCAATATTAAAGGCTTTACTAGGGCAGTTTTGTTGGTGATTTCACATTTAACGATTAAAACAATCAATTCAGGCAAACTTATTCTATGCAACCCTCACTTTACAAAACAAACATATATATATATATATATATATATATATATATATATATATATATATGATTTATCATGATATATCATGATTTCCTAGGTCTTCTTTTCCCCCTTCAACTTTTTAGGATCCATTTCCAAGTTTTTAATGGATCTCTATCATCCGTCTTCTTCCTTATGCCCGTACCAAGAAAACTCCTTTCTTTCAATGGTGTCAACGATATTCTAGATATTTGTATTCTTCTGTAATGTATTCATCAATGTTTAAATCTTGTGCTGAAATATTATTATACATGAGTACATTCTTCTACCTTTCCATTCAAACAATATTCACCGTCACGCATTTCGAATTATTTACATTATCAAAACTATAAACGGTTCTCCTAGTGCCTGAGGTTCCTCTACTTCCGTTGCGTCTGTGACAAACAACGCCTACTGGATAGGTGTGGGATAGAATACTAAATAATTCATAATTAATGTCTGAGGTTCCTCTACTTCTGTAACAACTGTAACAAACAATATCTACTGGATATTTGTTGAATAGAAAACTAAATAAGATAGACTTAATGTCTGAGGTTCCTATACTTCTGTTGCGTCTGTAACAAACAATATCTACTGGATACGTGTGGGATAGAATACTAGATAATTCAGACTATGTGTCTGAGGTTCCTCTACTTCTATAACAACTCTAACAAACAATGCTTACTGGATAGGAATGTGATAGAATACCAGATAAGATAGACTTAATGTCTGAGGTTCCTCTACTGCTGTTGCGTCTGTAACAAACAATATCTACTGGATACGTGTGGGATAGAATACTAGATAATTCAGACTATGTGTCTGAGGTTTCTCTACTTCTATAACAACTCTAACAAACAATGCTTACTGGATAGGAATGTGATAGAATACCAGATAAGATAACTTAATATCTGCGGTTCCTATACTTCTTTTGCGTCTGTAACAAACAATGCCTACTGGATATTTGTGGAATAGAATGCTAGATAAGATAAAGTTAATGTGGTAAGGTTCCTCTACCTCGGTATCAACTGTAAAAAACAATGTCCACTAAATAGGTGTGTGATAGAATTCCAGACAGGATAGACTTAATGCCTAAGGTTCCTCTACTTCTGTAACAACTGTAACAAAAAATGCCTACTGGATAGTTGTGGGGATAGAATACTAGATAATATAGACTTAATGTCTATGGTTCCTCTACTTCTGTAACAACTGTAACAAACAATGCTCACTGGATATGTATGTGATAGAATACCAGATAAGATAGACTTAATGTCTGAGGTTCCTCTACTTCTGTTGCGTCTGTAAAAAAAATGTCTACTGGACAGGAGTGGGATAGAGTACTAGATAGGGTAGACTTAATGTCTGTGTTTCCTCTATATCTGTAACAACTGTAACAAACAATGTCTACTGGACAGGTGTGGGATAGAATACTAGATGGATAGACTTAATGTCTGTGTTTCCTCTATATCTGTAACAACTGTAACAAACAATGTCTACTGGACAGGTGTGGGATAGAATACTAGATGGATAGACTTAATGTCTGTGTTTCCTCTATATCTGTAACAACTGTAACAAACAATGTCTACTGGACAGGAGTGGGATAGAATACTAGATGGATAGACTTAATGTCTGTGTTTCCTCTATATCTGTAACAACTGTAACAAACAATGTCTACTGGACAGGTGAGGGATAGAATACTAGATGGATAGACTTAATGTCTGTGTTTCCTCTATATCTGTAACAACTGTAACAAACAATGTCTACTGGACAGGAGTGGGATAGAATACTAGATGGATAGACTTAATGTCTGTGTTTCCTCTATATCTGTAACAACTGTAACAAACAATGTCTACTGGACAGGAGTGGGATAGAGTACTAGATAGGGTAGACTTAATGTCTGTGTTTCCTCTATATCTGTAACAACTGTAACAAACAATGTCTACTGGACAGGTGTGGGATAGAATACTAGATGGATAGACTTAATGTCTGTGTTTCCTCTATATCTGTAACAACTGTAACAAACAATGTCTACTGGACAGGTGTGGGATAGAATACTAGATGGATAGACTTAATGTCTGTGTTTCCTCTATATCTGTAACAACTGTAACAAACAATGTCTACTGGACAGGAGTGGGATAGAATACTAGATGGATAGACTTAATGTCTGTGTTTCCTCTATATCTGTAACAACTGTAACAAACAATGTCTACTGGACAGGTGTGGGATAGAATACTAGATGGATAGACTTAATGTCTGTGTTTCCTCTATATCTGTAGCAACTGTAACAAACAATGTCTACTGGACAGGTGTGGGATAGAATACTAGATGGATAGACTTAATGTCTGTGTTTCCTCTATATCTGTAACAACTGTAACAAACAATGTCTACTGGACAGGTGTGGGATAGAATACTAGATGGATAGACTTAATGTCTGTGTTTCCTCTATATCTGTAACAACTGTAACAAACAATGTCTACTGGACAGGTGTGGGATAGAATACTAGATGGATAGACTTAATGTCTGTGTTTCCTCTATATCTGTAACAACTGTAACAAACAATGTCTACTGGACAGGTGTGGGATAGAATACTAGATGGATAGACTTAATGTCTGTGTTTCCTCTATATCTGTAACAACTGTAACAAACAATGTCTACTGGACAGGTGTGGGATAGAATACTAGATGGATAGACTTAATGTCTGTGTTTCCTCTATATCTGTAACAACTGTAACAAACAATGTCTACTGGACAGGTGTGGGATAGAATACTAGATGGATAGACTTAATGTCTGTGTTTCCTCTATATCTGTAACAACTGTAACAAACAATGTCTACTGGACAGGTGTGGGATAGAATACTAGATGGATAGACTTAATGTCTGTGTTTCCTCTATATCTGTAACAACTGTAACAAACAATGTCTACTGGACAGGTGTGGGATAGAATACTAGATGGATAGACTTAATGTCTGTGTTTCCTCTATATCTGTAACAACTGTAACAAACAATGTTTACTGGACAGGTGTGGGATAGAATACTAGATGGATAGACTTAATGTCTGTGTTTCCTCTATATCTGTAACAACTATAACAAACAATGTCTACTGGACAGGTGTGGGATAGAATACTAGATGGATAGACTTAATGTCTGAGGTTCCTCTAATTCTGTTGCGTCTGTAACAAACAATGTCTACTAGATAGGTGTAGCGATAGAATACTAGAAAAGATAGATTTAATTCCTGTGGTTCCTCTACTTCTGTTGCGTTTGTAACAAACAATGCCTACTGGATAGGTGTGGGATAGAATACTAGATGACAAAGACTTAATGTCTGCAGCTCCTCTTTCTGTTGCGTCTGTAAAAAAAAATGTCTACTGGACAGGAGTATGGGATAGAGTACTAGATAGGGTAGACTTAATGTCTGTGTTTCCTCTATATCTGTAACAACTGTAACAAACAATGTCTACTGGACAGGTGTGGGATAGAATACTAGATGGATAAACTTAATGTCTGAGGTTCCTCTAATTCTGTTGCGTCTGTAACAAACAATGTCTACTAGATAGGTGTAGCGATAGAATACTAGAAAAGATAGATTTAATTCCTGTGGTTCCTCTACTTATGTTGCGTTTGTAACAAACAATGCCTACTGGATAGGTGTGGGATAGAATACTAGATGACAAAGACTTAATGTCTGCAGCTCCTCTACTTCTGTTGCGTCTGTAAAAAAAAATGTCTACTGGACAGGAGTATGGGATAGAGTACTAGATAGGGTAGACTTAATGTCTGTGTTTCCTCTATATCTGTAACAACTGTAACAAACAATGCCTACTGGATAGGTGTGGGATAGAATACTAGATGACAAAGACTTAATGTCTGCGGCTCCTCTACTTCTGTTGCGTCTGTAAAAAAAATGTCTACTGGACAGGAGTGGGATAGAGTACTAGATAGGGTAGACTTAATGTCTTTGTTTCCTCTATATCTGTAACAACTGTAACAAAAAATGCCTACTTTATAGGTGTAAGATAGAATACAAGATAAGATAGACTTAATGTCTGAGGTTCCTCTACTTCTGTTGCGTCTGCGACAAAAACAATGTCTACTGGCCAGGTGTGGGAATAGAATACTAGATAAGATAGACTTAATGTCCGAGGTTCCCCTACTTCTGTTGCGTCTGCGACAAAAACAATGTCTACTGGACAGGTGTGGGAATAGAATACTAGATAAGATAGACTTAATGTCTGAGGTTCCTCTACTTCTGTTGCGTCTGCGACAAAAACAATGTCTACTGGACAGGTGTGGGAATAGAATACTAGATAAGATAGACTTAATGTCCGAGGTTCCCCTACTTCTGTAAAAACTGTGACAAGCAATGTCTATTGGATATTTATGGAATAGAATACTAGATAATTCAGACTTAATCTCTAAGGTTCCTCTACTTCTGTTGGGTCTACGACAAAAACAATGTCTACTGGATAGGTGTGGGACAGAATACTAGATGGATAGACTTAATGTCTGCGGTTCCTCTACTTCTGTAACAACTGGGACAAACAATGCCTACTGGATATTAGTGGAATAGAATGCTAGATAAGATAAACTTAATGCCTAAGGTTCCCCTCTTCTGTAACAACTGTAACAAAAAATGCGTACTGGATAGTTGTGGGGATAGAACACAAAATAAGATAGACTTAATGTCTGCGGTTCCTCTACTTCTTTCTAGTATTCTATCCCACACCTATCCAGTAGACATTGTTTTTGTCGCAGACCCAACAGAAGTAAAACAACCACAGTCATTAAGTCTATCCATCTAGAATTCTATCCCACACCTATCCAGTAGACATTGTTTTTGTCGCAGACCCAACAGAAGTAAAACAACCACAGTCATTAAGTCTATCCATCTAGAATTCTATCCCACACCTATCCAGTAGACATTGTTTTTGTCCCAGACGCAACAGAAGTAGAGGAACCGCAGACATTAAGTCTATCCACCTAGTACTCTATCCCACACCTATCCAGTAGGCTTTGTTTGTCACAGACTACTGGATGGGTGTGGGATAAAATACTATATAAGATAAACGCAATGACAAAGGTTCCTCTACTTCTCTAGGAACTGTAACAAATAATATCTACTGTATAGGTGTGGGATAGACTACTAGATAAGATAAACTTAATGTCTAAGGTTATTATACTTCTGTAACATCAGTATTAATTAAACAATGCCTACTGGGTAGGTGTGGGGATAGAATACCAGATAAGATAGACATAATGTCTGCGGTTCCTCTACTTCTGTCGTGTCTGTGACAAACAATGCCTACTGGATAGCTGTAGCATAGAATACCAGATAAGATAGACCTAATGTCTGCAGTTCTTCTACTTCTGTAACATCAGTAACAAACAATGCCTACTGAGTAGGTGTGGGGATAGAATGCCAAATAAGATAGACATAACGTCCGCGGTTTCTCTACTTCTGTTGCGTCTGTGACAAACAATATGTACTGGATAGGAGTGGAATTAGAATACTAGATCAGATAGACTCAATGTCTTAGGTTCGTCTACTTCTGTTGCGTTTGTAACAAACAATGTCAACTGGATAGTGTTGGGATAGAATAGTAGATAAGATAGACTTAATAACTGCGGTCCCTCTACTTCTGTTGCGTCAGTGACAAACAATTACTACTGAATAGGTGTGGGATAGAATACTAGATAAGATAGACTTAATGTCTAAGGTTCCTCTACTTCTGTGGTTTCTTTTGTAAATCTGAGCTGCCACTAGCCAAATACGTAAGTCTAGGCTGCCACTAGCCAAAAAAGTAAAACTAAGTTACCACTAACGAAATAAGTATGTCTAGGCTACCACTAGCCAAATAAGTAAGTCTTGGCTTCAATTAGTGAAATAAGTAAGTCTAGGCTGAAACTAGGCAAAAAAGTAAGTTTAGGCTACCACAAAGCATATAAGTAAGTCTAGGCTGCCACTAGCGAAATAAGTAACTCTATGCAATCACTCTCCAAAAAGCAATTCTAGGTTACCACTAGCCAAATAAATAAGTCTAGGCTACCACTAACGAAATAAGTAAGTCTATGCTACCACTAGCCAAATAAGTAAGTCTATGCTACCACTAGCCAAATAAGTAAGTCTAGACTAACACTGTCCAAATAAGTAAGTCTAGGCTACCACTAGCCAAATAAGTAAGTCTAGGCTGTCACTAGCAAAATAAGTAAGTCTAGGTTACCACTGGCTAAATAGGCGAGCTAGGCTACCAATAGCCAAATATGTAAGTCTAGGCTGCCACTAGCCAAATAAGTAAGTCTAGGCTACCATTAGCCAAATAAGTAAGTCTAGGCTACTATTAACCAAATAAGTAAGTTTAGGCTACCATTAGCCAAATAAGTAAGTCTATGCTACCATTAGCCAAATAAGTAAGTCAAGGCTACCACTAAGCAAATAAGTAAGTCTAGGCTGCCACTAGCCAAATAGGTAAGTCTAGAAACCCACTAACAAAATAAGTAATTCTAGGTTACCACTAGAAAAATAAGTATGTCTAGGCTGCCACTAGCCAAAAAGTAAGTCTAGACTTCCACTAGCCAAATACGTAAGTCTAGGCTGCAACTAGGCAAATAAGTAATTCTAGGCTGATACTAGCCAAATAAGTAAGTCCAGGTCGCCACTATCTAAATAAGTAAGTCTAGGCTGCCACTAGCCAAATAATTAAGTCTAGGCTGCCACTAGCCAAATAAATAAGTCTAGGCTGCCACTAGCCAAATAAGTACATCTAGGCTACCACTGGCCAAATAAGAAAGTTTAGGCTACCACGAGCCAAATAAGTACGTCTAAACTACCACTGGCTAAATAAGTAACTCAAGGCTACCACTAGCTAAATAAGTAAGTCTATCCTGCCACTAGCCAAATAAGTAAGTCTAGGCT
Source organism: Prosapia bicincta (assembly GCA_036971475.1). Taxonomy (NCBI): domain Eukaryota; kingdom Metazoa; phylum Arthropoda; class Insecta; order Hemiptera; family Cercopidae; genus Prosapia; species Prosapia bicincta. The sequence continues at coordinate 320,257,001 of JBAIZL010000002.1, read as the reverse complement.
GCCATTAGTCAAATAAGTAAATCTAGGCTACCAGTGGGCAAATAAGTACGTTTAGGCTGCCACTAGCCAAATAAGTAACTCTATGCTACCATTAGCCAAATAAGTAAGTCTAGGCTGTCACTAGCCAAATAAGTAAGTCTAGGTTACCACTAAGCAAATAAGTACGTTTAGGCTACCAGCAGCCAAATAAGAAAGTTTAGGCTGCCACTAGCCAAATAAGTAAGTCTAGGCTGCCACTAGCTAAATAAGTAAGTCTAGGCTGCCACTAGCCAAATAAGTAAGTCTAGGCTACCACTAACCAAATAAGTACGTTTAGGCTACCAGCAGCCAAATAAGAAAGTTTAGGCTACCACTGGCCAAATAAGTACGTCAAGGCTACCACTAAGCAAATAAGTAATTCTAGGCTGCCACTAGCCAAATAGGTAACTCTAGAAACCCACTAATAAAATAAGTAATTCTAGGTTACCACTAGAAAAATAAGTATGTCTAGGCTGCCACTAGCCAAAAAGTAAGTCTAGACTTCCACTAGCCAAATACGTATGTCTAGGCTGCAACTTACCAAATAAGTAATTCTAGGCTGATACTAGCCAAATAAGTAAGTCCAGGTCGCCACTAGCTAAATAAGTAAGTCTAGGCTGCCACTAGCCAAATAATTAAGTCTAGGCTGCCACTAGCCAAATAAATAAGTCTAGGCTGCCACTAGCCAAATAAGTAAGTCTGGGCTACCACTAACCAAATAAGTACATCTAGGCTACCACTGGCCAAATAAGAAAGTTTAGGCTACCACTAGCCAAATAAGTACGTCTAAACTACCACTGGCTAAATAAGTAACTCTAGGCTACCACTAGCTAAATAAGTATGTCTATCCTGCCACTAGCCAAATAAGTAAGTCTAAGCTGCCATTAGCCAAATAAGTAATTCTAGGCTGATACTAGCCAAATAAGTAAGTCCAGGTCGCCACTAGCTAAATAAGTAAGTCTAGGCTGCCATTAGGCAAATAAGTAAATCTAGGCTACCAGTAGGCAAATAAGTACGTTTAGGCTCTCTCTCCCTTAATTGTTTTTCTTCCGCCTTCTCTTTCTCTCTTTCCGCCTTCTCTCTCTCCCTTAATTGTGTTTCTTTGTCGTCTCTTTCCCTCTCTCTTTGTTGTCTTTTGATCTCCTCTTCCGCCTTCTCTCTCTCTCTTTCCGCCTTCTCTTTCTCTTTTTCCGCCTTGTAAAAGGCCATTAATTTATCCATTTCGGTTTTTGACATTTTATTTATTTTAATTTATTATTTATTTAGATTATCTAATTATTTATTTATATTCGATTGTCCTAGGCCAGACGGTCCCTCACCCGCTCTTTCGTCTAATTATTTATTTAATTTCAGTTATTTATTTATTTTATTTAATACGCTTTTGTATTTTTCTTTAATTTAATTTATTATTTAAAAACTTTAATTGTTTTGTTAAACATTCTGATTTCACTTATGTCACAATCACGATTTACTTTCTTATATAATTTAATTATAATTATTTCATAATTTAATTTAATTTAATTTTGAAATAGGGTACCTGTTCAAAGTCCCTTATGTTCGGGCGCCAATTCTGCAACGTCCTTCACCTCGTGCGCTCCGCATCGGTTTCGGTGTTTTTGTTGTTGCAGAAATTATTCATTTATTATATAGTTATATATCTGCTGTTCACACGTTTTGTGTACCGTGTTAAGATCCCTAAATATTGTCTTGTGTTCCAGCGTAACGTACCACGCTTAAATGCAAGCCTGTCCCCGCTGACTTCTACCATAACGTTTGTATGACCTCCCCTAAGTTGGTTGGCAGGTTTGTTGGGTCTGTATTTAGTCACACATGTCAGTAAAATAGTCAGCTGGAAAGAAACAACATTCATATGAACAAACAAAATTTTCAAAGAATCTTACCACTTCATGAGATCTGCAGGCACAGCAAGGGGACGTGCAAAATATGATCATGTTTAAGATACCTATTTTAAAAGGCTCCTGTGTTCTTTAAACATGATCTGCCAGTAGACATCGTCTCTGGGCTTCAATACAAAAACACAACTAATTTTTAGAATAACTCAATATTTTTGTTTCTTGTACGGGCGGGTTGGACAACGTATTAGTTTTAACCTGCATAATTTTATTATCTGTTTTAGAACACTGAAAAATGTCTATTATTTTAAAATGGCTGTAACTTTTTTATTTGAGTTTTTTAAATTCTGTTTTCACTACTGTTTATTATGGATTTTCTGGTCATTTCAAAATATCGATGATAGTTCTACGTGACCTAGTTCTCAAGTTAGCATTTTTCGGTACTTAGAAAATTTTCACTTCACTCTCGTTTGTCAAATTTAGTTAGTTATTACAGTTTCATGCTATCATCATTTTTAATTTGTCTTAATAATACTTATTCAAAATTTTACTGACTTCTTGACTCTTTACTATGTTTATTATACCATAAATTAAAACCTTATTATTTAAATATTAAAATTGTTATTTAAACGATAGGAAATTATTAATTTCTTAATTTGAACGGTGATTCAGACCGTTGCAGTGTGTGTGTGTGTGTGTGTGCGCGCGCGTGCGCTCTCGTGCGTTAGCTGAGCTTATTTTTGTTGGACATAGACCAGAGAAGTTAATAAAAACGTAAAGTAATTCCGAGAATTGGGATTACTACTTCAAGAAACCGTTAAAGTTAACTGTATAAAGTAATCCAAAACTAAATCTGTGCCTTTAAATTGTGTTCACGTTTTTGCACTGAAAATTTATAAAGTAAGTACAATTTCATATAAATAATTAGTGCATTTTAAAATGTGTATTTCATTTCTCTTTGGATATTTTTTTGTGAAACATTCCTGGAGATACGTTTTAGTTAATGGGAAACAGCTGTAGAGTCGCCAAACAAACCGGAATAGGAAGCAACACCTCTGTATAATTTGTCCAAACAGCCGTGAGCCCTGAAGGATTAGAGCGACCCTTACTACAAAATCCATTTTTTTTAACTGTTAACTTTACTTAATTTGTACTCTAATAACTGAATTCTAAATGTTATTCCTTGAAAAATGAGTCCAAACACGGTACAATTGTGACAACTCTGAGCGGTTTTAGTGGGTTTAAAAATTAGAAAACAAATAAAAAGAGACTTTTATCACGAATTTTATATTGTATTAATCAGACGTCTTTAATGAAATAGTAATCAGATCAATAACATGGAAACAGTTTACAATTATACTATAGCTGACTTACATTGTTTGCAAATTTGCTGTAATCCTAACTTGTATCAAATAAATCAAGCAAAAAAGTTATTAATATGAATTTACTAGATAAGGAAAAAACTATGAACAAATTACAAAGTTATGTAACATAACGAATTACTAATTATTTTTATTTTGTTTTACTTCAGTTTACGTTAACATAGGGTGGTTATGTAAATATGTTTGTGTTAGTTTTATGATAATATTATTTTATTGATTTTTAGTTATTACACAGTAACGTTGCAAAATGAATTTGTAATAATTATTATTTTACTCTTGGTATATGTTCTATGTTATATTATTTATGATTTAGTTTATTTTTTCATAAATTTGAAATCTCTACTAGAATTACTGTAATTATGTATATTATTCTGATCGTGCGAATTCAAATAAAACGTCTATAACCATTTTTAAGTAGTCAAATTTATAATTTTGTAACCTACTGACCATAAAACCCCTTAGAGTTGTCACAATTGTACCGTGTTTGGACTCATTTTGCGATGATTAGTATTTAGAATTCAGTTATTAGAGTACAAATTAAATAAAGTTAACAGTTAAAAAAAATTGATTTTGTAGTACAAGGACTAGTTGGTGATTCATAGAAGAACCATTCAAATTATAGTAATAAATGTCTTAAATTAAGGATAAACTGGTAAATATTCATCTTATGAGAAGGTGGTTTGCCAAAGCCTGTTGTGTTTTATCCCCCCCCACAAAGGATTAACCAATGTAGGCACCCCACTCCCCCCTAGAATTCAATGAAATTGCTGACTTCTTCAATGAAACCCAATCCTAATTTTGTTGGCAGATCCAAATTCTTTTGTCAAATCAAAACTAATTGCCCCCTCGAGAATCAAAGTAACTCATCTCAACATTAACAGGAAATCGGCTTTCACTCTCATCAGATTAAGAACAAAACATCATAAAAACTAAACAGCAGATAGGACTTAAATATATCAAAACTGTGGCAACTGTCTTGACGACGGACTCACACAACATCATATTTCCAACCTCATCATATTACCCTGCAATTGCTGCAAGCTTTCACCACTTGAACTACCCTTCAGAGGAAGATTTACACTCTGATAATGCCATAGACATTGTAAAGGCAATTCCAGCACACCATAAAGTTTGATTCTATAGAGGATACGACAGCAACCAAATGGTAAATGTTTCCACTGTTTTAAAAAATAATCAATTTGCTCATAGTATAGCCTACATAAATAAAACATCATACAATATGCCAGAGGAGATATACCACTTGCCCCGGAGGAAGCATTATATAAGTATTTTACAAAACGTAAACAAGCAGAGCGGTGACCTTATCGATCTGTACAACCGTTTATTTGAGTCTATCTCTTTAAGGTGCTATCTCCCTTTAACTGCATCACTTCCAATTCGTGACTCATTCCCCTCCCTTCTCCTTTTGAAGCCCTCCTTCCTTATTTCAGTGACAAATTTTATATATTTAGTTATGAAAAAAATGTACAAATTGTTAATTTCAAAACGATGATGGCACAGGAAATAATATTTCGATTTCTGGGGCTGCGGAAATATGCTAACCTATTGAGTGGAAGTGGGAGTTTTCAGTAATACTCTACAGTCAAACTAACACATTTTTTATCTATGGGCGGAATATTTGTAAATATTGAGCTGAAGTGGGAGTTTTTAGTAATATACTAGTCAAACTAACACATTTTTTATCTATGGGCGGAATATTTGCAAATATTGAGCTGAAGTGGGAGTTTTTAGTAATATACTAGTCAAACTAACACATTGGCTATCAAGGGGCGGAATATTTGTAAATATTGAGCGGAAGTGGTAGTTTTTAGTAATATACTACAGTCATACTCAAACACTTGCTATCGAAGGGCGTAATATTTGCAAATATTGAGCGGAAGGGGATTTTTTATTATTATTCTACAGTAAAACTAAAACATTTGTCAGCGATGGACGGAATATTTGTAAAATATTGTGCGGAAGTAAGAATTTTTAGTAAAATTCTACAGTCAAACTAACACATTTGTTATCGATGGGCGGAATATTTGAAAAAATAATGAGCGGAAGTGGGAGTTTTCAGTTATATTCTACAGTCAATTTAACACATTTGCTATCGAGAGGCGGAATTTTAAAAATATTGTACGGAGTGGGAGTGTATAGTACATACTACAGTCATACTAACAAATTTTCTATCGAGAGGCGAAATTGTGTAAATATTGAGTGGCAGTGGGAAAAGATATTTACATGTAGACAGCATGTACTTCTTCGTAGCCACAGCACTTTGACATACTTGTGCCACAGTAAAACATACTACAAATTCCCGCACGCGATACAAAGCTCCACGTCCAACGGACTCCGTTCCAGTTTACATATAGACGGCATCTACTTCTTCGTAGCCACAGCACTTGACATACTTGTGCCACAGTAAAACAAACTACAAAATCCCGCACGCGATACAAAGCTCCACGTCCAACGGACTCCGTGTCCAGTACACATAAACACGAATTTACATATAGACGGCATCTACTTCTTCATAGCCACAGCACTTTGACATACTTGTGCCACAGTAAAACACACTACAAAATCCCGCACTAGATACAAAGCTTCACGTCCTACGGACTTCTTGTCCAGTTAACACAAAAACGAATTTACATATAGACAGCATGTACTTCTTCGTAGCCACAGCACTTTGACATACTTGTGCCACAGTAAAACACACTACAAAATCCCGCACTAGATACAAAGCTCCACGTTCAACGGACTCCGTGTCCAGTTAACACAAAAACGAATTTACATATAGACAGCATGTACTTCTTCGTAGCCACAGCACTTTGACATACTTGTGCCACAGTAAAACACACTACAAAATCCCGCACGCTATACAAAGCTCCACGTCCAACGGACTCCGTGTCCAGTTAACACAAAAACGAATTTACATATAGACGGCATCTACTTCTTCATAGCCACAGCACTTTGACATACTTGTGCCACAGTAAAACACACTACAACATCCCGCACTAGATATAGAGCTCCACGTCCAACGGACTCCTTGTCCAGTTAACACAAAAACGTATTTACATATAGACAGCTTGTACTTCTTCGTAGCCACAGCACTTTGACATACTTGTGCCACAGTAAAACACACTACAAAATCCCGCACGCGATACAAAGCTCCACGTCCAACGGACTCCGTGTCCAGTACACATAAAAACGAATTTACATATAGACGGCATCTACTTCTTCATAGCCACAGCACTTTGACATACTTGTGCCACAGTAAAACACACTACAAAATCCCGCACTAGATACAAAGCTTCACGTCCTACGGACTTCTTGTCCAGTTAACACAAAAACGAATTTACATATAGACAGCATGTACTTCTTCGTAGCCACAGCACTTTGACATACTTGTGCCACAGTAAAACACACTACAAAATCCCGCACTAGATACAAAGCTCCACGTTCAACGGACTCCGTGTCCAGTTAACACAAAAACGAATTTACATATAGACAGCATGTACTTCTTCGTAGCCACAGCACTTTGACATACTTGTGCCACAGTAAAACACACTACAAAATCCCGCACGCTATACAAAGCTCCACGTCCAACGGACTCCGTGTCCAGTTAACACAAAAACGAATTTACATATAGACGGCATCTACTTCTTCATAGCCACAGCACTTTGACATACTTGTGCCACAGTAAAACACACTATAAAATCCCGCACTAGATACAGAGCTCCACGTCCAACGGACTCCTTGTCCAGTTAACACAAAAACGTATTTACATATAGACAGCTTGTACTTCTTCGTAGCCACAGCACTTTGACATACTTGTGCCACAGTAAAACACACTACAAAATCCCGCACGCGATACAAAGCTCCACGTCCAACGGACTCCGTGTCCAGTACACATAAAAACGAATTTACATATAGACGGCATCTACTTCTTCATAGCCACAGCACTTTGACATACTTGTGCCACAGTAAAACACACTACAAAATCCCGCACTAGATACAAAGCTTCACGTCCTACGGACTTCTTGTCCAGTTAACACAAAAACGAATTTACATATAGACAGCATGTACTTCTTCGTAGCCACAGCACTTTGACATACTTGTGCCACAGTAAAACACACTACAAAATCCCGCACAAGATACAAAGCTCCACGTTCAACGGACTCCGTGTCCAGTTAACACAAAAACGAATTTACATATAGACAGCATGTACTTCTTCGTAGCCACAGCACTTTGACATACTTGTGCCACAGTAAAACACACTACAAAATCCCGCACGCTATACAAAGCTCCACGTCCAACGGACTCCGTGTCCAGTTAACACAAAAACGAATTTACATATAGACGGCATCTACTTCTTCATAGCCACAGCACTTTGACATACTTGTGCCACAGTAAAACACACTACAAAATCCCGCACTAGATACAAAGCTTCACGTCCTACGGACTTCTTGTCCAGTTAACACAAAAACGAATTTACATATAGACAGCATGTACTTCTTCGTAGCCACAGCACTTTGACATACTTGTGCCACAGTAAAACACACTACAAAATCCCGCACTAAATACAAAGCTCCACGTTCAACGGACTCCGTGTCCAGTTAACACAAAAACGAATTTACATATAGACAGCATGTACTTCTTCGTAGCCACAGCACTTTGACATACTTGTGCCACAGTAAAACACACTACAAAATCCCGCACGCTATACAAAGCTCCACGTCCAACGGACTCCGTGTCCAGTTAACACAAAAACGAATTTACATATAGACGGCATCTACTTCTTCATAGCCACAGCACTTTGACATACTTGTGCCACAGTAAAACACACTACAAAATCCCGCACTAGATACAAAGCTTCACGTCCTACGGACTTCTTGTCCAGTTAACACAAAAACGAATTTACATATAGACAGCATGTACTTCTTCGTAGTCACAGCACTTTGACATACTTGTGCCACAGTAAAACACACTACAAAATCCCGCACTAAATACAAAGCTCCACGTTCAACGGACTCCGTGTCCAGTTAACACAAAAACGAATTTACATATAGACAGCATGTACTTCTTCGTAGCCACAGCACTTTGACATACTTGTGCCACAGTAAAACACACTACAAAATCCCGCACGCTATACAAAGCTCCACGTCCAACGGACTCCGTGTCCAGTTAACACAAAAACGAATTTACATATAGACGGCATCTACTTCTTCATAGCCACAGCACTTTGACATACTTGTGCCACAGTAAAACACACTACAAAATCCCGCACTGGATACAAAGCTCCACGTCCTACGGACTTCTTGTCCAGTTAACACAAAAACGAATTTACATATAGACAGCATGTACTTCTTCGTAGCCACAGCACTTTTTCATACTTGCGCTATAGTGAAGCACACTACAAAATCCCGCACTAGATACAAAGCTCCACGTCCAACGGACTCCGTGTCCAGTTAACACAAAAACGAATTTACATATAGACGGCATATACTTCTTCGTAGCCACAGCACTTTGACATACTTGTGCCACAGTAAAGCACACTACAAAATCCCGCACGTGATACAAAGTTCCACGTCCAACGGACTCCGTGTCCAGTTAACACAAAAACGAATTTACATATAGACAGCATCTACTTCTTCATAGCCACAGCACTTTGACGTACTTGTGCCACAGTAAAACACACTACAAAATCCCGCACGCGATACAAAGCTCCACGTCCAACGTACTCCGTGTCCAGTTAAAACAAAAACGAATTTACATATAGACGGCATCTACTTCTTCGTAGCCACAGCACTTTGACATACTTGTGCCACAGTAAAACACACTTCAAAATCCCGCACGCGATACAAAGCTCCACGTCTAACGAACTCCGTGTCTAGTTAATACAAAAACGTATTTACATATAGACAGCATGTACTTCTTCGTAGCCACAGCACTTTGTCATACTTGCGCTATAGTGAAACACACTACAAAATCCCGCACGCGGTACAAAGCTCCACGTCCTACGGACTCCATGGCCAGTTAACACAAAAACGTATTTACATATAGACAGCTTGTACTTCTTCGTAGCCACAGCACTTTGTCATACTTGCGCTATAGTGAAACACACTACAAAATCCCGCACGCGGTACAAAGCTCCACGTCCTACGGACTCCGTGTCCAGTTAACACAAAAACGAATTTACATATAGACAGCTTGTACTTCTTCGTAGCCACAGCACTTTGTCATACTTGCGCTATAGTGAAACACACTACAAAATCCCGCACGCGATACAAAGCTCCACGTCCTACGGACTCCATGGCCAGTTAACACAAAAACGAATTTACATATAGACAGCTTGTACTTCTTCGTAGCCACAGCACTTTGTCATACTTGCGCTATAGTGAAACACACTACAAAATCCCGCACGCGGTACAAAGCTCCACGTCCTACGGACTCCATGGCCAGTTAACACAAAAACGAATTTACATATAGACAGCTTGTACTTCTTCGTAGCCACAGCACTTTGTCATACTTGCGCTATAGTGAAACACACTACAAAATCCCGCACGCGATACAAAGCTCCACGTCCTACGGACTCCATGGCCAGTTAACACAAAAACGAATTTACATATAGACAGCTTGTACTTCTTCGTAGCCACAGCACTTTGTCATACTTGCGCTATAGTGAAACACACTACAAAATCCCGCACGCGATACAAAGCTCCACGTCCTACGGACTCCATGGCCAGTTAACACAAAAACGAATTTACATATAGACAGCTTGTACTTCTTCGTAGCCACAGCACTTTGTCATACTTGCGCTATAGTGAAACACACTACAAAATCCCGCACGCGATACAAAGCTCCACGTCCTACGGACTCCATGGCCAGTTAACACAAAAACGAATTTACATATAGACAGCTTGTACTTCTTCGTAGCCACAGCACTTTGTCATACTTGCGCTATAGTGAAACACACTACAAAATCCCGCACGCGATACAAAGCTCCACGTCCTACGGACTCCATGGCCAGTTAACACAAAAACGAATTTACATATAGACAGCTTGTACTTCTTCGTAGCCACAGCACTTTGTCATACTTGCGCTATAGTGAAACACACTACAAAATCCCGCACGCGATACAAAGCTCCACGTCCTACGGACTCCATGGCCAGTTAACACAAAAACGAATTTACATATAGACAGCTTGTACTTCTTCGTAGCCACAGCACTTTGTCATACTTGCGCTATAGTGAAACACACTACAAAATCCCGCACGCGGTACAAAGCTCCACGTCCTACGGAATCCGTGTCCAGTTAACACAAAAACGAATTTACATATAGACAGCTTGTACTTCTTCGTAGCCACAGCACTTTGTCATACTTGCGCTATAGTGAAACACACTACAAAATCCCGCACGCGATACAAAGCTCCACGTCCTACGGACTCCATGGCCAGTTAACACAAAAACGAATTTACATATAGACAGCTTGTACTTCTTCGTAGCCACAGCACTTTGTCATACTTGCGCTATAGTGAAACACACTACAAAATCCCGCACGCGGTACAAAGCTCCACGTCCTACGGACTCCGTGTCCAGTTAACACAAAAACGAATTTACATATAGACGGCATCTACTTCTTCATAGCCACAGCACTTTGTCATACTTGCGCTATAGTGAAACACACTACAAAATCCCGCACGCGGTACAAAGCTCCACGTCCTACGGACTCCGTGTCCAGTTAACACAAAAACGTATTTACATATAGACAGCTTGTACTTCTTCGTAGCCACAGCACTTTGACATACTCGTGCGACAGTAAAACACACTACAAAATCCCGCACGTGATAAAAAGCTCTACGTCTAACGAACTCCGTGTCCGGTTAACAGAAAAACGAATTTACATATAGTTGGCATCTACTACTTCATAGCCACAGCACTTTGACATACTTGTGCCACAGTAAAACACACTACAAAATCCCGCACGCGATACAAAGCTCCACGTCCAACGGACTCCGTGTCCAGTACACATAAAAACGAATTTACATATAGACGGCATCTACTTCTTCATAGCCACAGCACTTTGACATACTTGTGCCACAGTAAAACACACTACAAAATCCCGCACGCGATACAAAGCTCCACGTCCTACGGACTCCATGGCCAGTTAACACAAAAACGAATTTACATATAGACAGCTTGTACTTCTTCGTAGCCACAGCACTTTGTCATACTTGCGCTATAGTGAAACACACTACAAAATCCCGCACGCGATACAAAGCTCCACGTCCTACGGACTCCATGGCCAGTTAACACAAAAACGAATTTACATATAGACAGCTTGTACTTCTTCGTAGCCACAGCACTTTGTCATACTTGCGCTATAGTGAAACACACTACAAAATCCCGCACGCGGTACAAAGCTCCACGTCCTACGGACTCCGTGTCCAGTTAACACAAAAACGAATTTACATATAGACAGCTTGTACTTCTTCGTAGCCACAGCACTTTGTCATACTTGCGCTATAGTGAAACACACTACAAAATCCCGCACGCGATACAAAGCTCCACGTCCTACGGACTCCATGGCCAGTTAACACAAAAACGAATTTACATATAGACAGCTTGTACTTCTTCGTAGCCACAGCACTTTGTCATACTTGCGCTATAGTGAAACACACTACAAAATCCCGCACGCGGTACAAAGCTCCACGTCCTACGGACTCCGTGTCCAGTTAACACAAAAACGAATTTACATATAGACGGCATCTACTTCTTCATAGCCACAGCACTTTGACATACTCGTGCGACAGTAAAACACACTACAAAATCCCGCACGTGATAAAAAGCTCTACGTCTAACGAACTCCGTGTCCGGTTAACAGAAAAACGAATTTACATATAGTTGGCATCTACTACTTCATAGCCACAGCACTTTGACATACTTGTGCCACAGTAAAACACACTACAAAATCCCGCACGCGATACAAAGCTCCACGTTCAACGGACTCCGTGTCCAGTTAACACAAAAACGAATTTACATATAGACAGCATGTACTTCTTCGTAGCCACAGCACTTTGACATACTTGTGCCACAGTAAAACACACTACAACATCCCGCACGCGATACAAAGCTCCACGTCCAACGGACTCCGTGTCCAGTTAACACAAAAACGAATTTACATATAGACGGCATCTACTTCTTCATAGTCACAGCACTTTGACATACTTGTGCCACAGTAAAACACACTACAACATCCCGCACTAGATATAGAGCTCCACGTCCAACGGACTCCTTGTCCAGTTAACACAAAAACGTATTTACATATAGACAGCTTGTACTTCTTCGTAGCCACAGCACTTTGACATACTTGTGCCACAGTAAAACACACTACAAAATCCCGCACGCGATACAAAGCTCCACGTCCAACGGACTCCGTGTCCAGTACACATAAAAACGAATTTACATATAGACGGCATCTACTTCTTCATAGCCACAGCACTTTGACATACTTGTGCCACAGTAAAACACACTACAAAATCCCGCACTAGATACAAAGCTTCACGTCCTACGGACTTCTTGTCCAGTTAACACAAAAACGAATTTACATATAGACAGCATGTACTTCTTCGTAGCCACAGCACTTTGACATACTTGTGCCACAGTAAAACACACTACAAAATCCCGCACTAGATACAAAGCTCCACGTTCAACGGACTCCGTGTCCAGTTAACACAAAAACGAATTTACATATAGACAGCATGTACTTCTTCGTAGCCACAGCACTTTGACATACTTGTGCCACAGTAAAACACACTACAAAATCCCGCACGCTATACAAAGCTCCACGTCCAACGGACTCCGTGTCCAGTTAACACAAAAACGAATTTACATATAGACGGCATCTACTTCTTCATAGCCACAGCACTTTGACATACTTGTGCCACAGTAAAACACACTATAAAATCCCGCACTAGATACAGAGCTCCACGTCCAACGGACTCCTTGTCCAGTTAACACAAAAACGTATTTACATATAGACAGCTTGTACTTCTTCGTAGCCACAGCACTTTGACATACTTGTGCCACAGTAAAACACACTACAAAATCCCGCACGCGATACAAAGCTCCACGTCCAACGGACTCCGTGTCCAGTACACATAAAAACGAATTTACATATAGACGGCATCTACTTCTTCATAGCCACAGCACTTTGACATACTTGTGCCACAGTAAAACACACTACAAAATCCCGCACTAGATACAAAGCTTCACGTCCTACGGACTTCTTGTCCAGTTAACACAAAAACGAATTTACATATAGACAGCATGTACTTCTTCGTAGCCACAGCACTTTGACATACTTGTGCCACAGTAAAACACACTACAAAATCCCGCACAAGATACAAAGCTCCACGTTCAACGGACTCCGTGTCCAGTTAACACAAAAACGAATTTACATATAGACAGCATGTACTTCTTCGTAGCCACAGCACTTTGACATACTTGTGCCACAGTAAAACACACTACAAAATCCCGCACGCTATACAAAGCTCCACGTCCAACGGACTCCGTGTCCAGTTAACACAAAAACGAATTTACATATAGACGGCATCTACTTCTTCATAGCCACAGCACTTTGACATACTTGTGCCACAGTAAAACACACTACAAAATCCCGCACTAGATACAAAGCTTCACGTCCTACGGACTTCTTGTCCAGTTAACACAAAAACGAATTTACATATAGACAGCATGTACTTCTTCGTAGCCACAGCACTTTGACATACTTGTGCCACAGTAAAACACACTACAAAATCCCGCACTAGATACAAAGCTTCACGTCCTACGGACTTCTTGTCCAGTTAACACAAAAAGGAATTTACATATAGACAGCATATACTTCTTCGTAGCCACAGCACTTTGACATACTTGTGCCACAGTAAAACACACTACAAAATCCCGCACTAGATACAAAGCTCCACGTTCAACGGACTCCGTGTCCAGTTAACACAAAAACGAATTTACATATAGACAGCATGTACTTCTTCGTAGCCACAGCACTTTGACATACTTGTGCCACAGTAAAACACACTACAAAATCCCGCACGCTATACAAAGCTCCACGTCCAACGGACTCCGTGTCCAGTTAACACAAAAACGAATTTACATATAGACGGCATCTACTTCTTCATAGCCACAGCACTTTGACATACTTGTGCCACAGTAAAACACACTACAAAATCCCGCACTAGATACAAAGCTTCACGTCCTACGGACTTCTTGTCCAGTTAACACAAAAACGAATTTACATATAGACAGCATGTACTTCTTCGTAGTCACAGCACTTTGACATACTTGTGCCACAGTAAAACACACTACAAAATCCCGCACTAAATACAAAGCTCCACGTTCAACGGACTCCGTGTCCAGTTAACACAAAAACGAATTTACATATAGACAGCATGTACTTCTTCGTAGCCACAGCACTTTGACATACTTGTGTCAAAGTAAAACACACTACAAAATCCCGCACGCTATACAAAGCTCCACGTCCAACGGACTCCGTGTCCAGTTAACACAAAAACGAATTTACATATAGACGGCATCTACTTCTTCATAGCCACAGCACTTTGACATACTTGTGCCACAGTAAAACACACTACAAAATCCCGCACTGGATACAAAGCTCCACGTCCTACGGACTTCTTGTCCAGTTAACACAAAAACGAATTTACATATAGACAGCATGTACTTCTTCGTAGCCACAGCACTTTTTCATACTTGCGCTATAGTGAAGCACACTACAAAATCCCGCACTAGATACAAAGCTCCACGTCCAACGGACTCCGTGTCCAGTTAACACAAAAACGAATTTACATATAGACGGCATATACTTCTTCGTAGCCACAGCACTTTGACATACTTGTGCCACAGTAAAGCACACTACAAAATCCCGCACGTGATACAAAGTTCCACGTCCAACGGACTCCGTGTCCAGTTAACACAAAAACGAATTTACATATAGACAGCATCTACTTCTTCATAGCCACAGCACTTTGACGTACTTGTGCCACAGTAAAACACACTACAAAATCCCGCACGCGATACAAAGCTCCACGTCCAACGGACTCCGTGTCCAGTTAAAACAAAAACGAATTTACATATAGACGGCATCTACTTCTTCGTAGCCACAGCACTTTGACATACTTGTGCCACAGTAAAACACACTTCAAAATCCCGCACGCGATACAAAGCTCCACGTCTAACGAACTCCGTGTCTAGTTAATACAAAAACGTATTTACATATAGACAGCATGTACTTCTTCGTAGCCACAGCACTTTGTCATACTTGCGCTATAGTGAAACACACTACAAAATCCCGCACGCGGTACAAAGCTCCACGTCCTACGGACTCCATGGCCAGTTAACACAAAAACGTATTTACATATAGACAGCTTGTACTTCTTCGTAGCCACAGCACTTTGTCATACTTGCGCTATAGTGAAACACACTACAAAATCCCGCACGCGGTACAAAGCTCCACGTCCTACGGACTCCGTGTCCAGTTAACACAAAAACGAATTTACATATAGACAGCTTGTACTTCTTCGTAGCCACAGCACTTTGTCATACTTGCGCTATAGTGAAACACACTACAAAATCCCGCACGCGATACAAAGCTCCACGTCCTACGGACTCCATGGCCAGTTAACACAAAAACGAATTTACATATAGACAGCTTGTACTTCTTCGTAGCCACAGCACTTTGTCATACTTGCGCTATAGTGAAACACACTACAAAATCCCGCACGCGGTACAAAGCTCCACGTCCTACGGACTCCATGGCCAGTTAACACAAAAACGAATTTACATATAGACAGCTTGTACTTCTTCGTAGCCACAGCACTTTGTCATACTTGCGCTATAGTGAAACACACTACAAAATCCCGCACGCGATACAAAGCTCCACGTCCTACGGACTCCATGGCCAGTTAACACAAAAACGAATTTACATATAGACAGCTTGTACTTCTTCGTAGCCACAGCACTTTGTCATACTTGCGCTATAGTGAAACACACTACAAAATCCCGCACGCGATACAAAGCTCCACGTCCTACGGACTCCATGGCCAGTTAACACAAAAACGAATTTACATATAGACAGCTTGTACTTCTTCGTAGCCACAGCACTTTGTCATACTTGCGCTATAGTGAAACACACTACAAAATCCCGCACGCGATACAAAGCTCCACGTCCTACGGACTCCATGGCCAGTTAACACAAAAACGAATTTACATATAGACAACTTGTACTTCTTCGTAGCCACAGCACTTTGTCATACTTGCGCTATAGTGAAACACACTACAAAATCCCGCACGCGATACAAAGCTCCACGTCCTACGGACTCCATGGCCAGTTAACACAAAAACGAATTTACATATAGACAGCTTGTACTTCTTCGTAGCCACAGCACTTTGACATACTTGCGCTATAGTGAAACACACTACAAAATCCCGCACGCGGTACAAAGCTCCACGTCCTACGGACTCCGTGTCCAGTTAACACAAAAACGAATTTACATATAGACAGCTTGTACTTCTTCGTAGCCACAGCACTTTGTCATACTTGCGCTATAGTGAAACACACTACAAAATCCCGCACGCGATACAAAGCTCCACGTCCTACGGACTCCATGGCCAGTTAACACAAAAACGAATTTACATATAGACAGCTTGTACTTCTTCGTAGCCACAGCACTTTGTCATACTTGCGCTATAGTGAAACACACTACAAAATCCCGCACGCGGTACAAAGCTCCACGTCCTACGGACTCCGTGTCCAGTTAACACAAAAACGAATTTACATATAGACGGCATCTACTTCTTCATAGCCACAGCACTTTGTCATACTTGCGCTATAGTGAAACACACTACAAAATCCCGCACGCGGTACAAAGCTCCACGTCCTACGGACTCCGTGTCCAGTTAACACAAAAACGTATTTACATATAGACAGCTTGTACTTCTTCGTAGCCACAGCACTTTGACATACTCGTGCGACAGTAAAACACACTACAAAATCCCGCACGTGATAAAAAGCTCTACGTCTAACGAACTCCGTGTCCGGTTAACAGAAAAACGAATATACATATAGTTGGCATCTACTACTTCATAGCCACAGCACTTTGACATACTTGTGCCACAGTAAAACACACTACAAAATCCCGCACGCGATACAAAGCTCCACGTCCAACGGACTCCGTGTCCAGTACACATAAAAACGAATTTACATATAGACGGCATCTACTTCTTCATAGCCACAGCACTTTGACATACTTGTGCCACAGTAAAACACACTACAAAATCCCGCACTAGATACAAAGCTCCACGTCCAACGGACTCCGTGTCCAGGTAACACAAAAACGAATTTACATATAGACGGCATCTACTTCTTCATAACCACAGCACTTCGACATACTTGTGCCACAGTAAAACACACTACAAAATCCCGCACGCGATACAAAGCTCCACGTCCAACGGACTCCGTGTCCAGTTAACGCAAAAACGAATTTACATATAGACGGCATCTACTTCTTCGTAGCCACAGCACTTTGACATACTTGTGCCACAGTAAAACACACTACAAAATCCCGCACGCGATACAAAGCTCCACGTCTAACGAACTCCGTGTCTAGTTAATACAAAAACGTATTTACATATAGACAGCTTGTACTTCTTCGTAGCCACAGCACTTTGTCATACTTGCGCTATAGTGAAACACACTACAAAATCCCGCACGCGGTACAAAGCTCCACGTCTAACGAACTCCGTGTCCAGTTAACACAAAAACGTATTTACATATAGACAGCTTGTACTTCTTCGTAGCCACAGCACTTTGACATACTTGTGCCACAGTAAAACACACTACAAAATCCCGCACTAGATACAAAGCTCCACGTCCAACGGACTCCGTGTCTAGTTAACACAAAAACGTATTTACATATAGACAGCTTGTACTTCTTCGTAGCCACAGCACTTTGTCATACTTGCGCTATAGTGAAACACAGTACAAAATCCCGCACGCGGTACAAAGCTCCACGTCCTACGGACTCCGTGGCCAGTTAACACAAAAACGTATTTACATATAGACAGCTTGTACTTCTTCGTAGCCACAGCACTTTGTCATACTTGCGCTATAGTGAAACACACTACAAAATCCCGCACGCGGTACAAAGCTCCACGTCCTACGGACTCCGTGGCCAGTTAACACAAAAACGTATTTACATATAGACAGCTTGTACTTCTTCGTAGCCACAGCACTTTGTCATACTTGCGCTATAGTGAAACACACTACAAAATCCTGCACGCGATACAAAGCTCCACGTCATACGGACCCCGTGGCCAGTTGTCACAAAAACGAATTTACATTTAGACAGCTTGTACTTCTTCGTAGCCACAGCACTTTGTCATACTTGCGCTATAGTGAAACACACTACAAAATCCCGCACTAGATACAAAGCTTCACGTCCTACGGACTTCTTGTCCAGTTAACACAAAAACGAATTTACATATAGACAGCATGTACTTCTTCGTAGCCACAGCACTTTGACATACTTGTGCCACAGTAAAACACACTACAAAATCCCGCACGCTATACAAAGCTCCACGTCCAACGGACTCCGTGTCCAGTTAACACAAAAACGAATATACATATAGACAGCATGTACTTCTTCGTAGCCACAGCACTTTGACATACTTGTGCCACAGTAAAACACACTACAAAATCCCGCACTAGATACAAAGCTCCACGTTCAACGGACTCCGTGTCCAGTTAACACAAAAACGAATTTACATATAGACAGCATGTACTTCTTCGTAGCCACAGCACTTTGACATACTTGTGCCACAGTAAAACACACTACAAAATCCCGCACTAGATACAAAGCTTCACGTCCTACGGACTTCTTGTCCAGTTAACACAAAAACGAATTTACATATAGACAGCATGTACTTCTTCGTAGCCACAGCACTTTGACATACTTGTGCCACAGTAAAACACACTACAAAATCCCGCACGCTATACAAAGCTCCACGTCCAACGGACTCCGTGTCCAGTTAACACAAAAACGAATTTACATATAGACAGCATGTACTTCTTCGTAGCCACAGCACTTTGACATACTTGTGCCACAGTAAAACACACTACAAAATCCCGCACTAAATACAAAGCTCCACGTTCAACGGACTCCGTGTCCAGTTAACACAAAAACGAATTTACATATAGACAGCATGTACTTCTTCGTAGCCACAGCACTTTGACATACTTGTGCCACAGTAAAACACACTACAAAATCCCGCACGCTATACAAAGCTCCACGTCCAACGGACTCCGTGTCCAGTTAACACAAAAACGAATTTACATATAGACGGCATCTACTTCTTCATAGCCACAGCACTTTGACATACTTGTGCCACAGTAAAACACACTACAAAATCCCGCACTAGATACAAAGCTCCACGTCCTACGGATTTCTTGTCCAGTTAACACAAAAACGAATTTACATATAGACAGCATGTACTTCTTCGTAGCCACAGCACTTTTTCATACTTGCGCTATAGTGAAGCACACTACAAAATCCCGCACTAGATACAAAGCTCCACGTCCAACGGACTCCATGTCCAGTTAACACAAAAACGAATTTACATATAGACGGCATATACTTCTTCGTAGCCACAGCACTTTGACATACTTGTGCCACAGTAAAGCACACTACAAAATCCCGCACGTGATACAAAGTTCCACGTCCAACGGACTCCGTGTCCAGTTAACACAAAAACGAATTTACATATAGACAGCATCTACTTCTTCATAGCCACAGCACTTTGACGTACTTGTGCCACAGTAAAACACACTACAAAATCCCGCACGCGATACAAAGCTCCACGTCCAACGGACTCCGTGTCCAGTTAAAACAAAAACGAATTTACATATAGACGGCATCTACTTCTTCGTAGCCACAGCACTTTGACATACTTGTGCCACAGTAAAACACACTACAAAATCCCGCACGCGATACAAAGCTCCACGTCTAACGAACTCCGTGTCTAGTTAATACAAAAACGTATTTACATATAGACAGCTTGTACTTCTTCGTAGCCACAGCACTTTGTCATACTTGCACTATAGTGAAACACACTACAAAATCCCGCACGCGATACAAAGCTCCACGTCTAACGAACTCCGTGTCTAGTTAATACAAAAACGTATTTACATATAGACAGCTTGTACTTCTTCGTAGCCACAGCACTTTGTCATACTTGCGCTATAGTGAAACACACTACAAAATCCCGCACGCGGTACAAAGCTCCACGTCCTACGGACTCCGTGTCCAGTTAACACAAAAACGTATTTACATATAGACAGCTTGTACTTCTTCGTAGCCACAGCACTTTGTCATACTTGCGCTATAGTGAAACACACTACAAAATCCCGCACGCGATACAAAGCTCCACGACTAACGAACTCCGTGTCTAGTTAATACAAAAACGTATTTACATATAGACAGCATGTACTTCTTCGTAGCCACAGCACTTTGTCATACTTGCGCTATAGTGAAACACACTACAAAATCCCGCACGCGATACAAAGCTCCACGTCTAACGAACTCCGTGTCTAGTTAATACAAAAACGTATTTACATATAGACAGCTTGTACTTCTTCGTAGCCACAGCACTTTGTCATACTTGCGCTATAGTGAAACACACTACAAAATCCCGCACGCGGTACAAAGCTCCACGTCCTACGGACTCCGTGTCCAGTTAACACAAAAACGAATTTACATATAGACAGCTTGTACTTCTTCGTAGCCACAGCACTTTGTCATACTTGCGCTATAGTGAAACACACTACAAAATCCCGCACGCGATACACAGCTCCACGTCCTACGGACTCCATGGCCAGTTAACACAAAAACGAATTTACATATAGACAGCTTGTACTTCTTCGTAGCCACAGCACTTTGTCATACTTGCGCTATAGTGAAACACACTACAAAATCCCGCACGCGTTACAAAGCTCCACGTCCTACGGACTCCATGGCCAGTTAACACAAAAACGAATTTACATATAGACAGCTTGTACTTCTTCGTAGCCACAGCACTTTGTCATACTTGCGCTATAGTGAAACACACTACAAAATCCCGCACGCGATACAAAGCTCCACGTCCTACGGACTCCATGGCCAGTTAACACAAAAACGAATTCACATATAGACAGCTTGTACTTCTTCGTAGCCACAGCACTTTGTCATACTTGCGCTATAGTGAAACACACTACAAAATCCCGCACGCGATACAAAGCTCCACGTCCTACGGACTCCATGGCCAGTTAACACAAAAACGAATTTACATATAGACAGCTTGTACTTCTTCGTAGCCACAGCACTTTGTCATACTTGCGCTATAGTGAAACACACTACAAAATCCCGCACGCGGTACAAAGCTCCACGTCCTACGGACTCCGTGTCCAGTTAACACAAAAACGAATTTACATATAGACAGCATGTACTTCTTCGTAGCCACAGCACTTTGACATACTTGTGCCACAGTAAAACACACTACAAAATCCCGCACGCTATACAAAGCTCCACGTCCAACGGACTCCGTGTCCAGTTAACACAAAAACGAATTTACATATAGACGGCATCTACTTCTTCATAGCCACAGCACTTTGACATACTTGTGCCACAGTAAAACACACTACAAAATCCCGCACTAGATACAAAGCTTCACGTCCTACGGACTTCTTGTCCAGTTAACACAAAAACGAATTTACATATAGACAGCATGTACTTCTTCGTAGTCACAGCACTTTGACATACTTGTGCCACAGTAAAACACACTACAAAATCCCGCACTAAATACAAAGCTCCACGTTCAACGGACTCCGTGTCCAGTTAACACAAAAACGAATTTACATATAGACAGCATGTACTTCTTCGTAGCCACAGCACTTTGACATACTTGTGCCACAGTAAAACACACTACAAAATCCCGCACGCTATACAAAGCTCCACGTCCAACGGACTCCGTGTCCAGTTAACACAAAAACGAATTTACATATAGACGGCATCTACTTCTTCATAGCCACAGCACTTTGACATACTTGTGCCACAGTAAAACACACTACAAAATCCCGCACTGGATACAAAGCTCCACGTCCTACGGACTTCTTGTCCAGTTAACACAAAAACGAATTTACATATAGACAGCATGTACTTCTTCGTAGCCACAGCACTTTTTCATACTTGCGCTATAGTGAAGCACACTACAAAATCCCGCACTAGATACAAAGCTCCACGTCCAACGGACTCCGTGTCCAGTTAACACAAAAACGAATTTACATATAGACGGCATATACTTCTTCGTAGCCACAGCACTTTGACATACTTGTGCCACAGTAAAGCACACTACAAAATCCCGCACGTGATACAAAGTTCCACGTCCAACGGACTCCGTGTCCAGTTAACACAAAAACGAATTTACATATAGACAGCATCTACTTCTTCATAGCCACAGCACTTTGACGTACTTGTGCCACAGTAAAACACACTACAAAATCCCGCACGCGATACAAAGCTCCACGTCCAACGTACTCCGTGTCCAGTTAAAACAAAAACGAATTTACATATAGACGGCATCTACTTCTTCGTAGCCACAGCACTTTGACATACTTGTGCCACAGTAAAACACACTTCAAAATCCCGCACGCGATACAAAGCTCCACGTCTAACGAACTCCGTGTCTAGTTAATACAAAAACGTATTTACATATAGACAGCATGTACTTCTTCGTAGCCACAGCACTTTGTCATACTTGCGCTATAGTGAAACACACTACAAAATCCCGCACGCGGTACAAAGCTCCACGTCCTACGGACTCCATGGCCAGTTAACACAAAAACGTATTTACATATAGACAGCTTGTACTTCTTCGTAGCCACAGCACTTTGTCATACTTGCGCTATAGTGAAACACACTACAAAATCCCGCACGCGGTACAAAGCTCCACGTCCTACGGACTCCGTGTCCAGTTAACACAAAAACGAATTTACATATAGACAGCTTGTACTTCTTCGTAGCCACAGCACTTTGTCATACTTGCGCTATAGTGAAACACACTACAAAATCCCGCACGCGATACAAAGCTCCACGTCCTACGGACTCCATGGCCAGTTAACACAAAAACGAATTTACATATAGACAGCTTGTACTTCTTCGTAGCCACAGCACTTTGTCATACTTGCGCTATAGTGAAACACACTACAAAATCCCGCACGCGGTACAAAGCTCCACGTCCTACGGACTCCATGGCCAGTTAACACAAAAACGAATTTACATATAGACAGCTTGTACTTCTTCGTAGCCACAGCACTTTGTCATACTTGCGCTATAGTGAAACACACTACAAAATCCCGCACGCGATACAAAGCTCCACGTCCTACGGACTCCATGGCCAGTTAACACAAAAACGAATTTACATATAGACAGCTTGTACTTCTTCGTAGCCACAGCACTTTGTCATACTTGCGCTATAGTGAAACACACTACAAAATCCCGCACGCGATACAAAGCTCCACGTCCTACGGACTCCATGGCCAGTTAACACAAAAACGAATTTACATATAGACAGCTTGTACTTCTTCGTAGCCACAGCACTTTGTCATACTTGCGCTATAGTGAAACACACTACAAAATCCCGCACGCGATACAAAGCTCCACGTCCTACGGACTCCATGGCCAGTTAACACAAAAACGAATTTACATATAGACAGCTTGTACTTCTTCGTAGCCACAGCACTTTGTCATACTTGCGCTATAGTGAAACACACTACAAAATCCCGCACGCGATACAAAGCTCCACGTCCTACGGACTCCATGGCCAGTTAACACAAAAACGAATTTACATATAGACAGCTTGTACTTCTTCGTAGCCACAGCACTTTGTCATACTTGCGCTATAGTGAAACACACTACAAAATCCCGCACGCGGTACAAAGCTCCACGTCCTACGGACTCCGTGTCCAGTTAACACAAAAACGAATTTACATATAGACAGCTTGTACTTCTTCGTAGCCACAGCACTTTGTCATACTTGCGCTATAGTGAAACACACTACAAAATCCCGCACGCGATACAAAGCTCCACGTCCTACGGACTCCATGGCCAGTTAACACAAAAACGAATTTACATATAGACAGCTTGTACTTCTTCGTAGCCACAGCAGTTTGTCATACTTGCGCTATAGTGAAACACACTACAAAATCCCGCACGCGGTACAAAGCTCCACGTCCTACGGACTCCGTGTCCAGTTAACACAAAAACGAATTTACATATAGACGGCATCTACTTCTTCATAGCCACAGCACTTTGTCATACTTGCGCTATAGTGAAACACACTACAAAATCCCGCACGCGGTACAAAGCTCCACGTCCTACGGACTCCGTGTCCAGTTAACACAAAAACGTATTTACATATAGACAGCTTGTACTTCTTCGTAGCCACAGCACTTTGACATACTCGTGCGACAGTAAAACACACTACAAAATCCCGCACGTGATAAAAAGCTCTACGTCTAACGAACTCCGTGTCCGGTTAACAGAAAAACGAATTTACATATAGTTGGCATCTACTACTTCATAGCCACAGCACTTTGACATACTTGTGCCACAGTAAAACACACTACAAAATCCCGCACGCGATACAAAGCTCCACGTCCAACGGACTCCGTGTCCAGTACACATAAAAACGAATTTACATATAGACGGCATCTACTTCTTCATAGCCACAGCACTTTGACATACTTGTGCCACAGTAAAACACACTACAAAATCCCGCACGCGATACAAAGCTCCACGTCCTACGGACTCCATGGCCAGTTAACACAAAAACGAATTTACATATAGACAGCTTGTACTTCTTCGTAGCCACAGCACTTTGTCATACTTGCGCTATAGTGAAACACACTACAAAATCCCGCACGCGATACAAAGCTCCACGTCCTACGGACTCCATGGCCAGTTAACACAAAAACGAATTTACATATAGACAGCTTGTACTTCTTCGTAGCCACAGCACTTTGTCATACTTGCGCTATAGTGAAACACACTACAAAATCCCGCACGCGGTACAAAGCTCCACGTCCTACGGACTCCGTGTCCAGTTAACACAAAAACGAATTTACATATAGACAGCTTGTACTTCTTCGTAGCCACAGCACTTTGTCATACTTGCGCTATAGTGAAACACACTACAAAATCCCGCACGCGATACAAAGCTCCACGTCCTACGGACTCCATGGCCAGTTAACACAAAAACGAATTTACATATAGACAGCTTGTACTTCTTCGTAGCCACAGCACTTTGTCATACTTGCGCTATAGTGAAACACACTACAAAATCCCGCACGCGGTACAAAGCTCCACGTCCTACGGACTCCGTGTCCAGTTAACACAAAAACGAATTTACATATAGACGGCATCTACTTCTTCATAGCCACAGCACTTTGACATACTCGTGCGACAGTAAAACACACTACAAAATCCCGCACGTGATAAAAAGCTCTACGTCTAACGAACTCCGTGTCCGGTTAACAGAAAAACGAATTTACATATAGTTGGCATCTACTACTTCATAGCCACAGCACTTTGACATACTTGTGCCACAGTAAAACACACTACAAAATCCCGCACGCGATACAAAGCTCCACGTTCAACGGACTCCGTGTCCAGTTAACACAAAAACGAATTTACATATAGACAGCATGTACTTCTTCGTAGCCACAGCACTTTGACATACTTGTGCCACAGTAAAACACACTACAACATCCCGCACGCTATACAAAGCTCCACGTCCAACGGACTCCGTGTCCAGTTAACACAAAAACGAATTTACATATAGACGGCATCTACTTCTTCATAGTCACAGCACTTTGACATACTTGTGCCACAGTAAAACACACTACAACATCCCGCACTAGATATAGAGCTCCACGTCCAACGGACTCCTTGTCCAGTTAACACAAAAACGTATTTACATATAGACAGCTTGTACTTCTTCGTAGCCACAGCACTTTGACATACTTGTGCCACAGTAAAACACACTACAAAATCCCGCACGCGATACAAAGCTCCACGTCCAACGGACTCCGTGTCCAGTACACATAAAAACGAATTTACATATAGACGGCATCTACTTCTTCATAGCCACAGCACTTTGACATACTTGTGCCACAGTAAAACACACTACAAAATCCCGCACTAGATACAAAGCTTCACGTCCTACGGACTTCTTGTCCAGTTAACACAAAAACGAATTTACATATAGACAGCATGTACTTCTTCGTAGCCACAGCACTTTGACATACTTGTGCCACAGTAAAACACACTACAAAATCCCGCACTAGATACAAAGCTCCACGTTCAACGGACTCCGTGTCCAGTTAACACAAAAACGAATTTACATATAGACAGCATGTACTTCTTCGTAGCCACAGCACTTTGACATACTTGTGCCACAGTAAAACACACTACAAAATCCCGCACGCTATACAAAGCTCCACGTCCAACGGACTCCGTGTCCAGTTAACACAAAAACGAATTTACATATAGACGGCATCTACTTCTTCATAGCCACAGCACTTTGACATACTTGTGCCACAGTAAAACACACTATAAAATCCCGCACTAGATACAGAGCTCCACGTCCAACGGACTCCTTGTCCAGTTAACACAAAAACGTATTTACATATAGACAGCTTGTACTTCTTCGTAGCCACAGCACTTTGACATACTTGTGCCACAGTAAAACACACTACAAAATCCCGCACGCGATACAAAGCTCCACGTCCAACGGACTCCGTGTCCAGTACACATAAAAACGAATTTACATATAGACGGCATCTACTTCTTCATAGCCACAGCACTTTGACATACTTGTGCCACAGTAAAACACACTACAAAATCCCGCACTAGATACAAAGCTTCACGTCCTACGGACTTCTTGTCCAGTTAACACAAAAACGAATTTACATATAGACAGCATGTACTTCTTCGTAGCCACAGCACTTTGACATACTTGTGCCACAGTAAAACACACTACAAAATCCCGCACAAGATACAAAGCTCCACGTTCAACGGACTCCGTGTCCAGTTAACACAAAAACGAATTTACATATAGACAGCATGTACTTCTTCGTAGCCACAGCACTTTGACATACTTGTGCCACAGTAAAACACACTACAAAATCCCGCACGCTATACAAAGCTCCACGTCCAACGGACTCCGTGTCCAGTTAACACAAAAACGAATTTACATATAGACGGCATCTACTTCTTCATAGCCACAGCACTTTGACATACTTGTGCCACAGTAAAACACACTACAAAATCCCGCACTAGATACAAAGCTTCACGTCCTACGGACTTCTTGTCCAGTTAACACAAAAACGAATTTACATATAGACAGCATGTACTTCTTCGTAGCCACAGCACTTTGACATACTTGTGCCACAGTAAAACACACTACAAAATCCCGCACTAGATACAAAGCTTCACGTCCTACGGACTTCTTGTCCAGTTAACACAAAAAGGAATTTACATATAGACAGCATATACTTCTTCGTAGCCACAGCACTTTGACATACTTGTGCCACAGTAAAACACACTACAAAATCCCGCACTAGATACAAAGCTCCACGTTCAACGGACTCCGTGTCCAGTTAACACAAAAACGAATTTACATATAGACAGCATGTACTTCTTCGTAGCCACAGCACTTTGACATACTTGTGCCACAGTAAAACACACTACAAAATCCCGCACGCTATACAAAGCTCCACGTCCAACGGACTCCGTGTCCAGTTAACACAAAAACGAATTTACATATAGACGGCATCTACTTCTTCATAGCCACAGCACTTTGACATACTTGTGCCACAGTAAAACACACTACAAAATCCCGCACTAGATACAAAGCTTCACGTCCTACGGACTTCTTGTCCAGTTAACACAAAAACGAATTTACATATAGACAGCATGTACTTCTTCGTAGTCACAGCACTTTGACATACTTGTGCCACAGTAAAACACACTACAAAATCCCGCACTAAATACAAAGCTCCACGTTCAACGGACTCCGTGTCCAGTTAACACAAAAACGAATTTACATATAGACAGCATGTACTTCTTCGTAGCCACAGCACTTTGACATACTTGTGTCAAAGTAAAACACACTACAAAATCCCGCACGCTATACAAAGCTCCACGTCCAACGGACTCCGTGTCCAGTTAACACAAAAACGAATTTACATATAGACGGCATCTACTTCTTCATAGCCACAGCACTTTGACATACTTGTGCCACAGTAAAACACACTACAAAATCCCGCACTGGATACAAAGCTCCACGTCCTACGGACTTCTTGTCCAGTTAACACAAAAACGAATTTACATATAGACAGCATGTACTTCTTCGTAGCCACAGCACTTTTTCATACTTGCGCTATAGTGAAGCACACTACAAAATCCCGCACTAGATACAAAGCTCCACGTCCAACGGACTCCGTGTCCAGTTAACACAAAAACGAATTTACATATAGACGGCATATACTTCTTCGTAGCCACAGCACTTTGACATACTTGTGCCACAGTAAAGCACACTACAAAATCCCGCACGTGATACAAAGTTCCACGTCCAACGGACTCCGTGTCCAGTTAACACAAAAACGAATTTACATATAGACAGCATCTACTTCTTCATAGCCACAGCACTTTGACGTACTTGTGCCACAGTAAAACACACTACAAAATCCCGCACGCGATACAAAGCTCCACGTCCAACGGACTCCGTGTCCAGTTAAAACAAAAACGAATTTACATATAGACGGCATCTACTTCTTCGTAGCCACAGCACTTTGACATACTTGTGCCACAGTAAAACACACTTCAAAATCCCGCACGCGATACAAAGCTCCACGTCTAACGAACTCCGTGTCTAGTTAATACAAAAACGTATTTACATATAGACAGCATGTACTTCTTCGTAGCCACAGCACTTTGTCATACTTGCGCTATAGTGAAACACACTACAAAATCCCGCACGCGGTACAAAGCTCCACGTCCTACGGACTCCATGGCCAGTTAACACAAAAACGTATTTACATATAGACAGCTTGTACTTCTTCGTAGCCACAGCACTTTGTCATACTTGCGCTATAGTGAAACACACTACAAAATCCCGCACGCGGTACAAAGCTCCACGTCCTACGGACTCCGTGTCCAGTTAACACAAAAACGAATTTACATATAGACAGCTTGTACTTCTTCGTAGCCACAGCACTTTGTCATACTTGCGCTATAGTGAAACACACTACAAAATCCCGCACGCGATACAAAGCTCCACGTCCTACGGACTCCATGGCCAGTTAACACAAAAACGAATTTACATATAGACAGCTTGTACTTCTTCGTAGCCACAGCACTTTGTCATACTTGCGCTATAGTGAAACACACTACAAAATCCCGCACGCGGTACAAAGCTCCACGTCCTACGGACTCCATGGCCAGTTAACACAAAAACGAATTTACATATAGACAGCTTGTACTTCTTCGTAGCCACAGCACTTTGTCATACTTGCGCTATAGTGAAACACACTACAAAATCCCGCACGCGATACAAAGCTCCACGTCCTACGGACTCCATGGCCAGTTAACACAAAAACGAATTTACATATAGACAGCTTGTACTTCTTCGTAGCCACAGCACTTTGTCATACTTGCGCTATAGTGAAACACACTACAAAATCCCGCACGCGATACAAAGCTCCACGTCCTACGGACTCCATGGCCAGTTAACACAAAAACGAATTTACATATAGACAGCTTGTACTTCTTCGTAGCCACAGCACTTTGTCATACTTGCGCTATAGTGAAACACACTACAAAATCCCGCACGCGATACAAAGCTCCACGTCCTACGGACTCCATGGCCAGTTAACACAAAAACGAATTTACATATAGACAGCTTGTACTTCTTCGTAGCCACAGCACTTTGTCATACTTGCGCTATAGTGAAACACACTACAAAATCCCGCACGCGATACAAAGCTCCACGTCCTACGGACTCCATGGCCAGTTAACACAAAAACGAATTTACATATAGACAGCTTGTACTTCTTCGTAGCCACAGCACTTTGACATACTTGCGCTATAGTGAAACACACTACAAAATCCCGCACGCGGTACAAAGCTCCACGTCCTACGGACTCCGTGTCCAGTTAACACAAAAACGAATTTACATATAGACAGCTTGTACTTCTTCGTAGCCACAGCACTTTGTCATACTTGCGCTATAGTGAAACACACTACAAAATCCCGCACGCGATACAAAGCTCCACGTCCTACGGACTCCATGGCCAGTTAACACAAAAACGAATTTACATATAGACAGCTTGTACTTCTTCGTAGCCACAGCACTTTGTCATACTTGCGCTATAGTGAAACACACTACAAAATCCCGCACGCGGTACAAAGCTCCACGTCCTACGGACTCCGTGTCCAGTTAACACAAAAACGAATTTACATATAGACGGCATCTACTTCTTCATAGCCACAGCACTTTGTCATACTTGCGCTATAGTGAAACACACTACAAAATCCCGCACGCGGTACAAAGCTCCACGTCCTACGGACTCCGTGTCCAGTTAACACAAAAACGTATTTACATATAGACAGCTTGTACTTCTTCGTAGCCACAGCACTTTGACATACTCGTGCGACAGTAAAACACACTACAAAATCCCGCACGTGATAAAAAGCTCTACGTCTAACGAACTCCGTGTCCGGTTAACAGAAAAACGAATTTACATATAGTTGGCATCTACTACTTCATAGCCACAGCACTTTGACATACTTGTGCCACAGTAAAACACACTACAAAATCCCGCACGCGATACAAAGCTCCACGTCCAACGGACTCCGTGTCCAGTACACATAAAAACGAATTTACATATAGACGGCATCTACTTCTTCATAGCCACAGCACTTTGACATACTTGTGCCACAGTAAAACACACTACAAAATCCCGCACTAGATACAAAGCTCCACGTCCAACGGACTCCGTGTCCAGGTAACACAAAAACGAATTTACATATAGACGGCATCTACTTCTTCATAACCACAGCACTTCGACATACTTGTGCCACAGTAAAACACACTACAAAATCCCGCACGCGATACAAAGCTCCACGTCCAACGGACTCCGTGTCCAGTTAACGCAAAAACGAATTTACATATAGACGGCATCTACTTCTTCGTAGCCACAGCACTTTGACATACTTGTGCCACAGTAAAACACACTACAAAATCCCGCACGCGATACAAAGCTCCACGTCTAACGAACTCCGTGTCTAGTTAATACAAAAACGTATTTACATATAGACAGCTTGTACTTCTTCGTAGCCACAGCACTTTGTCATACTTGCGCTATAGTGAAACACACTACAAAATCCCGCACGCGGTACAAAGCTCCACGTCTAACGAACTCCGTGTCCAGTTAACACAAAAACGTATTTACATATAGACAGCTTGTACTTCTTCGTAGCCACAGCACTTTGACATACTTGTGCCACAGTAAAACACACTACAAAATCCCGCACTAGATACAAAGCTCCACGTCCAACGGACTCCGTGTCTAGTTAACACAAAAACGTATTTACATATAGACAGCTTGTACTTCTTCGTAGCCACAGCACTTTGTCATACTTGCGCTATAGTGAAACACAGTACAAAATCCCGCACGCGGTACAAAGCTCCACGTCCTACGGACTCCGTGGCCAGTTAACACAAAAACGTATTTACATATAGACAGCTTGTACTTCTTCGTAGCCACAGCACTTTGTCATACTTGCGCTATAGTGAAACACACTACAAAATCCCGCACGCGGTACAAAGCTCCACGTCCTACGGACTCCGTGGCCAGTTAACACAAAAACGTATTTACATATAGACAGCTTGTACTTCTTCGTAGCCACAGCACTTTGTCATACTTGCGCTATAGTGAAACACACTACAAAATCCTGCACGCGATACAAAGCTCCACGTCATACGGACCCCGTGGCCAGTTGTCACAAAAACGAATTTACATTTAGACAGCTTGTACTTCTTCGTAGCCACAGCACTTTGTCATACTTGCGCTATAGTGAAACACACTACAAAATCCCGCACTAGATACAAAGCTTCACGTCCTACGGACTTCTTGTCCAGTTAACACAAAAACGAATTTACATATAGACAGCATGTACTTCTTCGTAGCCACAGCACTTTGACATACTTGTGCCACAGTAAAACACACTACAAAATCCCGCACGCTATACAAAGCTCCACGTCCAACGGACTCCGTGTCCAGTTAACACAAAAACGAATATACATATAGACAGCATGTACTTCTTCGTAGCCACAGCACTTTGACATACTTGTGCCACAGTAAAACACACTACAAAATCCCGCACTAGATACAAAGCTCCACGTTCAACGGACTCCGTGTCCAGTTAACACAAAAACGAATTTACATATAGACAGCATGTACTTCTTCGTAGCCACAGCACTTTGACATACTTGTGCCACAGTAAAACACACTACAAAATCCCGCACTAGATACAAAGCTTCACGTCCTACGGACTTCTTGTCCAGTTAACACAAAAACGAATTTACATATAGACAGCATGTACTTCTTCGTAGCCACAGCACTTTGACATACTTGTGCCACAGTAAAACACACTACAAAATCCCGCACGCTATACAAAGCTCCACGTCCAACGGACTCCGTGTCCAGTTAACACAAAAACGAATTTACATATAGACAGCATGTACTTCTTCGTAGCCACAGCACTTTGACATACTTGTGCCACAGTAAAACACACTACAAAATCCCGCACTAAATACAAAGCTCCACGTTCAACGGACTCCGTGTCCAGTTAACACAAAAACGAATTTACATATAGACAGCATGTACTTCTTCGTAGCCACAGCACTTTGACATACTTGTGCCACAGTAAAACACACTACAAAATCCCGCACGCTATACAAAGCTCCACGTCCAACGGACTCCGTGTCCAGTTAACACAAAAACGAATTTACATATAGACGGCATCTACTTCTTCATAGCCACAGCACTTTGACATACTTGTGCCACAGTAAAACACACTACAAAATCCCGCACTAGATACAAAGCTCCACGTCCTACGGATTTCTTGTCCAGTTAACACAAAAACGAATTTACATATAGACAGCATGTACTTCTTCGTAGCCACAGCACTTTTTCATACTTGCGCTATAGTGAAGCACACTACAAAATCCCGCACTAGATACAAAGCTCCACGTCCAACGGACTCCATGTCCAGTTAACACAAAAACGAATTTACATATAGACGGCATATACTTCTTCGTAGCCACAGCACTTTGACATACTTGTGCCACAGTAAAGCACACTACAAAATCCCGCACGTGATACAAAGTTCCACGTCCAACGGACTCCGTGTCCAGTTAACACAAAAACGAATTTACATATAGACAGCATCTACTTCTTCATAGCCACAGCACTTTGACGTACTTGTGCCACAGTAAAACACACTACAAAATCCCGCACGCGATACAAAGCTCCACGTCCAACGGACTCCGTGTCCAGTTAAAACAAAAACGAATTTACATATAGACGGCATCTACTTCTTCGTAGCCACAGCACTTTGACATACTTGTGCCACAGTAAAACACACTACAAAATCCCGCACGCGATACAAAGCTCCACGTCTAACGAACTCCGTGTCTAGTTAATACAAAAACGTATTTACATATAGACAGCTTGTACTTCTTCGTAGCCACAGCACTTTGTCATACTTGCACTATAGTGAAACACACTACAAAATCCCGCACGCGATACAAAGCTCCACGTCTAACGAACTCCGTGTCTAGTTAATACAAAAACGTATTTACATATAGACAGCTTGTACTTCTTCGTAGCCACAGCACTTTGTCATACTTGCGCTATAGTGAAACACACTACAAAATCCCGCACGCGGTACAAAGCTCCACGTCCTACGGACTCCGTGTCCAGTTAACACAAAAACGTATTTACATATAGACAGCTTGTACTTCTTCGTAGCCACAGCACTTTGTCATACTTGCGCTATAGTGAAACACACTACAAAATCCCGCACGCGATACAAAGCTCCACGACTAACGAACTCCGTGTCTAGTTAATACAAAAACGTATTTACATATAGACAGCATGTACTTCTTCGTAGCCACAGCACTTTGTCATACTTGCGCTATAGTGAAACACACTACAAAATCCCGCACGCGATACAAAGCTCCACGTCTAACGAACTCCGTGTCTAGTTAATACAAAAACGTATTTACATATAGACAGCTTGTACTTCTTCGTAGCCACAGCACTTTGTCATACTTGCGCTATAGTGAAACACACTACAAAATCCCGCACGCGGTACAAAGCTCCACGTCCTACGGACTCCGTGTCCAGTTAACACAAAAACGAATTTACATATAGACAGCTTGTACTTCTTCGTAGCCACAGCACTTTGTCATACTTGCGCTATAGTGAAACACACTACAAAATCCCGCACGCGATACACAGCTCCACGTCCTACGGACTCCATGGCCAGTTAACACAAAAACGAATTTACATATAGACAGCTTGTACTTCTTCGTAGCCACAGCACTTTGTCATACTTGCGCTATAGTGAAACACACTACAAAATCCCGCACGCGTTACAAAGCTCCACGTCCTACGGACTCCATGGCCAGTTAACACAAAAACGAATTTACATATAGACAGCTTGTACTTCTTCGTAGCCACAGCACTTTGTCATACTTGCGCTATAGTGAAACACACTACAAAATCCCGCACGCGATACAAAGCTCCACGTCCTACGGACTCCATGGCCAGTTAACACAAAAACGAATTCACATATAGACAGCTTGTACTTCTTCGTAGCCACAGCACTTTGTCATACTTGCGCTATAGTGAAACACACTACAAAATCCCGCACGCGATACAAAGCTCCACGTCCTACGGACTCCATGGCCAGTTAACACAAAAACGAATTTACATATAGACAGCTTGTACTTCTTCGTAGCCACAGCACTTTGTCATACTTGCGCTATAGTGAAACACACTACAAAATCCCGCACGCGGTACAAAGCTCCACTACCTACGGACTCCGTGTCCAGTTAACACAAAAACGAATTTACATATAGACAGCTTGTACTTCTTCGTAGCCACAGCACTTTGTCATACTTGCGCTATAGTGAAACAACTACAAAATCCCGCACGCGATACAAAGCTCCACGTCCTACGGACTCCATGGCCAGTTAACACAAAAACGAATTTACATATAGACAGCTTGTACTTCTTCGTAGCCACAGCACTTTGTCATACTTGCGCTATAGTGAAACACACTACAAAATCCCGCACGCGGTACAAAGCTCCACGTCCTACGGACTCCGTGTCCAGTTAACACAAAAACGAATTTACATATAGACAGCTTGTACTTCTTCGTAGCCACAGCACTTTGTCATACTTGCGCTATAGTGAAACACACTACAAAATCCCGCACGCGATACAAAGCTCCACGTCCTACGGACTCCATGGCCAGTTAACACAAAAACGAATTTACATATAGACAGCTTGTACTTCTTCGTAGCCACAGCACTTTGTCATACTTGCGCTATAGTGAAACACACTACAAAATCCCGCACGCGGTACAAAGCTCCACGTCCTACGGACTCCGTGTCCAGTTAACACAAAAACGAATTTACATATAGACGGCATCTACTTCTTCATAGCCACAGCACTTTGTCATACTTGCGCTATAGTGAAACACACTACAAAATCCCGCACGCGGTACAAAGCTCCACGTCCTACGGACTCCGTGTCCAGTTAACACAAAAACGTATTTACATATAGACAGCTTGTACTTCTTCGTAGCCACAGCACTTTGACATACTCGTGCGACAGTAAAACACACTACAAAATCCCGCACGTGATACAAAGCTCCACGTCTAACGAACTCCGTGTCCGGTTAACAGAAAAACGAATTTACATATAGTTGGCATCTACTACTTCATAGCCACAGCACTTTGACATACTTGTGCCACAGTAAAACACACTACAAAATCCCGCACGCGATACAAAGCTCCACGTCCAACGGACTCCGTGTCCAGTACACATAAAAACGAATTTACATATAGACGGCATCTACTTCTTCATAGCCACAGCACTTTGACATACTTGTGCCACAGTAAAACACACTACAAAATCCCGCACTAGATACAAAGCTCCACGTCCAACGGACTCCGTGTCCAGGTAACACAAAAACGAATTTACATATAGACGGCATCTACTTCTTCATAACCACAGCACTTCGACATACTTGTGCCACAGTAAAACACACTACAAAATCCCGCACGCGATACAAAGCTCCACGTCCAACGGACTCCGTGTCCAGTTAACGCAAAAACGAATTTACATATAGACGGCATCTACTTCTTCGTAGCCACAGCACTTTGACATACTTGTGCCACAGTAAAACACACTACAAAATCCCGCACGCGGTACAAAGCTCCACGTCTAACGAACTCCGTGTCCAGTTAACACAAAAACGTATTTACATATAGACAGCTTGTACTTCTTCGTAGCCACAGCACTTTGACATACTTGTGCCACAGTAAAACACACTACAAAATCCCGCACTAGATACAAAGCTCCACGTCCAACGGACTCCGTGTCTAGTTAACACAAAAACGTATTTACATATAGACAGCTTGTACTTCTTCGTAGGCACAGCACTTTGTCATACTTGCGCTATAGTGAAACACAGTACAAAATCCCGCACGCGGTACAAAGCTCCACGTCCTACGGACTCCGTGGCCAGTTAACACAAAAACGTATTTACATATAGACAGCTTGTACTTCTTCGTAGCCACAGCACTTTGTCATACTTGCGCTATAGTGAAACACACTACAAAATCCCGCACGCGGTACAAAGCTCCACGTCCTACGGACTCCGTGGCCAGTTAACACAAAAACGTATTTACATATAGACAGCTTGTACTTCTTCGTAGCCACAGCACTTTGTCATACTTGCGCTATAGTGAAACACACTACAAAATCCCGCACGCGATACGAAGCTCCACGTCATACGGACCCCGTGGCCAGTTGTCACAAAAACGAATTTACATTTAGACAGCTTGTACTTCTTCGTAGCCACAGCACTTTGTCATACTTGCGCTATAGTGAAACACACTACAAAATAACGCACGCGATACGAAGCTCCACGTCATACGGACTCCGTGGCCAGTTAACACAAAAACGTATTTACATATAGACAGCTTGTACTTCTTCGTAGCCACAGCACTTTGTCATACTTGCGCTATAGTGAAACACACTACAAAATCCCGCACGCGATACGAAGCTCCATGTCATACGGACTCCGTGGCCAGTTGACACAAAAACGTATTTACATATAGACAGCTTGTACTTCTTCGTAGCCACAGCACTTTATCATACTTGCGCTATAGTGAAATACACTACAAAATCCCGCACGCAATACGAAGCTCCACGTCATACGGACTCCGTGGCCAGTTGACACAAAAACGTATTTACATATAGACAGCTTGTACTTCTTCGTAGCCACAGCACTTTGTCATACTTGCGCTATATTTTTTTTTTTTTTTTTTTGAGGCGAAAACCCTATTGAGGTTATCATCGCCTAACTAAGGTTTGTTAAAGTAAATATTAAAATATTACATAAATAAAACTAATCAAAATAAAACAAAATAAATGTTTAAAACTAATTGTAATTATCTAAAACTAAAGAACCTAAAATTATACAAAATTTAAATATTATTAAATAGATTAAGGTGGCGTAAGAAAGCGAGGACACGGTCGATAGCCGTGACATCGTCCCTTAAAACCACCTTTAAACTACCTCGAAGATCGTAACGTATATACAAATTTTTCATCTTATCACAATCAAGTAGGATATGCTTGATTGTAATAATATTTCTACAAAACGGACATAGTGGTGGATCCACATGTCGCATCAACCATCCATGCGTTAACAAAAAGTGGCCGATGCGAAGTCGAATAACCACCACTTCCTCCCTACGATTCGAACGAACAGATGTCCTCCATGGTCGGAAGGTATTTTTGATGTCCCTCAGCTTGTTTCTGTTTACATTTTGCCATTCTTCATTCCAAACAGAGAATAGTGTAGTTTTAACTTTGCACTGATGCCATCTGAAATCTGATGCCATCACACGTTGTGTCGATGGCAACATACCTGTAGCTAATTTTGCACCTTCTTCTGCTTTAGAGTTTCCGAATATTCCACAGTGACCAGGCACCCAGAGAAATGACACCCCGACACCTCGTAATTGGAGCCTGTGTATAGAGCACAAGATGTCTCCAACTAAAGGGTTTTTAGTGTACATTTCCTGAATAGCCTGGAGAGCACTTTTGGAATCACAACACACAAGATATTTAGATTTTGCAGACGGAATTGATCTTAAAGCTTGGAAAATTGCATAAAGTTCTGCAGTAAAAACGCTACAGGCTGAGGGCAATCCATAAGTGAAGGTTTGTCCTTCCATATAAAATGCACAACCTATCCCATTGTCCAGTTTTGAACCGTCTGTGAATATAGTCACAGTATGTTGGTGAGTTTCTTGAATCTGCAAAAACTCCTGACGATAAATAACGTCAGGAGTATTGTGTTTTAGGTACATGGACAATGAGAAGTCACATTTTGGCTTTTGTATTATCCATGGAGGGATGTAGCATGATGTTCGTTCGAATATAGGTGGATGTTCTAAATTTAGATTCCTAAAAATGCGCAACGTTCTTATTCCGAAGGGAGCAGTTGAACGTTGACGCACATTGTAACGATCCTCGAGGTAGTTATCAAAAACCGCTTTGAATGCCGGATGTTTAGGTTTACTTCGAAGACCAGGGTAATATGAAATTTGTAGCATTTGACGTCGCATTGAGAGAGATGGTTCTCCAGCTTCAACTAGAAGGCTGGAGATTGGGCTTGATCTGAAAGCACCAGTAGAAAGTCTAAGGCCCGCGTGATGTATTGAATCCAGGAGTTTCAGAACCGTAGGTCGAGCAGATGAATAGGCTATACAGCCGTAATCTATGCGCGATCTTACAACGGCGCGATAGAAACGGAGCATACAGGTTCTGTCTGCTCCCCAATTTGTACCACTTAGAACTCTCAACATATCCAATATCTTGCTGCACCGGGTCCTCAAATCACGCACATGCGGATTCCATGAAAGTCTTTTATCCAATAAAAGACCCAAAAATCTCACATCATCCGCGGTTTGAAGCCGCGTACCATCAAGATAAAGAATAGGTTCCTGGCGTTTCCTGCGACGACTAAATGCTATACACTGGATCTTCGAAGCCGAAAACTTGAAGCCCGTAGATTTGGTCCATTCTTGCAGTTTATTAATGACTAATTGTAAGAATCTTTCCGCTGTTGCCATACTTCTAGCAGCCATATATATACAAAAATCGTCTACAAACAGGGAACAGTGGACCGGTGGCTGTACGTTTGAAGTGACGCTGTTAATGGCAACAGCAAAAAGCGTCACACTCAAAACGCCACCCTGTGGTACACCATTCTCTAGTTCGCAACGATCAGAATATATGTCTCCTAGACGTACACGGAAAGTCCTGTTATTCAAATAATTTTGTATAAATGCAAGAATGTTACCTTGTATACCGCATGATTTCAATACGTTCAAAATTCCTCTTCTCCATGCCATGTCATATGCCTTCTCAAGGTCAAAG
Source organism: Prosapia bicincta (assembly GCA_036971475.1). Taxonomy (NCBI): domain Eukaryota; kingdom Metazoa; phylum Arthropoda; class Insecta; order Hemiptera; family Cercopidae; genus Prosapia; species Prosapia bicincta. The sequence continues at coordinate 320,216,809 of JBAIZL010000002.1, read as the reverse complement.
AAAACCGCTACCACTGTTTGTCGTAAGATGAAGGCATTCTGTATAGCTGACTCCAACAAAACCAATTGGTCAACTGATGAACGTCCTTGTCTGGAACCACACTGAGCGTTAGAAAGAAGTTTGTTTGTTTCTAGATACCAGACAAGACGACGGTTGACCATCTTCTCCAGTAGTTTGCATAAGCAGCTGGTCAGAGAGATGGGTCTGTAACTACTGGGATTAGTTTTGTCCTTTCCTTGTTTTAGAAGAGGAATTATTGTCGCTTCTAACCATGCATCGGGAAAACCGTGCTCCTCGAATATACGGTTGTATATCTGAAGGAGAATTACTTTTGCCGACGGTGGTAGATTTTTAATCATGGAGTATACAATATCATCCGGGCCTGGAGCTGAATCCTTCGTTGACGAGAGAGCCGACTCTAGTTCATCGATAGAGAAATGGATATTCAAACAAGAATCTCCAGACAATCCAACGGTGAAAGGTAAGGCTTCCTGTTTATGTTTGAACACCTGGAAAGCGTCCTTGTATGCAGAAGATGAAGAATGTTGTGAAAACGATAACGCTAGCACATTGGCAATTTCCTCACAGTCCGTGGTCAAAACACCATCCGAATGCCTTAATGAAATTAATGGCATCGGAACGGAAATGCCACAGACTGATCGTAATTTCTTCCATACTGTGGATGGAGCTGTAGTTCTTGTAATTGAGCCAATGTACTGCGACCATGATTCTCGTTTACTTTGCCTAAATATTCTCCGTGCTTTCGCACGGAAGATTTTATATTTTTCCAGGTTTTCACTCGTTGGATGTCTCTTGAACTGGCTCAGAGCTTTTCTCCGTTGACGAAGGATCACAGTGCACTCATCATTCCACCACGGAACAGGTGGTCGTCGTGGTTTGGATGAGGTTTTCGGAATTGCCTTTCCGGCGGCATTCAAAACGGTTTTTGTAAATGAATTGACAATGTCATCAATGGGAGCCAAGTAATCCACGTCCAGTGATTCTAGATCTTGTGAGAATTGTTCCCAGTTGGCTTTTTTCAAGATCCAACGGGGATGTCGAACACAACAGGGTGAGGAGTCACACAAAGAGATCTCAATAGGAATGTGGTCGCTACTGTAAAGATCAGGCAATGCTGACCATTTTAGCCTTGTAGCCAAGACAGGACTGCATAATGACAAGTCTACAGCTGTCCATCTACCTGTTGACGCTGCTAAATGTGTCGGAGAACCGTCATTTAGCAGGTATAAATCCAGTCCGATCTGATGCTTTCGATCAGATTACCTCGCGGGTTGCATTCTGGCGAACCCCATGAAACATGGTGGGCATTGAAATCGCCCACTAATAAAAACGGAGTCGGTAACTGATTTATAAGGTCTACAAGATCTCTCTGTTGCAGGTTGTCACTTGGTGGGAGGTAGACACAACAGAGAGTGAGTTTGTATGGAACAGCTGTTTGAATTGCTACTGCTTGTAAGGGAGTTATTAAGTTCAGAGAAACGGCGTCGACACAGTCACGGGCTAGAATGGTTACGCTACCTCTAGCTCGATTTTCTGTAACGAAGTCCGATCTGTAAACTAAATACTCCCTTAGATGGAAATTGTGCGATTCATGGAGATGTGTCTCCTGAATACAAATGTACATAGGGGACACATCCCTTACAATTAATTTGAGATCCTCAATGTGACTTTTAACACCGTTAATGTTCCACTGAATCACGAATTGTTTAGGTGTGGACATCGTATTTTAGTGAAATGGATTCACCTGGCTCTCACTGCTGTCATTGCAAATTCGCTGGCCTGGAATGTTGGACGTTCCAGGCAGAGAGTCATCAGATTCCATCACCACTATTGTAGTGGTGGAATCTGAAGAGTTTTTTGACTCAGAAGAAGAGTTTGAAATGGTCCTCTTTTGAGTCGATTGTGGTTTTGCACCTACTTTCACAGGTGCAGCTTTGTTATTATTTTTATTACTCGTATTAGGAGTAGTTTTTACGTTTTTATCACTTGTCTCTAATAGTGTTTTATTTCTTTTAATTTTCGCAGAGGTAACTGTCAATGGAGATTTTTCCGCACATTCAACATTAGTCTTTGAATTGGAAACCAAATTTTTAGTCACTAATGCTAATAACTGATTAACTTGCTGGGTGAGAAGTTCAATTTTTTTATTTAGCTCAACACAGTTGGAACACGGCTTTTCAGTGGTGGTAGCTGAGGCATAAGATTTTGTTTCAAGTCTAGGTTGAGTTGACTTGAACTTCTTTTTTGCTTCGTTGAAAGATGTTTTATCCTTTGCCATTATGCTGAGGATCGCTTTCTCCTCCTTGAACTTTGGGCAGTTAAAGGAGCGAGCAGGGTGATCACCAGCACAGTTTGGGCATTTTGGAGAGCTTGTGCAAACCTTCTCTACATGGCCTTCAGATCCCCACTGTCCGCATACCTCTGGCTTGGAGCAAGAAGAGCTGACGTGTCCAAAACGTTGGCATTTAAAGCACCGCCGTGGATTGGGAACGTAGGGCCTAACAGGAAGCCGTTGATAGCCAGCATATAAATATTCCGGGATAGATGGTTTCCCGAATGTCAGGATTAATGATGTTGTTGGAACTCTCTGTCAGTTTTCCATCCTCGTAATTCGTACGACTTCTGTTACACCTTCCGATTCCAGTTCAGATTTTATTTCGTCCTCACGGACATACAAAAGATCTCTGCATGATATTACTCCGCTTGATGAGTTCAAGGTTTTGTGGGGGCCACCGAAACCTTGACCTGATCAAAGAAGGAGGTCATTTTTAATAATAACTGTGACTGCCTCGAATTGCCTGTTTCTAACAGCAGTGTTCCGTTCCTTAACTTCCTTATGGAATAGACAGGTCCTGCTGCACATCCAGTTATAGCCTTATGGATCAAAAAAGGCGATATTTTCGAAAGATCTTTTCCTTCTTCTGTGCTAGACACAATTAAAAATTTAGGCGGTAGTTTAGGTAATGCTACATCTATATCTTTCCTCTTCTCATTTACTGCACTAGGCATCTTTGGAGAAAACTCACGACGCCTCTTTACATTACTCTGGTTTGTTGGTTGGTTGGACTTTTGTTGGTTTTCCATAAATTTGATTTAAGCTAACCATCGTGTCAGGCGTTATGGGCGAGACTATGAGAACGGGTACACCCATGGATCATTTTCGATCATTTCCAACCCCCGGAACTCTGGGGCCCATAGTTTCCTCCTTAGCTCGACTGGATGGGCATCAGTCGAGAACTCGTAATACTGTGCACAGGCTCCGACACCTGTGCACCGCGGACACTCCCTGACCAAGGACAGAAGTGGCTAGCGGACCAGAAACCTCGCATACGTCTTCGGCAGAGCAAGCTCACAGCAGCGTCCCAGAACAGAGTTAGTCAAGCTCTGGACCTTTCAGCACTCCCAACGCGCAACGGTTCTGACCAGTCAAATTCCCTAAGTGAAGATGTTAATGTATGTGTAAATGTGCATGTGTGTGCGTGTGTGTGTGTGTGTGCTTTGTGAGTGGTGTAGTGTTAGGCTAGGGTACCGCGAGGGACGCCAAATCCCTCGTAGGTGCGGCTAGTCCGCACCCCCCTGCGGGTACTTGCGCTATAGTGAAACACACTACAAAATCCCGCACCCGATACGAAGCTCCACGTCATACGGACTCCGTGGCCAGTTGACACAAAAATGTATTTACATGTAGACAGCATGTACTTCTTTGTAGTCACAGCACTTTGTCATACTTGTGTCACAGTAAAAAACACTAAAATCCCGCACGCGATACGAAGCTCCACGTCATACGGACTCCGTGTCCAGTTGACCTGAAAATGTATTTACATATAGACAGCTTGTACTTCTTCGTAGTCACAGCACTTTGTCATACTTGTGTCACAGTAAAAAACACTAAAATCCCGCACGCGATACGAAGCTCCACGTCATACGGACTCCGTGTCTAGTTGACCCGAAAATGTATTTACATATAGACAGCTTGTACTTCTCTGTAGCCACAGCACTTTGTCATACTTGCGCTATAGTGAAACACACTACAAAATCCCGCACGCGATACGAAGCTCCACGTCATACGGACTCCGTGGCCAGTTGACACAAAAACGTATTTACATGTAGACAGCTTGTACTTCTTCGTGGCCACAGCACTTTGTCATACTTGCGCTATAGTGAAACACACTACAAAATCCCGCACGCGATACAAAGCTCCACGTCCTACGGACTCCATGGCCAGTTGACCTGAAAATGTATTTACATATAGACAGCTTGTACTTCTTCGTAGTCACAGCACTTTGTCATACTTGTGTCACAGTAAAAAACACTAAAATCCCGCACGCGATACGAAGCTCCACGTCATACGGACTCCGTGTCTAGTTGACCCGAAAATGTATTTACATATAGACAGCTTGTACTTCTCTGTAGCCACAGCACTTTGACATACTTGTGCCACAGTAAAACACACTACAAAATCCCGCACGCGATACGAAGCTCCACGTCATACGGACTCCGTGGCCAGTTGACACAAAAACGTATTTACATGTAGACAGCTTGTACTTCTTCGTGGCCACAGTACTTTGTCATTATTGTGCCACAGTAAAACACAGTTCGGCTAGTCATAAACTATTGTTTAAGTGACAAATGTGAAATTATGGTGGTCATGGAAAACGTGCTCAGAAAAATTGAAATTTAAAATTGAAAACACAGGTAATACAAGGACGGAATGAGAGCCTTACTGAAGTTACTGTTGTACGACTACATAGCGAAATGCATTGCCGGGAATAAGGTTAAAGAGTAGGCCTAGTGTCGTTTCAAACCTAAAAACCCCTCGCAGCAATTATCTGAAGATGCCGCAGTTGAAGGACGAAATTAACGACTTATTACGTCAAGCAGACGACGAAGATATCCAAGCAAAATGACATCTTTATTATTTTCAAATGTCGACAAGAGTACTGTATCTAGACATAACACTGACTAAGCCACGCCCACCTCTATTTATCATTCATAATTGCTACTAACTTCCGGTTTGCTGAACCTAATCATTATAGACTAAACATCGCATTAACGTTTCCATTGCTCGAACACACACACGCGTTAAGGCTTATTTTGCGTAGTAGATTCTAAGGAATTACAGACTTTTTTGTTCAAATGTGTTGAATATAAGTGTTTATAATTAATATACGCAAAAGTCCAGCCAGAATCGGAAAAAACCTTTAGCTTCAAACTTCATGTTATAAATTTGATGTTAAATTCAAACGTTTTAAATGAATAAACAGTCCATAACTGTGACGCAAAGAACGGAAATTTGGGGCGTTACTGGGACCCCTAAAACAATTATAAGGTGTTTTTTCAATTCCTACTATTAGTTCACACTCTTTGTTTATAAATATTGTTCAACTTCTCAATCGATAATAAAATACTTTTTAATCATTCAGTCAAGTATAAATACATTTTTTGTAGTAGGTGACCCTGATTAATTTTAAACTTTAATTTTGCAAGTTAATTTTGTGATTCCGTCATATGTATATACATATTTACACAACTTGTAACTTTTTAATAGAAAGTAACTAACAGAAAAATTATCTTTGTTTAACTAAGTAGGAACTGACTTTAAATTTATATATATATATATATATATATATAGTCGGAAGAAATATTTTACAAAAGCGTCAAGAATAGTTACTAAAATCACGGACAAAGTACACGACCATTGTTCTATTTCGAGTGTAGTCACAAAGGGGCTGGGGAATCTATAACAAAAGAAGAGTCCAACTAATTAAGATAGGGCTGTACAAGGACCAAAATACCTGGAAAAGGAAGTGATCAAAAAGTCTTAAAGTAACTTCAGAAGAGGGAATACGTATTGGCGGGAGACCAAGTGTCAGGGGTAAATTGAATGTTAATTTTGTTAATAGAATTAAGGTAAATGTAATTTTTTGTATTCGTATAATTTAAAAAAGTGCGATGTAAAAAATTAAGTAAAGAATTAGGAGAAATAAGTGAGTTATGTGAAAGTGCATCGAAGCAGTATCAACGGACAAGATCTCAGGAAATCAACAGACAATAAGTACTTTCTTTTTTTTACATTAAAATTAGCTAACAGAGCTTTATAAACAGTAAATTCCGAACAATTTGAAATTCTTTAGTAGATAATAATAATCTAGTTTTTTTCACCACTTTCTAATTTATAAAAAATGATCCATTAAAACGAACACAGAGAAAGAGAAATTAACACTGTCATTATTAAACTTAATTGTAATAACCTAATGCCTCAAGAATCCAGCGTCGTGTTTTTTTGTAATTGTAATATTAGTTAAGGAATCAATCTTGTCACTAAGTAGTAATAAGGTAAATGGGTATAATGTGTAAATGTCAAGAATAAATGCAATGGATGTTAAATTTGATATTGGTGTTAACTAATTAGAAACCTGAAGGTGAGACAAATGAGTGTTAAAGTAACTGGATATATAACGTAAAGAAAGATATATTTTAAATAACTTAGGTTATAATACACACACACACACACACACACACACACACACACACACACACACACACACACACACACACACACACACACACACGCACGCACGCACGCACGCACGCACACACACACACACACACACACACACACACACACACACACACACACACACACACACACACACACACACACACACACACACACACACACACACACACACACACACACACACACACACACACACACACACACACATACACACTCACGCACACACACATACATACACACACACACACACACACACACTTATATATATATATATATACACATAAATACAGTAATAATATTATAATAGATACAGAACTAGCTATTAGTAAACTAAATACAAGCTTACAAGAAAATACCAGAATCGAAGCAGCTTATGAAATTAAAAGATTGATTAAAAAAAATACAGTTAATAAAACACATAAGAAACAATATTCAGAAATTAAAGATTTAAAATAAAAATTACAAAATAATAATCTTATTACAGTAAAGGCAGATAAAAGTAATGCTATTGTCATTATTGATATAAATGAGCACATAACAAAAACAGAAAAATACATAAATGATAAGATAAAATAGAACTAAATAATAATCAAACTATCATAAATTCTATTTATCTTATTGAAAAATTAATGAAAATACAAAATTAATATCATTAGATATAAAAAATATTTATACAAACATTCCTATAAAAGAAACTCTTGAAATTATAAAATCTAAATTAGAACACTAGAAAGATAAAAAATTAACATTAGACATTTTAAATACACTCAAAATAATATTAAATCAAAATTATTTTTCATACAATGACAAAATTTATAAACAAGAAGATGGTCTTGCTATGGGCTCACCATTATCAAATATATTATCTGAAATATTTTTTCAACAGTTAGATAATAAAATAAATGAAATTATACAATTATATGATAAAAATGGTTATTGGGTTCGCTATGTAGATGATGGAATGTATATATCAAACAATAATTATATAAATTTAACAAATATTTTGGATAAAATAAATAAAATTAATAATAAAATCAAATTTACTTATGAAATTGAAACAAATAATAAAATAAATTTTCTTGATTTAACAATAATAAGAAAAATGAAAAATTTGAATATACGATATACCGTAAACCAACTTTAACAAACCAAATTATACCAAATAATTCCAATCATCCATATAATAAAAAAATGGCTGCTTTATATAACTTATTATATAGAATGCATAAAATACCCATGAATGAAGAAAATAAAATAAGAGAAAAAAACATAATTTATCAAATTGCATTAGAAAACGGTTATAAAAAGAGAACTGTTGATAAACTTAATTATAATATTTTTAATAAACAAAATAATAATTTAATTTGCAATAGTAATAATAATATGGACTTCAGTTTTATTTATAGGTCATGAAATAAAAAATATCACCAAATTATTTAAAAATACAAATATCAAAATTGCATACAAAACTAAACAAAATAATAAACATAATAAATAACGATAATAAAACAATTAATATGCACGAAAAAGGTGATGTTTATAAATTAGAATGCAAAAACTGTAACAAAGCTTATATAGGTCAAACCAAGAAAAAATTAAAAGAAAGATAAAAGAACATTTGAATGCCTATATTAATCCAGAAATATATAAATCAAATTTTGCAAATCATTGTATGAATAATAAGCACCAATTTCCAAATATTGAAAATATGAAACTTATACAAGAAATTAATAAGGGATTAAGAATGAATATATATGAAGCATTCGAAATATATAAATACAATAATAGTAACAAATTAATAAAAGAACAAATACAAATACATTCTAAATTTGATACTATATTCAATGTCTATAATGTTACAGCAACAAAATAAATTTGGCAATTTGTATAAATTTAGCAACAATTCTATTTCTAATTTAACATGTTTTAGGCCTATAGCTTACATTATTGCAATTTTCATTCCTGATGATGTTGGTACTGTTTACCAACGAAAAGCTTTGAATAAAAATTAATAACTATTCTTGTATTGGAACAACCTATGTTGTTTTAATATATATATATATATATATATATATATATATATATATATATATATATATATATATCTATATATATATATATATATATATATATATATATATATATATATATATATATATATATATATATCACTTTCACTTATGTACTTAAACAAGAATCTTACTTGGTATTTATGCGAGTACTTTCAAAGACTGGTTAGTGCCTCCATCCTCGGGCATACTGAACAGGGTTTTGGACTGCGAGCTGCGTGGAATTTGCCGTTGATCTTGGTGTACCGTTAACTTCTATTTTTAGATTCACTGCACTGTGCGAGTTTTTAACGTTCGTTTTGGGGTTAATATTGCCTATTAAATTAAATAATTTATCGTTTTTTGATTTTATTTGTATCTGTTCGTTAATGATGTTATTTTTATTTTTATAAATTTCTAGTTGTTCCCAGATTGTCATTTTGAGGCCTTTTTGGACCTTTTTTACTAGGTGTACGTTTTTTAGTGTGGGTAATGTGTGTTTGTTTTCGATTGCGTGTGTGGCTAAGTTTGAGTTATAAATTTCAGGTTTGATGTATGCATTGAGGTGTTCTTGATATCTGTCTTTTAATTTCTTTTTTGTTTGGCCTATGTATATTTTATTACAGTCTGGGCATTCGATTTTGTATATTCCGTTATTAAGTGTGTGACATATTTCTTCTGGTTTTTGTAGGCTATGTTAATATTATTATTTTTTAGTGTTTTAGTTATTCCTTTTATGTTGTATCCTGTGTATGTGAATGTAGCCCATTTTGTTGTTTGTGGTTCGATTTTAGGTTGTTTTAATTTATTTAATATTTTAAATTCTAATTTATCTATAGTTTTTTTATTGTACCCATTTTTTTGGGCTATTTGATATATTATTTGTTTTTCTTTGGTTTTTTCTTCATTATTTAGAGGCAATTTTAGCATCCTGTATAAAAGTGAGTTGTAAGCGGCCATTTTATGTTGTGGGGGATGGTTGGAGTGGTTTGGTATTGTATTAATGGTTTGTGTGGGTTTCCTATAAATAGAATATTCAATGTTATTTGTATTTCTGGTCAATGTTAGGTCTAGATAGTTTATTTTATTGTTTATTTCTTCCTCCATGGTGAATTGTATGTTAAAGTGTAAGTTATTGATTTCATTTAGAATGATGTTATTATTTATTGCTTTATTTTGTGAGATGTATAATCCATCATCGACGTATCGTATCCAATGTCCGTTGGGGTCGTGTGTTTTTATGGTTTGTGTGATTAATTCGTCAAGTTTTTGGAGGTAAATTTCTGATACTATACTTGATAGTGGTAACGGCAAATTCCACGCAGCTCGCAGCCCAAAACCCTGTTCAGTATGCCCGAGGATGGAGACACTAACCAGTCTTTGAAAGTACTCGCATAAATACCAAGTAAGATTCTTGTTTAAGTACATAAGTGAAAGTGATAAGTGTATACAAGAAAACAGTGTTGCATAATCTACAAATATATATATATATATATATATATATATATATATATATATATATATATATACACACACACATATAACTTGATTATATTTTATTTACTTAAAAAATCACTTTAAATTGGAAGGTTTTTTAACTATTTCGTATGAATTTAAAATTTTCTCATAAGGAATTCAAAATCAAAGTTATAACATATTTTTCCTATAGAACGAATTGACAGTATAGTGAGAGACGTGTTTAGTGTAAGTAAACATCTCCAATGAGCGTAGCCTGGTAGTCCCTCTGTAAGCAGAGCATACTCTCACGAGATGGGTTATGCCCAGTGAGAGTGGATAAAGGACCGAACTAATCAGACAGCGTATAACGCTACGGTATCCTAGTAGCATGTGCTAAGCGTGAATAAAATTTACGTAGGGTCCGTCTGTAAGCAGAGCATACTGTCACGGGATGGGTTATGCCCACTGAGAGTGGATAAAGGACCGAACTAATCAGACAGCGTATAACGCTACGGTATCCTAGTAGCATGTGCTAAGCGTGAATAAACCTTACGTAGGGTCCGTCTGTAAGCAGAGCATACTCTCACGGGATGAGTTATGCCCATTGAGACTGGATAAAGGACCGAACTAATCAGACAAGGATTTAAGGTAGGGTAACTTGATAGCATGAGCTAAGCGTGAATAAAAATTACGTATGGTCTTTCTGTTAGCAGAGCATACTCTTACAGGAAGGGTTATGCCCACTGAGAGTGTATAAAGAACCGAACTAATCAGACAGGGTATCAAGGTACGGTAACCACGTTATACTTCGACCGCATGTAGTATAACATCACGAAGGGCCATAATGCAATTACTGTGACAGTGTTGACCTCATACCCATGATGGAACAGAGACAACAGCCGTGGTTATGTAGGTTTGTTTACGACTACCAAGAAGCCGCAGCAGTTGGAGGTAGGTATTTCTTTATTATTCGCGACCGCCCGTAATATACCGCCACAAGGAACAATAATGAAACTAGTGTGACAGTGATGACGTCATGGCCATGATGGAACAGAGACAACAGCCGTGGTTATGTAGGTTTGTTTACGACTGCCAAGAGGCCGCAGCAGTTGGAGGTAGGTATTTCTTTATTATTCGCGACCGCCCGTAATATACCGCCACAAGGAACAATAATGAAACTAGTGTGACAGTGATGACGTCATGGCCATGATGGAACAGAGACAACAGCCGTGGTTATGTAGGTTTGTTTACGACTGCCAAGAGGCCGCAGCAGTTGGAGGTAGGTATTTCTTTATTATTCGCGACCGCCCCTAATATACCGCCACAAGGAACAATAATGAAACTAGTGTGACAGTGATGACGTCATGGCCATGATGGAACAGAGACAACAGCCGTGGTTATGTAGGTTTGTTTACGACTGCCAAGAGGCCGCAGCAGTTGGAGGTAGGTATTTCTTTATTATTCGCGACCGCCCGTAATATACCGCCACAAGGAACAATAATGAAACTAGTGTGACAGTGATGACGTCATGGCCATGATGGAACAGAGACAACAGTCGCGGTTATGTAGGTTTGTGTACGACTGCCAAGAGAGCCCAGCAGTTGGATGTAGATATCCTCTTTGTTATTCGCGACCACTAGTAGCATAGCACCATAAAGGACCATAATATCATTAGTGTGGCAGTGAAGACGTCATGGCCATAATGGAACGGAGACAACAACCGCGGTTATGTCGGTTATGTAGGTCTGTGTACGACTGCCAAGAGAGACTGGCAGTTGGAGGTAGGTATCCCCTTGTTATTCGTCACCGCTCGTAGTATAACACCACGAGGAACCATAATGCAACTAGTGTGACAGTGATGACGTCATGGCCATGATGTAGGTTTGTGTACGACTGCCAAGAGAGCCCAGCAGTTGGATGTAGATATCCTCTTTGTTATTCGCGACCACTAGTAGCATAACACCATAAAGGACCATAATATCATTAGTGTGGCAGTGAAGACGTCATGGCCATAATGGAACGGAGACAACAACCGCGGTTATGTCGGTTATGTAGGTCTGTGTACGACTGCCAAGAGAGACTGGCAGTTGGAGGTAGGTATCCCCTTGTTATTCGTCACCGCTCGTAGTATAACACCACGAGGAACCATAATGCAACTAGTGTGACAGTGATGACGTCATGGCCATGATGGAACGGAGACAACAGCCGTGGTTATGTAGGTTTGTGTACTACTGCCAAGGGAAATCGGCATTTGGAGTTGGGTATCCCCTTGTTATTTTCGACCTCCCGCAGTTTAACACAACGAGGAATCACACAATTACTGTGGCAGTGATGACGTCATGGCTATGATGGGACGGAGACAACAACCGCGGTTATGTCGGTTATGTAGGTCTGTGTACGACTGCCAAGAGAGACTGGCAATTGGAGGTAGGTATCCCCTTGTTATTCGTCACCGCTCGTAGTATAACACCACGAGGAACCATAATGCAACTAGTGTGACAGTGATGACGTCATGGCCATGATGGAACGGAGACAACAGCCGTGGTTATGTAGGTTTGTGTACTACTGCCAAGGGAAATCGGCATTTGGAGTTGGGTATCCCCTTGTTATTTTCGACCTCCCGCAGTTTAACACAACGAGGAATCACACAATTACTGTGGCAGTGATGACGTCATGGCTATGATGGGACGGAGACAACAGTCGTGATTATGTCGGTTACGTAGGTCTGTGTATGACTGCCAAGGGAACCCGGCATTTGGATGTAGGTATCCCCTTGTTATTCGCCACCGCTCGTAGTATAACACCACGAGGAACCACAATGCAACTAGTTTGACAATGATGACGTCATGGTTATGATGGGACGGAGACAATAGTCGTGGTTATGTCGGTTATGTAGGTCTGTGTACGACTGCCAAGGGAACTTGGAAGTTGGAGTTAGGTATCCCATTGTTATTCGTGACCGCACGTAATCATAAAGCCATCATCAATACGTTCAGCTAATACAACATACAAACAATAACATAGGCTACATTACAAATAGGGATGGGCCGATTCCAATTGTCGACTCCAGGAATCGACGATACTCGATTCTTCATTCATAAAAGTGTCGATTCCGATCCCTATTTTGTTAACTATTAAAATATGTGTGTGGAGTTATTTAGTCTATTGGAAAAATAATTAATTACCAACTATGTGTTATTAATGTATTGGTTGATTTGAATGAATTAAATTATTAAAGTAAACGAAAATATGATTATTTATGAAGCAATAACAATCAAGATCGTAACCATTTCTGGTCGTTTGACATCGCTCGTCTCTCTCTCTCTCTCTCTCTCTCTCACTAGAGTGGGTTCGACACTCTCTCCCCCCCCCACGTGTCTACTGCCACTGATTCATAGATGAAAGAACAAAACACAAAAAAGTACAGTAAAAACTCGATTAACAGTCACCGTCGGGACCGTGGCCATGACGGTTGAGCGAATAGACGGATAACAGAAACATGGTATTTTCCTCCAGACCTTAACCTCTGTCAATTATATTATAGACAGATTTAACTCTCACAGTAATGTAATATATTTGGGAGCGAAAAGAACATAAACACGATTGTAATAGCAAATGAAACTATTTATTACATGATAAAAAAAATCCGCACAGTAGCTACAAATGTAGTAAAATAATGTACAGTAATATAAACTTACAGGTGAAATAGTTCGTGTAGTTTAACAAAGCGAACGCGTCACTGCACCTTAATATTTTAGCTGCCGGCCACAATATCGGCGTTTTCATAGAGAATTGCGAAAATATTTTAAAGCTCATTTTTAAATAATGTGTTCTTATTCTTTGTTCCCCTATCATATCTAAGTATCTTATACGTTTCTTATCATAATATTTACAAAAATACGTGTCGGACCAACTGGTCCAACATAGTTTTTTCCTACCGTAAATGAATCGTAAATAAACTCCGTCGGACCAATTGGCCCGAAATTGTTTTAAATTTAATTAAATTTTTGTTATCTGTGCAACACTGTTTTGATATTTTTTGTGTTTTGTGTAAATAAGAAACAATTTCATGTTCCGGTTACCCACATAAAAAGCTGACTAGCGATAAAACTGTTTTGGCGCCTATCACTAAGACTTGTAAACGTGTCACATGTGATTGAATTGTGAGTTTATAAATATTTTGAATATAGAACTAAAGTGTAATATATTCTCTCTCTGATAAGTAATGCTACAGGTCCAATAAATACTATCCAAGATTCATATTAAGTAAACTTTTTAAAACCAAATAGTTTACTTGTTAAGGAATTTACGTTATAATTTACTTTCTACTAAGGATGAGTTTATCTAAGTGTATATTAATTAGTTTGTACCTCACTTCAACCAGGTCCGTTTTTAAGGATTATCTTACAACTAAATATTTAGTCAATATTTCCGACTTACATTTAAGGTTTTGTGAAATTTTGAAAACAGTAGTGAAAATCATTACAATACGTTATAACAAGTATGTGTGTCGGCCCGTAACTACGGACAAAAAGCTCTTAGAATAACGTCATATTTTTAATGCCGTCGGCGTTTATCTATCAAACAAAAACCATCGCAATTGCATCTGTAAGTAGTGCATAGCCTGCTGTTTAATACAGTGCCTTAATTTTTCCAAAAGTAGCAACACCAGCTGAGTAGTACGAATAAACATAAAGCGTTAAGAGACCCGTCGGTATTCGGTTCAGGGTATTGGCCGTCGCGTCAGTTCGATGACGGTTAACAGAAACTGACGGTTAAAAGAGTGACGGTTAATCAAAGTTTTACTGTTCTACATCTCAACTTTACAAACTAAAATGACTATTACTGAAGTTATATTGATTTCATATACTGCTCTATTTTATAACTTTTTCTATTTAGCAAATGTATTTATCCAGTAACAAATATTTTTATTTTACTAAGAATATAAATAAGTTTTCATTCCTAGTGATATACACATCGCCTTCACATAATCCATTGGCAGTTGGCATTACTTTTCTGCTAAAGTGAATACAACATCGTGGTATCGCGCATGCCATTCTATTGCGTTGTGCTTTTGTCTCAATGTTTGGTGATTGATCAGTTTTATGAATTTTAAGTTTTGTATAACTACTTTTTATCGTGGTTGAGTTGTTATCGGTTACAGATTAAGTGTCAGTTTTGTTATCTTTAAATTTATTTTAATTGCCTAATTTGTATTCATTTGTGTTTTAAGGTACTATTATACACTGTACTTTTATACTAACATGAGTATAAAAGATAAAAAACGTTTTTTACGATCTGGAGTCGGAAGACAGTGCTAAAGCCAGATGTAAATTTTGTAAAAACTAATTTTAAGGGGTGGGAAATCACATAATACATCAAATATGAAAAAGCACTTAACAACATTCCATTTTGCCCAAATTTATAAACAAACAAAATCTATACTTGAAGAAACTTCATCCTCAGACACAGGACCAACAAGTGATAGTCGGTTAAAAATCAACTGGGATTGAGTAATAAATACAAAATAGGCCTGACTAGGTTGCACTTGTTCCAGACACCTGCAGAAAAAAGATCCCACCAGAAGTGAAGAAGGTATGCCTTACTAATCCAGAATGTTGAGGAAGAAGGTACCCCAGGGGAATTGACAGTAGAAGACGAAATAAACAATTATGTGGGAGAACCATTAGCCAGTCTAGATTGTGATGTTGGGAAGTATTGGGCAGTACAAAGTGCCAAATAAACTCATTTGAGTGCAACGGCGATAAAATACCTGCCTGCCCCACCCGCGACAGTATTTTCTGAAAAACCTTTCTCAACTTCAGGAGTTATATGTGACAAGCGACGAAAATGGCTAGACCCACTACATGTTCAAATGTACACGTTTGTTTTAGAACAGAAATGTACATTACATACCAGACTTTTAAATATTAAAAACTACCCTATTTGTATTAATTTTTTACTTTTTATGTTGTTCGTTTGTTTTTATGTTTTGTTTTGTTTTGAGAGACAACGTAAATAGGCTTAGGTATTTTTTCAAACATCATAAAATAAGTAAAGTTCACATTTTTAACTTTAAAATAAGTCATTACTTTTATCTGATATGTTTTTATGCATTTTAAAATTCCTATTGATAAATCAAGGTTGAAGGTTTTGTGTAGCCTACTACATTAAAACAGAACTTTTAAAAGATTTTCCCATATGACCAAGATGTTAACTAAATTAATTATTAGAGACCTAGCATGTAAGCTAATAGGCATATAGCTTGAAAGAATCGAGAATCGACTAAAGAATCGAGAATCGAAAGGAAAATTTTAGAATCGGAATCGGAAATTTTAGGAATTGGCCCATCCCTAATTATAAATAAATAAATAAAACCTCTTAAGCCACACAAAAGTTTTATTTAAATGTTTAAGAGTCATGTAGTAATTTCCTCTGGAGATGATTGCTTTCCAATAGAAATGTACTTCAGAACATAAATAAAATGTTGTGGTTTAAGAGCTTTTATTTATTTATAAATAAGAAATTTCGAGTTTATACATTTTTGTGTGTTTACCCCTTCTTGCAGTTTTATGTACATCTTTTTTTTAATATGTGCTTATGATCTCACTTTTCAAGAAACCACTACTTACTATCTTTTGTAGGCTTCGTTTCTGGAGCTAATATTTCTATTTTTGTGAGAAAATACTACAAAATTGTTATATTTACAAAGAAGTTGTTTCTCGCTTTCTAGAAGCAGTAAAATTGCAGGACGAGCAGTTATAGCGTTATGAACGTTAGCCTTGTTTGATGTTTAATTTGGTGGAATGTATTTCCCAAGCAAAGCAAAGCGTTATATCTATAACGATAGAGATATTAAGGTTTAATCAGTGGTAATATTTTTGGGAAGGGTACATAGATACGAGGTGGGGTTCTAGGCTAACCACAAGTATAATTGCCTCCTTATAGTTTCTTTCCTGCTTCTGGCTTTACCACGTCTTTAATAGTCCTATGTTACATTCAATATAATTTTACAGAACTACTTCATATTTTTTTAAATATATATTTTTAATTGGACTACTTTATATATATTTTAATTGGCCTACTTTATATATTTTTTAATATGCCTACTTTATATTTTTTTAATAGGCCTACTTTATATATTTTTAATTGGCCTACTTTATATATTTTTTAATATGCCTACTTTATATTCTACTTTATATATTTTTAATTGGCCTACTTTATATATTTTTTAATATGCCTACTTTATATTTTTTTTAATAGGCCTACTTTATATTTTGATTGGCCTACTTTATATATTTTTTTATATGCCTACTTTATATTTTTTTAATAGGCCTACTTTAGGCTATATATTTTTAATTGGCCTACTTTATATATTTTTAATTGACCTACTTTATATATTTTTTTTTAATTGGCCTACTTTATATATTTTTTAATAGGCTTACTTTATATATTTTTTTTTAATAAGCCTACATTATATATTTTTTTATAGGCCTAATTTATATATATTGTTTTAATTGGCCTAATTTATATATTTTTTTATAAGCCTACGTTACATATTTTTTTAATGACCTAATTGATACATTTTTGTAATTGGCCTACTTTATATTTGTTTATACATGTTTTTAATGAACATTGATTTCTTATCAGTTATATTTTTTAAATAAAAGACAAATAAAATAAAATAAATATGAAAGTAGATTATACAAAGCTTCTTTTAGAGGATCCTCTTACGGAATTCATCTACTTCCATTAAAGTCAGAGAAGAAAGGCAAACAACTTTCGGCGAGTCGGTGTCAACAAGAAAGTAAAACTTATAAACTTCTACTCCTGTTTTTACATCACTTTGTCCATGAAGAAAGAGGAAAAGTTTAATCTGGCATTTATTTAACGATTAAACCTAACAGCTGTTTATTATTAATTTCGGAGGTTATGGTATCGGGCTGGGCTAAGTTGGGTTAGGTCAGAAGTCGGCTTCCGTTCCGTTCGATAACACGGCAGTGATTATGCGCAAGCGCGTACCAGCTTGTGTCAAGAGCACTGTTTTAATATTTCACGTTTAAATTGAATTATTTTGTTTTGGTTCAAACACAACCAAACTAGTCTGACAAAAAAGCCTTTTATCGATATGATTTAATTGATGTGGACAGTAGATGAGAACGGATGATCTAAATTAGATTCAAGGGATGCTCTGGGAAGTAAATATAAAATTCCAAATAATTAAAAAGGTGTATCAGTTGATAAAATTAAATTTTTTTAAATAATTTACTACAAATATTAATCTTTATTAAAAAAATTTGTCCAGAATCTTGAAATTTAACGAAAGTAAAAAAATATAATTAAAATACGTATATTTGTTCATAAACCTTTTTTTTGCAGACAAAAACATAAAATCTAAAATTTATTTTTATATGTATAGAAACTAAATTTTAATATTTCAGGTTAGTTTGAGGACGCATTCTCGACATACACGAATTTACAAAAGAACCATTTATGGAAACGGTTTAAATAAAACTCCAGGCCGATATAAACTGCACTATGCACTTGAACAGAATCCTTGCCAAGTTTTTAATGGGTCCCCAAACAATCCGGTATGTTATAAAGACGTTTTTTAATCTTATTTTCTGTCGAGAGTAATTTACTTCTTGAAAACATTCTCCAAGTAGATATTTTATAATAAAATAAAAATACGGTAAACTAATTGTGTTTATAAATATTAAATGTTATTGTTCAAGTGGTTGAAAAACAAATTAATATTCCAAGAAAATAACCCCCCCCAAATATTTAGAGATAGCAAACATAAAATAGCAATGGTAGAAGAAGACGTAATTTATTTGTAAATGTACAATGATAATACGTTTTAAATGTTCATAGAGTTTTGTAACTTGATTAAATAATGTGTCGGTAAATTTATAACGTAGTTTTAAAACGAATTTCTTAGTAAATCCTGACTATATTAAATATTTCAATTGCTACAAATATATACAATATCAATCTTTTAAATATATATTTAGTTGCTTTAAATATTAAATTCCATGCGTTTTGTAATCTAATAATATTATAATCGTAGCAAGACACTCGTCTAGCAAAAAGTGTAAAGCCCCACACAAATCTGGATGAGACAACGCTTGCGGGAAAGGTAGCTGCAATAAGAAATCTTTGGTTGCAGTCCACAGATCTGTGTTTTAATGTTTTGCTCTGTTAATGTATCGAAAAATTCTAACCACTAAAACTCCAAGTAATGATAAACCCAACAACACTTGTGACGTGCGGTTATTTACACGTGTACCCAAGCAGACTTACAACGTATGGTAATTAATAATAATTTTGAAACAGTCTCAAAATAAGCTTGATAAAGAGAGTACGTAATTAATAGTTCTCGAAAGTCAACTCGCAAATATACCAAGTAAGATTGTTGTTTATGATAATACACACACATATTCTAATATCTAATATGTTCCCTATCCATGCATCTATCTATTTATATCTCAGATACATTTTAGATTCCCGAAAATCATCTATCTCTCCCGAACTCGAAACACACGTTTCAACTTAACCAAAAATACATAACCTATATTAACAAACATTTATGCCTGTTCTACCAAGAAATTTTCAAACTACACACGATTAAGAGTAGAAAAATTCTAGGTCAGATCAATTAGTTTTAAGTTTAAACCATACGCACCAAACTTGACTCATCGGAAGGTAAGACTTCTTGCATTAAACGTTAGTTCACATTTAAACAAAAGTAAGTGCTTCTGCTGGCAAGTGTTTACATATCCCAGCACGAGTTGCCCAAGGGAATACATCTCTTAAACGTTAGTTCTCATTTAAACAAAAGTAAGTTCTACTGCAGGCAAGTGTTTACATATCCCGGCGCGACATTTTCAAGGGAATACATCTCTCGGACCGTTAATTGTCATTTAAACAAAAATAAGGGATACTTCATGAAGGATAGAAAAATAAGGGATACATGTACAGGAGTTGCCGACGGGAATATATCTCCCAAAACGTTAGTTCTCATTTAACTTGAAGTAAGTGCTACTGCAGGCAAGTGTGTACATGTCCCAACCCGAGCTGCCGAAGAGTATAAATCTCCCGAAACGGTAGTTCTCATTTAAACAAAAGTAAGAGATACTTCGGGCAAGTGTTTACATATCCCGGCGCGGATTGCCGAAGGGAATACATCTCCCGAAACGGTAGTTCTCATTTTAACAAAAGTAAGTGCTACTGCAGGCTAGTGTGTACATATCCCGGAGCGAGTTGCTCAAGGAAATACATCTCCCGAAACGGTAGTTCTCATTTAAACAAAAGTAAGTGCTACTGCAGGCAAGTAATTACATATCCCGGAGCGAGTTGCCCTAGGAAATACAATCCCGAAACGGTAGTTTTTCTTTAATCAGAAGTAAGTGCTACTGCAGGCAAGTGTTTACATATCCCGCCCCGAGTTGCCATAGGGAATACATCTCCCGAAACGTTAGTTCTCATTTAAACAGAAGTATGTGCTACTTCAGGCAAGAGTTTACACATCCCGGCAGGAGCTGCCATAGGGAATACATCTCCTGAAACGTTAGTTCTCATTTAAACAGAAGTATGTGCTACTGCAGGCACGTGTTTACATATCTCGCCCCGAGTTGCCAAAGGGAATACATCTCCCAAAACGTTAGTTCTCATTTAAACAGAAGTATGTGCTACTGCAGGCACGTGTTTACATATCTCGCCCCGAGTTGCCAAAGGGAATACATCTCCCAAAACGTTAGTTCTCATTTAAACAGAAGTATGTGCTACTGCAGGCACGTGTTTACATATCTCGCCCCGAGTTGCCATAGGGAATACATGTCCCGAAACGTTAGTTCTCATTGAAACAGAAGTATGTGCTACTGCAGGCACGTGTTTACATATCCCGGCCCGAGTTGCCAAAGGGAATACATCTCCCAAAACGTTAGTTCTCATTTAAACAGAAGTATGTGCTACTGCAGGCACGTGTTTACATATCCCGGCCCGAGTTGCCAAAGGGAATACATCTCCCAAAACGTTAGTTCTCATTGAAACAGAAGTATGTGCTACTGCAGGCAAGTGTTTACATATCCCGGCCCGAGTTGCCAAAGGGAATACATCTCCCAAAACGTTAGTTCTCATTTAAACAGAAGTATGTGCTACTGCAGGCACGTGTTTACATATCTCGCCCCGAGTTGCCATAGGGAATACATGTCCCGAAACGTTAGTTCTCATTGAAACAGAAGTATGTGCTACTGCAGGCACGTGTTTACATATCCCGGCCCGAGTTGCCATAGGGAATACATCTCCCGAAACGTTAGTTCTCATTGAAACAGAAGTATGTGCTACTGCAGGCACGTGTTTACATATCCCGGCCCGAGTTGCCATAGGGAATACATCTCCCGAAACGTTAGTTCTCATTGAAACAGAAGTATGTGCTACTGCAGGCACGTGTTTACATATCCCGGCCCGAGTTGCCATAGGGAATACATGTCCCGAAACGTTAGTTCTCATTGAAACAAAAGTAAGTGCTACTGCAGGCAAGAGTTTACATATCCCGGCCAGAGTTGCCCAAGGGAATACATCTCCCGAAACGTTAGTTCTCATTGAAACAAAAGTAAGTGCTACTGCAGGCAAGAGTTTACATATCCCGGCCAGAGTTGCCCAAGGGAATACATCTCCTGAAACGATAGTCCTCATTTAAACAAAAGTAAGTGATACTGCAGGCAAGAGTTTACATATCCCGGCCAGAGTTGCCCAATGGAATACATCTTTCGAAACGTTAGTTCTCATTTAAACAGAAGTATGTGCTACTGCAGGCAAGAGTTTACATATCCCGGCCAGAGTTGCCCAAGGGAATACATCTCCCGAAACGTTAGTTCTCATTTAAACAGAAGTATGTGGTACTGCAGGCAAGAGTTTACATATCCCGGCCCGATTTGCCCGAAGAAATACATCTCTCGAAACGTTAGTTCTCATTTAAACAGAAGTATGTGCTACTGCAGGCAAGTATTTACATATCCCGGACAGAGTTGCCCAAGGGAATACATCTCCCGAAACGATAGTCCTCATTTAAACAAAAGTAAGTGCTACTGCAGACAAGAGTTTATATATCCCGGCCCGATTTGAACAAGGGAATACATCTCCCGAAACGATAGTTCTCATTTAAACAGAAGCAAGTGATACTTCAGGCAAGAGTTTACATATCCCGGCCCGAGTTGCCATAGGATATACATCTCCCGAAACGTTAGTTCTCATTTAAATATCCCGCCCCGAGTTGCCATATGGAATACATGTCCCGAAACGTTAGTTCTCATTGAAACAAAAGTAAGTGCTACTGCAGGCAAGTGTTTACATATCTCGCCCCGAATTGCCATAGGGAATACATGTCCCGAAACGTTAGTTCTCATTGAAACAAAAATAAGTGCTACTGCAGGCAAGTATTTACATATCCCGGCCAGAGTTGCCCAAGGGAATACATCTCCTGAAACGATAGTCCTCATTTAAACAAAAGTAAGTGCTACTGCAGACAAGAGTTTACATATCCCGGCAGGAGTTGCCCTAGGGAATACATCTCCCTAAACGATAGTTCTCATTTAAACAGAAGTAAGTGATACTTCAGGCAAGTGTTTACATATTCCGGCCCGATTTGTCCAAGGGAATACATCTCCCGATACGTTAGTTCTCATTTAATCAGAAGTACGTGCTACTTCAGGCAAGTGTTTACATATCCCGGGCCGAATTGTAGACGGGAATACATCTCTTGAAACTTTAGTTCTTATTTAAACTGAAGTAAGTCCTCCTGCAGGCAAGAGTTTACATATCCCGGCCCGAATTGTAGACGGGAATACATCTCTTGAAACTTTAGTTCTTATTTAAACTGAAGTAAGTCCTCCTGCAGGCAAGAGTTTACATATCCCGGCCCGAATTATAGACGAGAATACATCTCTTGAAACGTTAGTTCTTATTTAAACTGAAGTAAGTCCTCCTGCAGGCAAGAGTTTACATATCCCGGCCCGAATTGTAGACGGGAATACATCTCTTGAAACTTTAGTTCTTATTTAAACTGAAGTAAGTCCTCCTGCAGGCAAGAGTTTACATATCCCGGCCCGAATTGTAGACGAGAATACATCTCTTGAAACTTTAGTTCTTATTTAAACTGAAGTAAGTCCTCCTGCAGGCAAGAGTTTACATATCCCGGCCCGACTTGTAGACGCGAATACATCTCTTGAAACTTTAGTTCTTATTTAAACTGAAGTAAGTCCTCCTGCAGGCAAGAGTTTACATATCCCGGCCCGAATTGTAGACGAGAATACATCTCTTGAAACTTTAGTTCTTATTTAAACTGAAGTAAGTCCTCCTGCAGGCAAGAGTTTACATATCCCGGCCCGAATTGTAGACGAGAATACATCTCTTGAAACTTTAGTTCTTATTTAAACTGAAGTAAGTCCTCCTGCAGGCAAGAGTTTACATATCCCGGCCCGAATTGTAGACGCGAATACATCTCTTGAAACTTTAGTTCTTATTTAAACTGAAGTAAGTCCTCCTGCAGGCAAGAGTTTACATATCCCGGCCCGAATTGTAGACGAGAATACATCTCTTGAAACGTTAGTTCTCGTTTAAACAAAAGTAGTTCCTACTGCAGGTAAGTGTTTATATATCCCGGCCCGAGTTGGCCAAGGGAATACGTCTCCCGAAACGTTAGTTCTTATTTAAGCAAAAATAAGTCCTACTGCAGGCAAGTGTTCAAATATCCCGGAGCAAGTTGCCCAACGGAATACATCTCCCGAAACATTAGTTCTCATATAAACAGAAGTAAGTGCTACTTGCAGCGGCCAGAATGACCGATGCAATAAATTTGGTTTTAGTACAGAATAATGAAACTAAGCCTAGAATAGTTAAATAGATTATTCAACTAATATTCAAATATAGGGAAAATAAATGTAAACTGAAGTTATTAGAACTAAATAGACAAACTGGGAATGTTAGAATAGATTATAAACCAACACAACATTAATTAGGCTAACGGCTAATCGACTGATTTAAATGGATTAGTAAAAGTGGAGTTTTGGAACTATTTAAAAGTGCCTAATATTAATTAAATTTGGACTAAATAAACTACAGGCTAGTAAATAATAGATTTAGAAAAAGAGACAAAATAACTTTAGAGCTAGAAAGAATAAATTTTGAGAAAGATAATAACTTAAAAGTAACTAGCCTAAATAACTAATACAAATATGACTGTATTTGTTTATTTGTAGGTACTATCCCTAAAGGCTTAATATTAAATTAATTTTAACCAAATATAATCAGGGATAGTGAATATAAGTATAAAACATGTAAAGAAAGTAAATTAGGTAAAGTTGTATTTCTATAGAGGTAAAAATTGTAATTTAAAACATAATAGCCTAGAAATGAGTCTATGCAAAAATGGAGCTATGTTTGGTTCGGGTAAAAACCGTGTAGGGAGATTGTTTATAGGATCTTGCCACACTGTAGCAAAAGTGCTACCGTCGAAGTTTGAGTTATGAAAAAGAAACAGCAAATTAATTAAATTGGAAGAAATTATTAAACAAATTATTAAATGAAAGTAAAATTGGAAATAACACATTGGAGTAAAGAAAAGCCTTTCACAAAATTTGAAACTAATTACAGTTCAAAATTATGAAATAAACAAAGTCAATTACCATAGCAACGGCTTTCTCATTGGTTAAAAATGTAAGATGGACATCGTGACGTAAGAAGTTTTAAGTTGGAGGAGATGCGGCTTTGAGAAGTGACGTCGAGAGGAGAACAGTATGGAAAGCCATTCAGTACGGTCGTGTTAATACACTGAGAACAGTTAAAGATCAAATATGTGGTAAAAAAGTCAATGTAAAGTGCTACGATGAGACCAGGGGAGTGTATAAATATATGAGCGGAGGCTCATATATATTTCTAACAACATCTCGAAGAAAAATGCCAAAACGCCGAACTTAACAAAATTCACCGATGCCATGCAGTGAAGCCTACAACCAAATTCAATGGAAGCTGTGACGAGTCCCAAAGACATCCAAATTATAGAAGATACTTTACTGTTTACAGTACAAGGTCATATAAACAATTTTCTTTTCTTTTAAATAAACCTTTATTTCAAAATATATTATTTTAAAATTAAAATTAACTAAAAATGTAATAACCTAAGAGACTGAAAACTCTCTTAGGTTGCCTAAATTAAGCAATAAATATTCTAAATAGATTTTCCATTCAACCGTTTGCCTGAAGTGGGAATAAACGTATTGAGTTTAAATGATTATATCCAATATCGCTTTATTCTTGAAAAACGGATGGAAATCCGTTTTTGACTTAGTATATAAGTATCAGAAGGAAGTTTTTATTAAATGCCTAGCCTATTATAACTAACTAGGTTAACCTATAAATAGGTAATTGTTAACCAAAGTCTGATATTGAATTAAAAGGAGTTTTTATTAAAAGGCATAGCCTAGAGTAACTACAAATTAACCTTAAAATGTTTGAATGTGAACAAGACTCTAAGATATGTAAAATTTAACTTGAATAAACAAAAATATGTGCAAAATTAATTATAATAATTGAATTTAAATAAATGATAGTAGACATATTAAGCAATTTTGAATTTTGATAATAATATTACAAAAGAATATAGTATGTGTATATATATATATATAAATATATATATATATATATATATATATATATATATATATATATATATATATAAATATCGCAATATGTTTTCTTGTGTATTAATAAAGAACAAAGTCAAAATACAAATATTTATTACAAATATTTAAATACAATATATATTTACAATATATTGTAAATTCAAATATAATTCTTGTATTTGTATTTTGACTTTGTTCTTTATATATATATATATATATATATATATATATATATATATATATATTTGTGTGTGTGTGTTAATAAAAATAATAATAAAGATGTAAACATAATAAGGGGACATATTCTGTAGTAGTAAATGAAACCAGATAGTCAAGTTAATTCAAATGTAAGGTTAGGTATAATTGAAAAAGCTAAATCCTGGTAATCAAAATAAATAAAATAATAAGTAATTGTAAATACAAATAAACAATAAAAAATTTATATTTTTCCAATTACATTTTCCAAATATATATAAGTACATCTCCCGAAACGTTAGTTCTCATTTAAACAAAAGTAAGTTCTACTGCAGGCATGTGTTTACATATCCCGCAGCGAGTTGCCCAAGAGAATACATCTCCCGAAACGTTAGTTCTCATTTAAACAAAAGTAAGTTCTACTGCAGGCATGTGTTTACATATCCCGGAGCGAGTTGCCCAAGGGAATACATCTCCCGAACGTTAGTTCTCATTTAAACAAAAGTAAGTGCTACTGCAGGCAAGTGTTTACATATCCCGGCCCGAGTTGCCATAGGGAATACATCTCCCGAAACGTTAGTTCTCATTTAAACTGAAGTATGTGCTACTGCAGGCACGTGTTTACATATCCCGGAGTGAATTGCCCAAGGGAGTACATCTCCCGAAACGTTAGTTCTCATTTTAAACAAAAGTAAGTGCTACTGCAGGCATGTGTTTACATATCCCGGAGCGAGTTGCCCAAGGGAATACATCTCCCGAACGTTAGTTCTCATTTAAACAAAAGTAAGTGCTACTGCAGGCAAGTGTTTACATATCCCGGCCCGAGTTGCCATAGGGAATACATCTCCCGAAACGTTAGTTCTCATTTAAACTGAAGTATGTGCTACTGCAGGCACGTGTTTACATATCCCGGAGTGAATTGCCCAAGGAAATACATCTCCCGAACGTTAATTCTTATTTAAACAAAAGTAAGTGCTACTGCAGGCAAGTGTTTATATATCCCGGAGTGAATTGCCCAAGGAAATACATCTCCCGAACGTTAGTTCTCATTTAAACAAAAGTAAGTGCTACTGCAGGCAAGTGTTTATATATCCCGGAGTGAATTGCCCAAGGAAATATATCTCCCGAAACGGTAGTTCTCATTTAAACAAAAGTAAGTGCTACTGCAGGCAAGTGTTTACATATCCCGGAGTGAATTGCCCAAGGAAATACATCTCCCGAAACGTTAGTTCTCATTTAAACAAAAGTAAGTGCTACTGCAGGCAAGTGTTTACATATCCCGGAGGAATTGCCCAAGGAAATACATCTTCCGAAACGTTAGTTCTCATTTAAAAAAAAGTAAGTGCTACTGCAGGCAAGTGTTTATATATCCTGGAGTGAATTGCCCAAAGAAATACATCTCCCGAAACGTTAGTTCTCATTTAAACAAAAGTAAGTGCTACTGCAGGCAAGTGTTTACATATCCCGGAGTGAATTGCCCAAGGGAATACATCTCCCGAACGTTACTTCTCATTTAAACAAAAGTAAGTTCTACTGCAGGCAAGTGTTTACATATCCCGACCCGAGTTGCCGAAGGAAATACATCTCCCGAAACGGTAGTTCTCATTTAAACAAAAGTAAGTGCTACTGCATTCAAGTGTTTATATATTTCGGCACAAGTTGTCCAACAGAATTTATCTCCCGAAACGGTAGTTCTCATTTAAACAAAAGTAAGTGCTACTGCAGGCAAGGGTTTACCTATCCCGGCCCGAGTTGCCGAAGGAAATACATCTCCCGAAACGATAGTTCTCATTTAAACAAAAGTAAATGCTACTGCAGGCAAGTGTTTACATATCCCTAAGTGAATTGCCCAAGGAAATACATCTCCCGAACGTTAGTTCTCATTTAAACAAAAGTAAGTGCTACTGCAGGCAAGTGTTTACATATCAAGGATTAATTGCCCAAGGGAATACATCTCCCGAAACGTTAGTTCTCATTTAAACAAAAGTAAGTGCTACAGCAGGCAAGTGTTTATATATCCCGGAGCGAATTCCCCAAGGAAATACATCTCCCGAACGTTAGTTCTCATTTAAACAAAAGTAAGTGCTACTGCAGGCAAGTATTTATATATCCCGGAGTGAATTGCCCAAGGAAATACATCTCCCGAAACGGTAGTTCTCATTTAAACAAAAGTAAGTGCTACTGCAGGCAAGTGTTTACATATCCCGGAGTGAATTGCCCAAGGTAATACATCTCCCGAAACGTTAGTTCTCATTTAAACAAAAGTAAGTGCTACTGCAGGCAAGTGTTTACATATCCCGGAGTGAATTGCCCAAGGAAATACATCTCCCGAAAGTTAGTTCTCCTTTAAACAAAAGTAAGTGCTACTGCAGGCAAGTGTTTACATATCCCGGAGGAATTGCCCAAGGAAATACATCTCCCGAAACGTTAGTTCTCATTTAAACAAAAGTAAGTGCTACTGCAGGCAAGTGTTTATATATCCTGGAGTGAATTGCCCAAGGAAATACATCTCCCGAACGTTAGTTCTCATTTAAACAAAAGTAAGTGCTACTGCAGGCAAGTGTTTATATATCCCGGAGTGAATTGCCCAAAGAAATACATCTCCCGAAACGTTAGTTCTCATTTAAACAAAAGTAAGTGCTACTGCAGGCAAGTGTTTACATATCCCGGAGTGAGTTGGCCAAGGAAATACATCTCCCGAACGTTAGTTCTCATTTAAACAAAAGTAAGTGCTACTGCAGGCAAGTGTTTACATATCCCGGCCCGAGTTGCCGAAGGAAATACATATCCCGAAACGGTAGTTCTCATTTAAACAAAAGTAAGTGCTACTGCATTCAAGTGTTTATATATTTCGGCACAAGTTGTCCAAGAGAATTTATCTCCCGAAACGGTAGTTCTCATAGAAACAAAAGTAAGTGCTACTGCAGGCAAGTGTTTACATATCCCGGCCCGAGTTGCCGAAGGAAATACATCTCCCGAAACGGTAGTTCTCATTTAAACAAAAGTAAGTGCTACTGCAGGCAAGGGTTTACCTATCCCGGCCCGAGTTGCCGAAGGAAATACATCTCCCGAAGCGATAGTTCTCATTTAAACAAAAGTAAGTGCTACTGCAGGCAAGTGTTTACATATCCCTAAGTGAATTGCCCAAGGAAATACATCTCCCGAACGTTAGTTCTCATTTAAACAAAAGTGAGTGCTACTGCAGGCAAGTATTTATATATCCCGGAGTGAATTGCCCAAGGAAATACATCTCCCGAAACGTTAATTCTCATTTAAACAAAAGTAAGTGCTACAGCAGGCAAGTGTTTATATATCCCGGAGTGAATTCCCCAAGGAATTACATCTCCCGAAACGTTAGTTCTCATTTAAACAAAAGTAAGTGCTACTGCAGGCAAGTGTTTACATATCCCGGAGTGAATTGCCCAAGGGAATACATCTCCCGAACGTTAGTTCTCATTTAAACAAACGTAGGTGCTACTGCAGGCAAGTGTTTACATATCCCGGCCCGAGTTGCCGAAGGAAATACATCTCCCGAAACGGTAGTTCTCATTTAAACAAAAGTAAGTGCTACTGCAGGCAAGGGTTTACCTATCCCGGCCCGAGTTGCCGAAGGAAATACATCTCCCGAAACGATAGTTCTCATTTAAACAAAAGTAAGTGCTACTGCAGGCAAGTGTTTACATATCAAGGATTAATTGCCCAAGGGAATACATCTCCCGAAACGTTAGTTCTCATTTAAACAAAAGTAAGTGCTACAGCAGGCAAGTGTTTATATATCCCGGAGTGAATTCCCCAAGGAAATACATCTCCCGAACGTTAGTTCTCATTTAAACAAAAGTAAGTGCTACTGCAGGCAAGTATTTATATATCCCGGAGTGAATTGCCCAAGGAAATACATCTCCCGAAACGGTAGTTCTCATTTAAACAAAAGTAAGTGCTACTGCAGGCAAGTGTTTACATATCCTGGCCCGAGTTGCCGAAGGAAATACATCTCCCGAAACGGTAGTTCTCATTTAAACAAAAGTAAGTGCTACTGCATTCAAGTGTTTATATATTTCGGACCAAGTTGTCCAAGGGAATTTATCTCCCGAAACGTTAGTTCTCATTTAAACAAAAAAGTAAGTGCTACTGCAGGCAAGTGTTTAAATATCCCGGAGTGAGTTGGGCAAGGAAATACATCTCCCGAAACGGTAGTTCTCATTTAAACAAAAGTAAGTGCTACTGCATTCAAGTGTTTACATATCCCGGAGTGAGTTGTCCAATGGAATTTATCTCCCGAAACGGTAGTTCTCATTTAAACAAAAGTAAGTGCTACTGCAGGCAAGTGTTTACATATCCCGGAGTGAGTTGGCCAAGGAAATACATCTCCCGAACGTTAGTTCTCATTTAAACAAAAGTAAGTGCTACTGCAGGCAAGTGTTTACATATCCCGGAGTGAGTTGGCCAAGGAAATACATCTCCCGAACGTTAGTTCTCATTTAAACAAAAGTAAGTGCTACTGCAGGCAAGTGTTTACATATCCCGGCCCGAGTTGCCGAAGGAAATACATATCCCGAAACGGTAGTTCTCATTTAAACAAAAGTAAGTGCTACTGCATTCAAGTGTTTATATATTTCGGCACAAGTTGTCCAAGAGAATTTATCTCCCGAAACGGTAGTTCTCATAGAAACAAAAGTAAGTGCTACTGCAGGCAAGTGTTTAAATATCCCGGAGTGAGTTGCCCAAGGGAATACATCTCCCGAACGTTAGTTCTCATTTAAACAAAAGTAAGTGCTACTGCAGGCAAGTGTTTACATATCCCGGCCCGAGTTGCCGAAGGAAATACATCTCCCGAAACGGTAGTTCTCATTTAAACAAAAGTAAGTGCTACTGCAGGCAAGGGTTTACCTATCCCGGCCCGAGTTGCCGAAGGAAATACATCTCCCGAAACGGTAGTTCTTATTTAAACAAAAGTAAGTGCTACTGCAGGCAAGGGTTTACCTATCCCGGCCCGAGTTGCCGAAGGAAATACATCTCCCGAAACGATAGTTCTCATTTAAACAAAAGTAAGTGCTACTGCAGGCAAGTGTTTACATATCCCTAAGTGAATTGCCCAAGGAAATACATCTCCCGAACGTTAGTTCTCATTTAAACAAAAGTGAGTGCTACTGCAGGCAAGTATTTATATATCCCGGAGTGAATTGCCCAAGGAAATACATCTCCCGAAACGTTAATTCTCATTTAAACAAAAGTAAGTGCTACAGCAGGCAAGTGTTTATATATCCCGGAGTGAATTCCCCAAGGAAATACATCTCCCGAAACGTTAGTTCTCATTTAAACAAAAGTAAGTGCTACTGCAGGCAAGTGTTTACATATCCCGGAGTGAATTGCCCAAGGGAATACATCTCCCGAACGTTAGTTCTCATTTAAACAAAAGTAAGTGCTACTGCAGGCAAGTGTTTACATATCCCGGCCCGAGTTGCCGAAGGAAATACATCTCCCGAAACGGTAGTTCTCATTTAAACAAAAGTAAGTGCTACTGCATTCAAGTGTTTATATATTTCGGACCAAGTTGTCCAAGGGAATTTATCTCCCGAAACGTTAGTTCTCATTTAAACAAAAAAGTAAGTGCTACTGCAGGCAAGTGTTTAAATATCCCGGAGTGAGTTGGGCAAGGAAATACATCTCCCGAAACGGTAGTTCTCATTTAAACAAAAGTAAGTGCTACTGCATTCAAGTGTTTACATATCCCGGAGTGAGTTGTCCAATGGAATTTATCTCCCGAAACGGTAGTTCTCATTTAAACAAAAGTAAGTGCTACTGCAGGCAAGTGTTTACATATCCCGGAGTGAGTTGGCCAAGGAAATACATCTCCCGAACGTTAGTTCTCATTTAAACAAAAGTAAGTGCTACTGCAGGCAAGTGTTTACATATCCCGGAGTGAGTTGGCCAAGGAAATACATCTCCCGAACGTTAGTTCTCATTTAAACAAAAGTAAGTGCTACTGCATTCAAGTGTTTACATATCCCGGAGTGAGTTGGCCAAGGAAATACATCTCCCGAACGTTAGTTCTCATTTAAACAAAAGTAAGTGCTACTGCAGGCAAGTGTTTACTTATCCAGGCCCTAGTTGCCCAAGGGAATACATCTCCCGAAACGTTTATTCTCATTTAAACTGAAGTAAGTGCTACTGCATTCAAGTGTTTATATATCCCGGCCCAAGTTAATTTATCTCCCGAAACGTTTATTCTCATTTAAACTGAAGTAAGTGCTACTGCATTCAAGTGTTTATATATCCCGGCCCAAGTTGTCCAAGGGAATTTATCCCCCGAAACGTTAGTTCTCATTTAAGGAACAAACCTTAAAAAAAATGCGATAAAGTTATAGTCTAGTATTTGTGAAAGTAATATCTATAGTCAAATTAAAATAACTATTGAAATCGAATGTATTACAAATTACTTTATTTTATAGTGACGAGTTTACTAAGTCCTACTTTTTTGAGTGCGCTCGGCTGAACCCCGTAGTTATTGTTTAAATTGTGTGTAAAGCCCGGTGACAGGCACTTTGCTATACGATGTCCTCAGTGTGAACTTGAATACTGTGTAGTGAGCGTCAGTGTTGTTTGCGCAAATTATCAGGTAACAAATTTCCCTTAAATATAGTATATTTGTACAAAATTATCTCTTTATCTTATTACGCTTTACTGTCTGATATAGTTTTCTTTTGTTCTTATTTTCTTCCGAAAAACTGCTTGGATAATTTGTATCTTTATAAGTCAAATATTAGACCCCACAACTTCTTCTTTCAAATCCTTATATTAGTTTGCACTTTATATATATATATATATATATATATATATATATATATATATATATATATATATATACATATATATATATATTTTTTTTTTCAACTTAACTTTTGTTATAATTATAATTTATTTTTAATGTTATTTATTTACCTTACCTATCTAATGTCACACCTTCAGGTTTATAAAGAATTAACACTCTTATAATTTTTAAACATCACTTGCATTTATTCTTACACATTATACCAAATTTATATTAAATATTTTGCAGTGACAGGATTGATATCTTAACTAACTTTACAATTATAAAGGTGGACTTTTGAGGCTTTAGATTTCTAATAAAATAACATAACAAAGATAATAATTTCAGTATTAAAATTTTACAGTTGCTCTCGGGTTGCTAATACGGGAACTTTGCTTCTTGAATTAGAAATGGTGAAACTAGATTAAATTTTATAAATGGTAATAAAATTAAATTTGTTCTGAACTAAAATATAGATGTCTGTTGGCTAAACTTATATTCAAATAATACTTATTGTTCTGAAGAGTCCCTGGAATCTTGGCCTTAGTTATCTTCTGCACTTACACTTGATAAACAAAAAAACTTACTTTATATTTCTAAAAAAAACTTTTACGACGCACTTTTTAAAATTTACTTATAAAAACTCTTTACTTAATTTAACAATTTATTCTTTTTACAACACTTCCGTCCTTGTCCCCACCAATCCGACTGCCTTCTTTCCGAGTTCCCTTCAAAAACTTCCTAACTTCTCCTGATCATTTAGTTTTTATTGAAAATCCCTAATCTCTCCCACTACCAATGTGTTCTTTGTAAGTTCCCACAGTTTCCATCTAACGGTACACGGTTATTTTCCCAGG
Organism: Prosapia bicincta; assembly: GCA_036971475.1. NCBI lineage: Eukaryota > Metazoa > Arthropoda > Insecta > Hemiptera > Cercopidae > Prosapia > Prosapia bicincta. Next base: position 320,183,222 of record JBAIZL010000002.1, on the reverse strand, counting down.
CTATATCGATCAGTGGATCGGCACTTTACAAAACTATTTGTGTCTTTCTTTGCTAATCCTACAGATAATTATTTTGGCAACTAACTGAATTTACTCTAAAGCCTCGTACTTTATGTTATAATATATATATATATATATATATATATATATATATATATATATATATATATATATATATATATATATATAAAGAACTAAGTCAAAATACAAATACAAGAATTATAATTGAATTTACAATTCAAAGCTTTTCGTTTGCTAACAGTATCAACATCATCAGGAATATTGTGCTATCAGGAACATCATCAATATTCCTGATGATGTTGGTACTGTTAGCCAACGAAAAGCTTTGAATTGTAAATTCAATTATAATTCTTGTATTTGTATTTTGACTTAGTTCTTTATTAATACACAAGAATACATATTGCGATATTTATATAGGGGTGTATACACACATGTATATATATATATATATATATATATATATATATATATATCTTGTTCAAATTTCAATCGTAATAAAATAGGCCTACTTTTCATTTATCCATTTAAATGTAAATACATTTTTTAAACCTTTTAGTGCATACCACTTGATGTTAGGGCCTAATACAGTTTTGTCAAATATTAATTATTTAATTAAACTGAATTAATTAATATTAAATAAAAAACAACCTCTTACCACAAATTTAACAATTTTTATTTTAACCTAATGTATATTTCGATTACAAAGTAATCATCTTCAGAGTATTTTACAAATGACTAACAGTTAGTCATTTGTAAAATACCTCTGAAGACGATTACTTTGTAATCGAAATATGCATTAGGTTAAAATAAAAATGGTTGAATTTGTGGTAAGAGGTTGCTTTTTATTTAATGTAAACATTCACGCCACAGTTGCTTCAAGTTGTTATGAAATTATTATTTTTAGTTTTATATGGGTGAAAAACTTTTCACAATAAAGGTAAGATATGCAATGTATTTATTTCGTCCCATTTGGCTTTAAATATGTAATAACATTCGATTTCATAAAACAGCTGACTTTATGTTATAGGTTATGTAGTAGAACAGCTGTTTTAACGCGCAGGTTATGTTGCTTTATTTATATTAATTATAATTATTTAATTAAAAGTAATTAAAATAAAACTTTTCTTAGTTGACCTAGGGAGGAATTGACTTTTAATATTACTTGTTTATATATCTGTTCATTTATAAATGCTTCTTATCTAGAAGCTTCCAACCGTTTTAGTAATGTAGGCTACTCTCAGATCTCAGTCTTTCAAAAGGTACACAACAAATATTTCCTTCTTCTACATTTTGGGTTCCTGATTTTGTTCAACTGCCTTGTTCCTGTTTGAAGGACACGTTTTATTTCTCTGCCTTTTCCCTGTAATCTTTTTTTGTTTTTATTACATTTTTAAGACAGTTTTTATTAGATTAAAAAAAAACAAGCAATATAAATAAAAACAATTCAAAGTAAATTCCTACTCAGGTCAACAGAGAAAAATTTATTTTATTTACTATTTATAATTACAATTAATATAAATAAAGTAAAATAACCTATGCTTTAAAGCAGCTGTTATACCACATAACTAATCATCGGATTATAGGCATTTGCATATTTAACCACTTTTTACATATTAACTAAAAAGTATTGATAATGCATATTTTAATGCATATGTAATGCAAAACTCGAGGTTTGGAATTCATTTCGATACAGTGTATCAAAATATACCAGCTGAATCAATATTACGCAAACATTACATACCGACAACTTACCTACAAGTTCTGGAAGAAATACGCAATGAACTCAAGGACAACACTATTGGGATTTCAGCTGATGAAACTACAGATACTTGTGGTCGTTAGATGGCTTATTTAATTGTTCCTTCTTCTTCCTATTTGGTGGCCTGCAAAGAACTAGAAGACAAACCATTCTACGATCGCCAGATTTGTGAATGAGGATACTCTGCAGAAGAAAGGGTTGTTCGTGTTTCTCTCAGACGCTGTTCGCTACATAATCAAGGCAGGTAAAGCCCTTCAGGTATTGTATCCCAATTTGATTCATGTGACGGGCTTTGCTCACGTAGTACATCGCCTCGCTGAAGACGTACGATCTACGTTTGGGAATGTAAATAAACTGATCTCATCAACAACAAAAAGTGTCGCAACAAGGCCTACAAAGAAAAACTAACAAATGTGCCTTTACCTCCCGAATCAGTGGTAACTCGTTGGGGTATTTGGGTCGAAGCCGTCTTGTTTTACAATGAACAATTCGAGGCCAACAAACTTGTAGTAAACTACTTCGATAGTGCAGATGCTGTGGCAGTTTGTCAGTGCAAGGAATCATTTAACGATTCCAGTAGACTATTAAAAAAAAACATTGCTGTGATTACCACTGAATTTTAATATATACTTGCAAGTATTAAAAAGCTTGAAGCTTTAGGTTTGGCATTGACTGAATCTATCCAGTTAATGGATAAAATCCGTCTACTGAACTCCTCATTGTCGGAGGTATTCCTGAGCAAACTTAAAGAAAAGTTTGAAAACAATTTGAACAGTATCCCCAAGCCCTGAACCATTGTATCAAATTATAAATGGAACGGGCGAGCTTTTCCCAGAAGTAATAAGTGCCAAAATAGTACCCAAATTCAAATATTGCCCAGTTACTTCTTTTTATTGCTCAGAACGGTTCTTTTCTGTTTATAAAACTATTTTGAGCGATCGAAGACGCAACTTTACCACCGAACATTTAGGTACTGTTGTACCTGATCGTTTATGTTTACAATAGTAGCAAAATGTTGAATGTTTTAATTCAGGTAATAAATAATACATAGTAATAAAAGTAGCGATTAAGTTATTGTGATTTTATTATTATGTTGATTTAGGAATAAAATATCTAAAAAAATTATTATTCATTTATTAATTTATTATTAGGCCTATATTACTTTCATATAATAAGGTTTTCATGCATATTTTAAGGATTTTTCATGCATATTTCGATCTTGTTATGTTGCATATAATCCGGTCTCTACACATAACCTATAACATAAAATCAACTGTTCTAAGAAATCATATGTTATAACCTATTTCCAGTCAAACGGGAGGAAATAACTATATTGCAGACCTTGCCAATTTTGTAAAAGGTTCCCCCCCTCAAACAATATTTGTGTTTGTTTATTTTGACCTTATCGTATAAAGTATTTCCATCTATTATTTAATTGTTGGAATTTACTGCTTATAACATCTGTTAAATATTAAATACCCTCTTCTTCTCAAACTAAACAAGAACAATACAATGACACAAACAAAACGTCTACACATGCTTTAAAACAAAGTTTCACTCCCGTTAAATATTGAAAATAGTTTTTTTATGCCGGTTAAACGGGTACGATAAATTTTTAACGATGACTATTATAAGCAAGCCTTCAGTTAATAAATAGAAAGAGAAAGTGAATCGAGAGGCGGGTACCATTAGGGAACGCCCAATCGGAAGCCACGCCCACCAACATGCTTGCGTCATGCTTTTTGAGTTGCGTCTTTTTAAAAATTCATAGCCCAAATGCACGTGTCCTGGTTTGCTGTTATAGTATAATAACGTAAACTGGATTTTATAAAGGTCGTGTTTTTATGAAGCTTGTCTATTATTCGTAAAGTGTGTAAATATTTCGCTAAATTTATATTTAGGATAAATGAAGTATTTTTAGAAACCGTACATATCTTTTATGACTCGATGTACTTACTAGTGTAATATTTTTTCCATTCCTTCTATTAGCGCACACTCTCCCGAAATATATCTCGTACAAATTTTCAATCGTTAATAGAATACGTTTTTATTCATACAATCAATTTCAAATGCATTTTATATAACCTATAGTCGATGACAATTGATGTTTTTTCAAATTTTTATTCAATAATTAAATTACAAAATTTGTGGAGTCCAGCCGGATTCGAACTGAGAATCTTCATGTTTGAAGTCTAGCGAGACTTGGCAATGCGCCAGCTTTCCAATACCTAGAAATATATTACTCAAAGATAAATGAATTTTTCCTCCATCTGATTGTCGTCGAAACCTCCATTGTACAACGTTAAACTGTTGCAATGGTTACCACACAATAACATAAATAGGGCAACTAGGGTAACTAAAATAAAATTTTTCTTTGTTTGACTACTTGTTCTTTTGTAGTTTAAAGGCGATTAACCGTCATAAAATCATTGCCTTTGAAGGATAAGAAATTATTTTGAACATATTGTAGAGTGTTGTACGGAGGGTAATACCAGACTAAATGCGGGTCGACTTCGATTTTTGTCGTTTTTATGTATATAGTGAAAAATACATTCTAAATAAGAAACAAGTGACTTTAAGCGTCGCAAAACATTAATGGAAGATAAAATAGAAACAACCTAAACACACAAACACTCAAAATTTTATGAAATATAATCTAACCCAATACTTTTTGTTACAGACCCTATTATAATAGAGTTTCATGGTAAAATATAGTGTTTTAGTATATTAAAATGTTTCGAATAATAACTTGGAGCAACTGTAGTCTAATTATTAATTATAAATAAATAAAACCTGTTAAGCCACAAAAACATTTTATTTAAATCCTGAGTCATGTAGTAATATAATCTGAAGATGATTTCTTTCCAATCGAGATGTACCACAATCGAATTTTAACCACTATTTTCGCAGTTTTATGTACATCTTGACTCTTTTTTTTTAATATGTACTGACTGATCTCACTTGGCAAAAAACCACTATTTACTGATATCTTTCAGCACTATAAGTCCATTGTTCCTGCTGGAGTCAGGGACAAGAATTTAGCTCAGGCGTGTTGTATTAGTGCGAGTCTCTGGTGTTTTGATGTGTTATTGTTCATAAAGTAGGTTTTGTTAATTATTTGTTTCAAATACACTGTTTGATTTTGAGCGTGTTTTGTCGTTTGCAATGTGTTTTGGTTGGTTGTTTGTATATTTCGAAGACTTCTGTTGTGTTTTGTTTCTGCTTTTCTTGATGCAATGTAGAATTCTTAGATTTTTCTCCATGTTGATGTAGACATATGTGAGTAGCATGCTCCGTATACGTAAAGCGAAATTTGATTCCTCTGGAGTATGTAGCTGTTTTTTAGTAGTGTTTTAAAGGCTACTTTCTATTAAAGTTTGCTGAATGAGGAAGCTATTTCTTGTGATGTGTTGTCGTGATAGATTATTGTTATGTATTGTGTGTTATTTTGTAAATACATACAACACAGCTGAGCAACAGTCTTGTCCGAGACTTAAGGCATGAAACAATGCACTGATCTAGTGCGAAAACCGTTTGTCCGAGACTTAAGGAATGGGACAATGCACTGATCTAGTGCGAAACGCGTTTGTCCGAGACTTAAGACATGGGACAATCCACTGATCTAGTGCGAAACTCATTTGTCCGAGACTTAAGGCATGGGACAATGCACTGATCTAGTGCGAAACGTGTCTGCTGAAGTAATGGTTTTACAATTAGACTTTTTACCAACCGCATTGTTTCTTGCTTAGAATGTATTTCACTAACATTTCAGCAGTGGCGGCTCCTGCCCAATTACATTGGTGGGGCTTATGACAAGGGGTCTCCCCAGATTTACGAGGTGCGGAGACAATTTTGAAATTTAATACCCATTTAACTCGTTTTACATTCTAAGCACCTACAACTTTTATTACATTATACTTATTGATTAATATATTAACATTGCTATAACTAATAGACGTATTACGGTGTGATTTACGAAATGTTGCTAGGTTGGGTAGTTAAGTGATTGCCTATGCTAAAGCGTCGAGTACTCAACGAGTAGTGTGAATCAAGTTTTACTTTTAAAAGTATATTAGGCCACTGTGTATGCGCATCAAAGGATCTATAAATGAAAACATTGTGAGAACATTACAAATAAGGCTACAATGCTGCTTCCTAAATCATATAGAATTATAGTAGCAGCACTGATTAGTCATTTCTCAGCGCATGCGCATGACTACGGGACTCCATGCCAGGCCACCCGTAACACGCGCGTTGAGTGACGTCACCGCACGGTTTTGGCTGTTTCAACTTATTCCACGCACACTCAATGCACTAGTCTGGGGCTCTCTGCTGTGAGCCCCGCGCGGAGCTTGCGGCTAATTTCGTGCGTCAACTGCTAAATATTTTATGGTTTTAACATTGCTTAAATAATTCTAAGCTCTTCTTAACCTAATTTAAGACAAATAAATATTAATTAAAAATTAATTTTTGTAATTGGGAGGGCTGCGCCCCAGAGCCCTTTTGGACAAACCGCCACTGCATTTCAGTCAATCAGAGAAGGAGGGGATTTGATGGCCCCCGAAGTTATGCAGCGTCTGCGTCGCGACACTGGCAATCTGGGGCCCCCTTTTAGAGCCGTCCTTAGGAATATTACTATCTACCTATATTAAAGTATATCTACGAAGTATTCAGTCAGGATAGATTTGGTTGTAATTTTGGTAAATATTTAGACTTATTGCCGATGCAAAAAAATACAATTAAATCTATCCTGACTGGATACTTCATAGGTATATTTCAATATAGGTATATAGTAATGTTGTATAGAGCTATAACCAAATCTATCCTAACTTAATAGGCCTACTTCGTAGGTATATTTCAATATAGGCGGATAGTAAAGTTGAATAACATTATAACCAAATCTATCCTGACTGAATACTTCGTAGGTTACGTATATTTCTATGTAGGTTTATAGTCATGTTGTAAGCTATAAAATTATAACCAAAAGTTAAATTTTTAGATTTAAAGTTTAGTATTAACATAAACTGACTTTGACGTAGTGCAGTGCGCTGTAGCTATAGGCCTGTTCACCCTATAGGCCTACATGCTATTACAGACTGACATTAAAAATGTGCAGACAAATTAACTTTTTGTATTTTCCGCTGAAAAACTATTATATAAGTGTTCTAAACATTGAAATGAGTAATTAAAAAAAAAAAAAAAAAAAATTAACAATATCAATGACTCGTTTAAGCTATACATGCCATTACAACCTAACACTTAAAATGTGAAAAAAAGTAACTTTCCGTATTTTCCGCGGAAAGAAAAGTTGATATTCGTGTTCTACACATTAAAACAAGTAATTTAAGAAGAAAAACAATTTTTTACTACCAACGTCATTAAGACTATATTTTTACCCAAAATAATAGTAGTACATTATTTATAATACAAATAAGTTGAAATATTTTTAAATTGTACTTATCTTACTGATTAAAGATTGTTTGAAAAACTAACCTTAAATTAGGAACTCACTTTTCAACGTTTTAAAACTAAAAACATTCACAGGTGTAAATTATGTTTGCAACTTATTAAACTTTGTTCCTTTAATCAAGTAAAATAACAGTATAAACATTTACAGAACGAACAATAAAACCAAACACGATAACAGCTGAGTTTTGGCGCAACTACCGAATCCTGTAGTTGCGAATTGTACCCTTGTAAGCAGCTGATAATTATTAGCAAACATTAAACACCCTAGCGGAGAACTCAGTAAATATGCAACGTTGACCTATATTTAAAATAGAAATAAATATTACATGAATTCTCTTTTTTCACAAATTTTGTACACTGCAGGAATAATCTTTTGTAATCTTTGGAGCTACAGGCATTTATTTTTCTGAAAAAGTTGCACATATCATTTTTTTAAATTACTTGTATATATAAAAATTCAAATAATGAAACCTTAGCAGATTTTAAAGAATTGCGATTTCTCATCAAATATAACAATTGTTAACGAAAAAGCTAGAGTAAACAAAATCAATAGTTCTTTGTCAATTTAAATACTAACATTAATTTATAATGAGAAATATATTAGAATATTCTTCTAAAACCACACATAAGTGGTCAATTGTGTATAGGTAATTATATGATTAAAACATGAAAGTATATTCATGAATATCACATAATTTATGAAAAGTACAATATAGCCAATGTAGTAACTAGGCAATGTACTTGCACACAATATTCTACTTATGAATATAAGCAGGATAATATTATTAAAATGATTCAGTAAAAACACTATTTTGTATTTTAATATAAATCATTAATATAATTTCCCAAAGACCAACTTGTTTCCATACTTTTTTTCTGTTTTGTGTTCCCATTTTAAACTTAACTAACCTCATTTTAGGAAGTGGTTTAAAATTTAATTCTTTAAGATTCTAAGTATTAATTTGCTGTTTGTATTTACATGTTATGTTTCCAGGACGATTTTCACAATGTTCAATTTTTATTAATGGCATTAGACGTTTAAAATTAGCAGAAAAAAAACATCCAAATGCAACTATTCTTTTTAAAATAGACATTAGCTATGACAGCTGTTTGAATCAAAAGACTGCTTTAAACCGAAGGTAAGTTCACAATCTTAGTTTATTACGTAATTATAAATAAATCATAACATTTTATACGTAATGTATTATACTTTACGTTATTATTTATTGTTTTTTTATATATTAGTTTCAGAAATAATATTTAAAGCCAGGTAATCTTGCGGTAGGTTAGTCGGTAAATTTAAAGGTTAGGCGTAATATTTATCTGTAGGCTTAAAGTAATTGAAAATGTTATTTTTTTAGGTATGATGTCACATTATTTAATCTATAGGTTTTAATTTTTAAAGGTTTATTTCAACTAAAGAAGACAATAATACTGGAATTATGGCATCTAGTACTTCAAGTACTTCAAAACATAAAAATCGGTTAGCTGACGAAAAATCACCATATCTTCTTCAACATGCAAACAATCCAGTGGATTGGTAAGATATTGAGTATTTTGTGGTTATATTTGTATGCTAGTTTGAAGTAAATGGGAAGCCAACAGAATGCTAAAAATACTAGTGATATTAAGTTATGACATACATTGGAGCTGAACCTGAAAGGGAATTGTGCCCACACAAACACAATTTATTCACCAGATAGTGATAGGTTTTTTGTGCCAGTTAATATAGTTATTACCATAACATACTATTTACTGACGGAAATTTTATTATAAACAAGTTCGGTTTGACATTTAATATAGTTTTGACTGAAATGTTTGCAGAGTTTGAAATCGGATTATTATACAGGGTGCGGCACCATAACTTCCTTTTTTTAAAGGAACTTCCTTTGTAAAAAAGGAAGTTATGCTGCCGCACCCTGTATTATGGAAACCGTAGCATGATTTTATCATAATAAATATTCCCATATTATAATTTAAAATCATGTAATAATATACCTAACCTATCACACAAATTTCATTGATTCGTATAATTAACAATATAGGCCTAGAAAATACCATAGTTTGAGGAATTAATCCAGTAATAATTAACAAATGTATTTAGATTAAAACCTTGTCTACATTTTGAGGATCTAGTCATCATAATGATGTGGACAAACTCGGTCGAATTTATATTAGGGATTAATCTATGTAACTGTTAATTATTTATTACTTCTTTAATATCTTGTGGTATTTAAAATATTGTTAATTATATTAACTTCAGTACTACCACTTATTGAATTTCACTTGAAAAAATGTTTTTAGGTATATGTATTGTAAGACAACTTGTTAACACGTGAAATGGTCTGTATTTTAGTATACATAATTGCTTTGGCAAATAAAATAAGGAGGCAAAGTTTGTAAAACTTGAATTGTTTACATAAAAAGTTTATTATACAAAAAAATTATAAACATTTTTTTAACCAAATCAATCCTAACCAGATAGTTTACACATATAATCTAATATAGCTATATTTTATGTATTATAATGTAATATATATATAGGAAACCAACAACCACTGATGCCGTCCTACACAACACTTCTAATTACCCCACACAACACAAATATGCTGCATTTAACCATGTGTTGCACTGCCTAATCAATATACCTATGCAACAAAAGAACTATGTCAAAGAACGTAATACAAAAAAAAACATTGCTCGAGAAAACGGCTACCAACATAAACTTATAGATAACATATTAAAGAAAATTAAACATAAACAACACCATCAAACAGCGACACTGACAGGTTATACAAAAAACAATAAATACGTGTCTATCATATATATTTGAGTACATTTTTCTGTCTTTTAGGACAGTCAGAAAACTGTACTCAAATATATAGAAATATTCCTAACAGAAATGAAGATGAGTAAATTAAGAATTTCAATGTATTTCAATTTCCATTACTTACCACAACCCAACTGCTTCTACGTTCAGAAAACTCAATTACCAAATAGCATATAAAACAACAAACACTTTAAGACAACAAATACCACCCTATCCACAACAAACGGACCAATACAGTCTATTCAGTATATGCAAAATAAGAGGTAATGACTGTCCCAGCTTCTACATTGGTAAAACCAGTAGATCATTTAACACAAGATTCAAAGAACACATCAACAACATAAATAAAAAATCCTGTGACACAAGAAATATACAAAACACCCAACGCACATGCTCGAACATCCATACTAATTTAAATATTCTCCTCATAATAAATTATAGTAAAAAACTACTACAGAAAAATTTTAAATATTCAAACATCACACAACACAAAAACAGCATATCTCAAAAGACCACACACACTTCAAATCTAACACCTTATTCCATTGTATAGAAAACAATTTACTTAACTTGAACACCTCTCCACTATCATCAAAAATATAACCTGTAACCTTGAGCAATCGCCGGCAGTATCAGGTCAGCTTCATCAATAAAACCAATGTTTTGAAATGTATCAGCAAGTATTTTTAAGTATTCACTCAGTTATGCAATAATTACTTATAATTTAGTGCTAACTGTTAAACTTGATTATAATGTAAAGTGTACATTTCATCTTTTCACTAGTAAGAGTGGTGTCATAAAAATAGTAATAGCTCGTAATTTGGTTTCATGGATTTTTTTTTGAGAAATAAAAGTTTAGCATAAATATATTTTATCATTTCTTGAGTAAAGTTCTTATAAAGAATGTTTATACAGGGTTATCATAAAAGAATGGTGCGGTTTCAGTAATTCGTAGGAAGATTGTAGGGAAATTTCTAGATGTTATATTGGTATCTCTGAAAGCCTCCAACCCAAAAGATTGTTTATAATCTGTTCTAACCTCAACATCAGTTCTTGTATTGTTGTTGCAGTGAGTTTAGTGAGTTACTATGTTCTCGGATAAAAATAAAGCAAAGTATGTTTTATTGATGGCCGAATTAATATCCGTAATTTTAGTTCAAATTGCATTCCGATGTGAATTTCGAAGATATCCACCACACAAAAATAACATAACAGTTTAAACAATTAAACCACTTAAACACAGGATTAATGTAGCAACGGGAACCATAACCAAAATAATGTTAACGAATGTTTGGAGAGAAGTTGAGTATCGTTTAGACATTTGTTGAGCCACTATGGGCGCACATATTGAAATTTATGATTTATGTAAAAAAATCTGTTTGAGACGACAAATTAGATGAATAAACAACAATAACTGTAAGTAATTAGGTTTTTCTTTAAACCGTCTTCAAAACCATTCTTTTATGATAACCCTGTATTGAAATATTATGTATAATACATTTTTCAGAAATAAAGTTTCATTGACATAAAAGTTTGAATACAAAAAATCTACCATCATAGATAGATAAAATGTAATACATTATTTCCCTCCTTTCCTAGGTACCCCTGGGGTGAGGAAGCATTTGAAAAAGCGCAAAAAGAAGATAAATTGATATTTTTATCAGTAGGGTATTCAACATGTCATTGGTGCCATGTGATGGAGCGGGAGTCTTTTGAGAATGAAGATATTGCTTACGTAATGAACAAATATTTTATTAACATTAAAGTGGATCGTGAAGAGAGGCCTGATGTTGATAAAGTATATATGACATTTGTTCAGGTATGTATTTGAGGACTTGTTTTTAAAACTAAAACTTACTTACTTACTTCTTCGTGCAGGTGTCCAGCTCAACTGTAGCCGATGGCCCGATGCCCACGATATATATGTGATGCTATGGCCCATTGGTTCTTTTTAATTAGAATATCTTGTCACTTTGTCACAATTGGTCTGAGGATGTCTCTTGTAGGTAATGGGTAAGGGCAGTTCAGCAGGATGTGTTCAATTGTTTCCCTCTCCACACCACAGTATGCACACAACGGAGACTCTGTGAGATTAAAACGAAATCGGTACTCCTGTGTCACCAGATGGCCGGTTCTTGCTCTGGCAGAATAACCATTTATTTAGTAATAAATAAGTTGGGACTTTTGTCTTTCTAATGTATACCTATTTCTTTTTGTATATAATTCTAGTAAGTCACATTCTCTTCCTTCGCTTCTTTTCTCTTTGAAGCATCAATATATGCTTTGTGTCTAATAATTTTTTTTGTGGGGTAATATTTGTATTTAGATCTGATTTTTCAATTTAAACCATTGTTTTTTTGAGCATTTTAAATTCTGTCTCAACTCCTGTCTCTTAAATTGTTTGACCAAATTCAGAGTTTAATTTTCGCATTATCTTCTCCTTTCTATTACTCTCCTTTAGCTTCTCATGTCAAATCGTAGCCTTTTCTTAGTTTGTATTATTATCTTTTAATTTTAATCCAAACTCGCCATCAAATGGCTCGTGGTTAGATTCAGTGTCTGCTCTAGGATATGTTTTTCTTTGCAATACACATTTTTCAAAAGCTTTTATCAATTAGAAAATAATCTATCGGATTATCTATACTATCTGATAACATTAATATCTTTGTTAGCACTGCTTTCGTTTCTTGAACAATACAAATTGATTTTAACCGTTAATGACCATTTCAAAATCATTATTTTGTTAGTGAACATTTTTAAACCATTATTTTGTTTAGTGAACATTTACATTACACATAGCATCCTCATGCTAAAAGTATTGAACAATGAATGTAAACACTCAGCACTATTCAACTTTTCATTTTATCATTAAAAGTAAGAGTTATAGTATAATTAGTTCACGGCTTTATATAGTTCAGTGACTTTATCAATTTACTTGTTATATTTAAAATCTCATATTTGTTGATTCCATCTTCACGTGAGTTGCTAGGTTAGGTTAGGTTAGTGTTTAAAATCTCACGTTCATAACTTGTTTTGTATAGTTCATACTGCAGGCAGCTCACAGATCTGCCCTTTTAAATCTGTCTGTGTGGTTTTCTGGGAAATCGATAATCAAACTACATTTACTCTTTATACCTATTGGCTGTACGCCATACCTAATTTATTTACATACTTTCGACCTTGATATTATTTAGAAGAAATAGTCATACACCATATTGAACATAACCACATTTTACACAACAATAAATACTCAGATAACATAATTTACTGGTACAGATACGTCTACGATATCATAACATTATATAAAGATAACATACGTCGAGCACACATATTTCTAAAACATCTTAATTCCATACACCCAAAACTGACATACACCATCAAAACAGAACAACAAAACTCTCTCAACTTCCTAGACCTTACAATTAAACGAACAGACAAACAAACACATAAATTCAACATATACCGAAAACCCACTAGTACCAATACGACAATTCACAGCTCCTCAAACCACCCACACCAACATAAACTAGCTGCTAACTACACCATGATATATCGCCTGCTTAAAATACCGTTAGACAAAGAAGAACACTACCAGGAGTTAAACACCATAAAACATATACCACAAACTAACGGATACAATCCAACAATGATTGACAAATTATACAACCGCCTAAAAAATAAAACTAATAACCAAAATACAAACACACAACAGGACAATCCCATAAAATACTTATCAATACCATACAGATTATCCAAAACCCAAAATTTAGCCAACATACTATGATAATACAACTACAAAATAGCTTAATCCACACACAACACTCTCAATAAACAATTTAAACCAAACAACAAAATTTACAACGACACTGGAGTTTACAAACTAATTTGCAGTTCGTGCCCCAGTTTTTACATAGGCCAGACAGGGAGGTCCTTCTACACACGTTACCAAGAACATATAAAAGCACTAACAAACAATAACTACCAATCAAACTTTGCTGATCATCTCAACTCCTCCAAACATCACTACATAGACATAACATCTATCTAAAAATTCTTCATAAACAACACAGAAATAACCAACGCTACACAACCAAACAATACGAAATATAGAGACACTTCAAACTACACACTCACATACTCAATACACAATTACATTACAACTCACACACACTTTTTGACATCATAACTCCTAATACTCACAAAATACACCCACACCACCAAAATATCCCACCCCCGCCCTCACCTATGTAAACCTTGAAATCAGTTACGATCTGAGTTGACAATGGGACACATCTCCTGAAACACCCGTCCTCAACAAATATAAGTAAGAGCTACTATAGGCAAGTTTATAAATATTTATAATTGTTTAGTATTAATTAATTGTTTATATATTATGATATTACAGGCTAGTTCTGGAAGTGGAGGATGGCCTATGAGTGTATTTCTAACTCCAGATCTAAAGCCTGTCTCAGGAGGAACATACTTCCCTCCTAAAGACAACTGGGGCAGACCTGGCTTCAAGTCTATACTTCTTAGCGTGGCAAAACAGGTAGGCAATTTCAATGTCATAGCTTTAACCTTCCTGTTGAATAAAGTAACTGCATCCAATTCACTTTACAATAGTATAACAAAATATTTTTTAAAATAACGTAATATTTTTTATTTTAAAAATATAACAAAATATTTAAAAAAATATATGTTTGCCAATTTTAGAATTGAATAACATTTGACAGTGGATAGGTACTTTATCAACAGTCATGGTACAAATGCCTAGGTTCATTTTAATAAATAGCTCTATATAATAATTATTATTATTTTGGGAGACGCATCGGCAAGGAGTTTTTAGAGATAGTTTCAATATCTAACTACTTTGAATTATTGTTAATGCACTACTTACTCTGTGTTAATGCACTAAGTAAAGAATGTGGATGGCTTTATTTGATGTAATTTTGTTCCTCCGAATTAACAATCTAAGCAATTCCAGTGCCTTAGTAATTTTAGTAAATATATATATATATATATATATGAAGTTGATAAATTACTATTGTAAATACTTTTATCCACCACTAAGTGCAATAATTTTACCTTGTTGTGATGAGGCACCTTTCGGTCACTTGACCATTGTCGAATCACTCTCAGGTTGTACAAGCTGAACACAAAAATAATAAAAATAAAAAAATCTACCTAAAATATAAATACACCAATAACAAAATAGAAAAACTAACAAATATATACAACAAAGAATACTACACTCCAACATATAAACCAAACAACGAAATAATAAAATATCTCAATAACACAAACCACAAAACAAATACAGAAAAACATAACCTATCAGGAGTTTACAAAATTACATGTAACGACTGCAATGCATTTTACATAGGAAAAATGACCAGATCATTTAAAATAAGATTTGAAGAACATTACAGAGCATTCAAAAATAAAAATACAAAAGTATCAAATGTTGCAGCACACCTAATATCACATAAACATGAAATAACAAACTACGAAAATAATCTTACCATACTTGAAATAAATAACCCAATAGAATTAAACTCACTAGAAAAATACCACATTTATAAAAACACACACAACAATTTAATGAACCTACAGACCACATATACAGAAGACATACTATATAAAAACATCATACACGCAGATCAAGAGAAAATGCGTGTAACGTCAACAAATAACAACATCACGGACCGAACATCTACACCAGAAAAATATCAGTGATTCGACAATGGTCAAGTGACCGAAAGGTGCATCATCACAACAAGGTAAAATTATTGCACTTAGTGGTGTATAAAAGTATTTACAATAGTAATATATCAACTTCATATATATATATATATATATATATATATATATATATATATATATGAAGTTAATATATTACTATGTAAGTAATTTTATCCACCATTAAGTGCAATAATTTTACCTAGAGTGATTCGACAATGGTCAATTGACCGAAAGGTGCCTCATCACTCAAGGTAAAATTATTGCACTTAATGGTGGATAAAATTACTTACATAGTAATATATTAACTTCATAAAGTCAGTGCAACGGAAAAACAATGGATAACGTTAAATATCAAGAATATATATATATATATATATATATATATTTGTATTTGATCATTCCATTTTCACGTGAGCCACTAGTTTTCACTAACACTTGTAAATATTAATAAACTTGTCCATAGTAGGACTTACTTATATTTGTTGAGGACGGCCGTTTCGGGAGATGTGTCCCATTGTCAACTCAGACCGTAACTCGAGTTCCTTGCAGTTGTGTCCGAGTTACGGTCTAAGTTGATAATGGGACACATCTTCCGAAATGGCCGTCCTCAAGAAATATAAGTAAGTGCTACTATAGGCGAGTTTATTAATATTTACAAGTGTTAGTAAATATATATATTTTAAAATGTATTTACATTGGTTTTGATTGGTATGTTTTTCTCAAGGGTGTTGTGTTGATTTACTCATGTTAATATAAATAAGTAGAAAAGTTACACATTATTTTGGACTAACTGAAGATTTATTTTGTAGAGAATTTTAGTAATTTAGTGAATATCCTCAGAAACAGTATTGTTTAATTTGCAAAATTAACAACCTATGTGTAACATATAACATAAAAACTATAAATGGAAAGGTAATTAAATTGGCTACTAACTAAAGTTTGCCAACCAGTTGTTTTTTGTAAAAAGTTGTTTAATAAAAAAAATGCATACAAAATGTGGTATTATTTATATAAATAAGCATTCAACAAGATTATTAACTAAATTGAAGCAAAACTTTACATAATAAAAAATATTTAGGTCAGGTGTTAGAAATATATTGATATTTTGTATTCTAATGAAGTTTATATATGTTTTTCAGTGGGAAGAAGATAAGCAGAAGCTAGCTAATACTGGGGCTAAAATAGCAGAGCTTTTACAGAAAACAACTATATTTGATGTTAAAATTGCAGATAGCCTTGTATCAGGTCAGATCCCTGGGTTGGAATCTGTGACTATGTGTTGCTCTCAATTATCATCACAATATGAACCTATTTATGGAGGCTTTGGATTGGCTCCTAAGTTTCCTCAACCGGGTAACTTTATTTTTGGATTTCATGCTTATGGAAGCAATCCTAGAAATAAAGCATATGAAGAACTGAAGAATATGTGTCTCCATACACTAACAATGATGGCTAAAGGTGGAATACATGATCATATAGCTCAGGTCCGGCTAACTTAAAGTTTAGTTTAGTAAACAATTAGAGATATTTTAACTATTGCAGGAATTTAAATGACTATTCAATCATTGATTGAAACAATTATGGTTTGGTTGTCCCCTCTGTTTACAAAGCTGATTGTCATTTATGTGAAAGTTGTTCATGATCAACATAAATCTTTCACGACCATCATCTGATTATATCATCTTTGTAAACAGCTGACAATATCAGTAGTATTGCATTGAGTGTTATCTAGTGGTGAAATGTCTTTGCGTGTTATCTAGTGGTGAAATGTGTTACTAATATTCAGAAAAACATTACAGAGTATGCTAAACCCGTACAGGTATGGAATACACAATACAATTTAACAATGAATTACAAACTCGTAAAATTACGTGATCCGCGTTCTACGATAGTATTGGCGACTCATAAAAACACGTGATCCACACTAAAAGTGTTAATGTAGTCATTGTTTTTGCTAAATTTTGTAATATTCTTGGAATATATTAAAAACTTGGAATTTTTAGGAGGAAAAGTTGTCCCACCATCTTTTACACTCCACAATAAAGTACTTGTTTTTACAGTATTATGTTTAAATTTTGATTTTTTTGTAATGACAATGTCTTATAATTATTGTATACATGAAAAATTAAGAATCATGTTTAATTTAATTCTTATGATTATCATACCAAAGTAGCCTAACTTAAAGTTTAGTTTAGTAAACAATTAGAGATATTTTAACTATTGCAGGAATTTAAATGACTATTCAATCATTGATTGAAACAATTATGATTATTTAATTGACTAAAGCAATCATTGTGTTTTGGTTAATTTAAAATTTATAAAAAAGATGTTTATATTTTTAATATCCTACATATTATTATTAAAAAGTAGTAAATGTCTTAGTAATGTTTATCACACTTTTACCAAAATAATCTAGAAAATGTTTTTGCAATCTTAATTTACCTCAGGACTACCTTCATAATTGATATTTTGATTAATTAGATTAAATTGTTAAATTTTTTTACCTTTTCTATTAGAGCCTCAAGATTAGGTTAGGTTTAGACAAAAATAACGTGTTTTTTATAAAAACAGTTAACATAAAAAAACTCTTTCTATAGTGTTAACTTGAGCATCATTTGTGTGGTTCATGATCAAGGAATCTTTTTAACATGAGAAACTGGAGTGGTACTGTTTGCTCCTGCTACTGAAAATAGATCAACTTATTCATATGAGATGTTGCTTCCGTGTCACATAACTTTTGGGTGTTCAACGCTCTACTCACCTTTATTAATCCTATTTCTTCTATTTAAACATGTTTGAATAATTTTTTCTTCAGTGTTCTGTAATCTCTGTTATCTGTTTCCAACACTCAGATAATTGCCTCTACAAAATTAATAGTCATCAAGTTGCTATGTAAAATCTCGGCAACAAACTTGGTTATGCAACATGCAGAATGTTAAATTACAATTAAATTCTGTGCTTTTTTGCAATTACCAAAACTGGTCCGGGTCATCAGGAGATCTGAGTTAGAAGAGATGACTTAACGAGGTTCTACTGTTCTTATTGTATACAAAATGTAGCATAGTAAGAAGGAAAACTTATATTGAATTTTAAAAAGTCTGCTGACATGAAAATTGTTTGAAAAATATTGTGAAATACCAAAACCTGATTTTTTACTGAAAACAAAAATGTATGGAATTATATACATCTGTCCAAGCCATGCTTAAACTTTGTTAAGGGTTTCTCTTTTTTCCACGATTTTGATTTATTAAATAAACAAAACTGGCAGAACATTGAGGTATCTTTGGTTTCCTAATGTAGTAATATTTTTGCTAAATTTTGTAATATTCTTGAAATATATTAAAAACTTAAAATTTTTAGGAGGAATATAACAAATACATATTAAAATGAAAATTATAATTATTTTTAGAAAAATAAATAATAATAGTAATTATTATCAGTAATAAATTTTTAGTAGAAAAATATTGAATTAAAAACATTATTTGGTCTGGGATTCATCCCCAGGCAGGAATGCTTTTTCAAAACACATACGCAAGGTTTCTAATAAAGGCCATACTTTATGAAGAGGATCATATTCCGGTTGTCCCCTCTGTTTACAAAGCTGATTGTCATTTATGTGAAAGTTGTTCATGATCAACATAAATCTTTCACGACCATCATCTGATTATATCATCTTTGTAAACAGCTGACAATATCAGTAGTATTGCATTGAGTGTTATCTAGTGGTGAAATGTCTTTGCGTGTTATCTAGTGGTGAAATGTGTTACTAATATTCAGAAAAACATTACAGAGTATGCTAAACCCGTACAGGTATGGAATACACAATACAATTTAACAATGAATTACAAACTCGTAAAATTACGTGATCCGCGTTCTACGATAGTATTGGCGACTCATAAAAACACGTGATCCACACTAAAAGTGTTAATGTAGTCATTGTTTTTGCTAAATTTTGTAATATTCTTGGAATATATTAAAAACTTGGAATTTTTAGGAGGAAAAGTTGTCCCACCATCTTTTACACTCCACAATAAAGTACTTGTTTTTACAGTATTATGTTTAAATTTTGATTTTTTTGTAATGACAATGTCTTATAATTATTGTATACATGAAAAATTAAGAATCATGTTTAATTTAATTCTTATGATTATCATACCAAAGTAGCATAGTATGATAAATAATTTATATATTTGTGTAATTGAATATTCCTTTTTGAATCACCATCAGCTCTTGCATATGGCACTGACTGTATCAGTTATTATTTTTGTTCAGGGGTTTGCACGATACTCAACAGATGAGCGATGGCACGTACCTCACTTTGAAAAGATGCTTTATGACCAGGGACAACTTGCCGTTGCATATTCATATGCCTACCTCATCTCAAAGCAACAAATATTTGCTGATACAGTTAGAGACATTCTTACATATGTTTCAAGAGATTTAAGTCATCCAGTATGTACTGTGTGTTATAGAAACTATATAGTCTAGACAGTTTAAGTCTTTAAATATATGATTTTAATTTTTGTATCCCTATTAGTTAATTAGTATTAAAGCTTAAAACTTTGAATACAAAATAGTTTAATTTCAGCGCATTATGCAGGGTACTGTGCCTCATGAAGGCTTTGTCATTATTACATTTCCTCATATTTTACGTTTTCCTGCCTTGTAACGTTATATTTTTGTAACATTAATTCTTAAGGAATTAATGATGATGTTTAATATTGCAGTATTAGTTACATAATTAATTAGTTGACCTGCAATGTCAAATGTTTAATTGAAAATTAGAATGATGTGTTAAATAAATAATTTTAAACTACAAACATTGAGTTACATAAATCAAATTTTACTTCAACAAAGAGACATGAAAATACAAATGAATTTTGCGCTTGAAATGCTACATTACTTGCAGATTTTACAAAGTTTACAGAATTAACTTATCAGATATTTATACCCAAAAAAATCCATAGCAGAGCACCTGACATCCTTTTGAAATTGCTTTGCGTATTTAGAATACATTTAATTTGTCATTTTGACTAAAATTTTATTACATTACATAAACGAATTTACACTTTCTCACGCTAAACTGAAAAACTGGCATTGTCTTTTTTCGTTTTAGTTGTTTTTTTTTTCAGTTCGACATTTTAATTCTCAATTTAACAACTTTTTTAAAATATGTCTCACTTGTTATTTGGATTGATTTCATCTTCTTTTTATTAAAAGAACAAACTTCTTTCACCTCAATGCCATTTGGAACTGAAGTATGTGATAAACTATTATTTAAAATTGACTACTCTCCGAATAGACTTTAAATTAAAAATTTGACAGTTCAATGGATTTCACAAACAATAAAAAAGTCTTTTGACCAAAAGACTTTGATTAATCAATGGTATTACCGATAGGGCTGTTATTATATTATTTTGAGCAACAATGAATTAACACAGATTTTTGTGTCTTTCATGATCAGTTGGTTAAATGGTATTAAAACAAGGTGAGAGCAAGACTAATTTAATAAACTCAGTAACTCGAGAATTTTCAAATAACTGCAAATAAAGCTAAAATCTCGGCAAATTCGTCATATCATTAAAAATTACTAAACTAAGTGAATACATAAGGCTTACTTGCTAACGTGTTGCGAAACAATCATTACTTTTACAAAACAAAGCCTCTACTGGCGGTATAGGAGTTAGGTACAAATGATGTCGGGATGGATTTATGACTGTGGAAGGGGTGGGTTATTTTGGCTGTGCGCTATGTAATGGAAAAGGGAGTTGGCCTCAAAAGCCTTTGATATCTTTTGTACCTAAAGCGTAGGCCGCCAGTAGAGGCTTTGCTTCGTAAAAGGAACAATTGTTTCGAAACGTGTCAGGAAGTAAGCCCTATGTATTCACTTAGTTAAGTAATTTTTAATTATAGTTTAATCAGTGAATTCAAAATGATTACATCAAGAAACTTTAAATTCTTCATGGTTAATGGTAGTTCTTTTTAGAGGACAGAGCTGCATTCCCACTAATACAAGCTCAGCAAACCAGCCAAATGTTATTAAAAAGTATGCAGTTTGTGACCTAACACAAGCATATTTGCCAATAAGGCTACTGGAGTTTGTGACCTAACACAAGCATGTTTGCCAATAAGGCTCCTGTGACCTAACACAAGCATGTTTGTCAATAAGGCTCCTGTGACCTAACACAAGCATGTTTGCCAATAAGGCTACTGCAGTTTGTGACCTAACACAAGCATGTTCGCCAATAAGGCTACTGCAGTTTGTGACCTAACACAAGCATGTTCACCAATAAGGCTACTTCAGTTTGTGACCTAACACAAGCATGTTCGCCAATAAGGCTACTGCAGTTTGTGCCCTAACACAAGCATGTTCGCCAATAAGGCTACTGCAGTTTGTGACCTAACACAAGCATGTTCGCCAATAAGGCTACACATATTGTTAAACAAATAGACACATCTGTATGCATTATTGCTGTTTTCCCCTGACTCAATACCTATCAGAAAATGGACTTTGCTTTAAAAAACACACGTAATTAATTTAGCAGCTGATATGAGTGTGCTATAAACACAGTGGTATAACACAGTTGTGGTATTAGGTATTGCAGGTTAAACTAAGTTCCCCTAGTTCTAGCTTAATAAATATACAAACCCGTAAGCAAACTTACTTTTTTGTTGCGGACCAAACATATCTCTCCAACGAGTTTGCCAAGTACTCTGTGACTATGTGTCCGATTTTTATCCTGGCTGCAAACGTTCATGTTACTCTGGGTATGCCTTCGTGCATTTCACTCAGTATCGGTTTTCTGTAATTTAAGTTCAAAATGTAAAAAAAACAAAATTCCAGATATAGTAACTTTATTCTTTTTCAATTTATTTAAGGATGTTAGAATGCAAGTAAAAAGCTTGCAAGAATTATATAACATTTATTAATAATGTTTAATGTATAATTGATAGGAAGGAGGGTTCTACAGTGCTGAAGATGCTGATTCTTTTCCTACAGCCGATGCAACTGAAAAGCGTGAAGGAGCATTCTGTGTGTGGACTTTTGGGGAAGTTCAAGAACTGTTGGCAAGACCTATATCTTCAAAACCTGAACTCACTCTGGAACAAGTATTTTGTTACCATTATGGCATTGAGCCTAAAGGAAATGTAGATCCACATCAAGTGAGTAGTGCAAACTAAGCTAACCTTTAAGTACTCTCTTAGTTTAATAAAACAAACAATACTACTGCTTCGGAAACGAATAAATGTACATATATCAGGTTAATATTATAATTCTAAAAGTTTGTTTGTTATTCAGGTGCTAACTACTGGACCAGTTGAGGTGAAATTTGGTATTAAGATGGTGTAGGTACCATCTAAGTACATTAGTTAGCATTTAACCATTATCATTTAACTTTCAAATTTCTTATAAAGAATAATTTTATGATCTGATTGATGGCTCTTTTTTGTTACTTTTAGTTACAGAAATCTATTAGTAATATAGATACTATATCTATTATTAATTTTATTACTTATTTAACTATAGGCCTTGTGTAGGAATTTAATATTCCCTAGGTTGTGGAATATGAGAAAAGTTTAGTATTTACAAGCAAATATTTTACATCAATTTTTTATGTCTACATTTAATGAGTTTGTCTGTTATAAGATGAGATATCTATGAATAGTCTAGTGTCTTTTACAAAGGCCAAAAAACATTCAATAATTTTTGTATGCTCAAAATTTAAATTTAAATTTAAAAATGAACTTTTAATTTTAACATGGCATGTAAAATAAAGTTCTGTTTTAAATTATTAGTGTTGTTTTTTGAAAGTATACTTTTTGTTATAGGATCCTCACAATGAGTTGAAGAACCAGAATGTCTTAATAGTGAATGGCAGTGAAGAAAAGACAGCTGCTAAGTTTGGGTTAGATGAGGAGACGCTTCGAGCTGCGCTGCAGGCCGGCAGGCAGATACTGTACCAAGAGAGACAAAAGCGGCCCAGGCCTCATCTAGATGATAAGATTCTTACCTCGTGGAATGGTTAGTCGGCTTACACTTCATTTAACATAGACTTAGACTATCCAAGAACAGATACTTATGCTTGCTGTAATAAGCAAACCTAATGGCTATTAAAAGATAGACTTTTTAATGTTGGTGAAGATGAACTAGCATTCAAACTTTGGGGGAAGAATGGACAGTACATTAAATAAAGCTGATTGGATCTATAAATACATCAAGAAGCTTAACTGATAAGAAGGTTGATGTAACTGTAGAAGGTATATTTCCACAGTTACAAGGTTGTGCTATGTATTTTGCCAAAAATCTGCCTACACTGAACATTACAAACAGTGAAGTTTATTTTACATAATAGTTGATCTTATAAATAAAGTTGATCATATAATCAAAGGATCTTTTATATTTGTAATATGTACCTTTTGTCCTCTGATAAATCAGTTATGTGTCCATATGATCAAATAATGTATGGAACTTTTGAAGAATCATTAGATGTGTGTGGAGTATTGCAATTTGTAAGCTTTTGCAGTCATATCGTAGGGTGGTTATCAGGAGCAATAATTGGATAAAAAAGGTACGGACAGTTCATTTCTTGAAAGAGAAAAGTACAGTATGCTGGAAAATAGGTTCCAGTTATTTGCACTGTAATGCATAACCACAAAGTGACAAAGGTGTTGTAAAGTAAAATCTATAAATGCAAATAGTAAAATAGGTCAAACCAAAAACAAGTTATAATGAATAAGCGAAATTTATTATTAAATAGATTCATTATTGTTTTGCTTATTTGTTTGTGTCTTGTTTTAGGCTTAATGATCTCTGGTTACGCTCATGCAGCCGAGGCTTTGAAAGATGACAGTTATACTAAACGTGCTGTAGAAGCAGCTAAGTTTGTTAAGAAACATTTATATGATGCAGAGACTAAAACATTACTCAGAAGTTGCTACACTGGTCCTCATGGATCTGTTGTTCAGATGTAAGAAAATGTAGTAAAATAATTTAAAGCTTAAAGGTAAAATATACATTTTATTTAAATGTATGCTTGCTGACCATCTGTGATAACATATTCATGTTCATTGTTTTGAAATGTTATCTTGTAAACAAGTAGATTTTAAAACAATAGATTCTGAATAGTTCTAATTTTGAAGCCTTCATTAGTTTATTAAACTAAGCAGACAGTTTTATGACAGAAAATTTCTATCACAAAATTTTCCACCAAGCCAAATTTTCTATTGTTTTAACTAAATAAATTCAAATTTTATTAAATTTGTAAAAGAAACTTAAAATAGTTCTATACAAGCTCCCTATCATACATATACACACACTCTCTCTCACTCCTACACACATTAAGTAAATATTTATATTTTTGATCTAATGTTGTTACATTTTTTATTTATTAATATATTTCATAATTATGTTTACAGTTCCAATCCAATTCATGGATTCATAGATGACTATGCTTTCTTGATCCGTGGACTTTTAGACTTGTATGAATGTTGTTTTGATGCATCATGGCTTGAATGGGCTAGTATCCTTCAAGAGAAACAGGATGACTTATTCTGGGACCCTGCATCAGCTGGTTACTTCACCACTCCCAGTAACGACAGTTTACTTCTGAGACTTAAGGAAGGTTAGTTAGAACAAGAAACAGATAATACTCAACCCATCACTAGAGATTGGATACATACTATAAAAAAAAAATCAATTTATATATCAATTTTTTTATTGACCTGTTCTATATCTTAATTAGTACAGTTTACACCGATGTTAAAGATAAAGAAAAGAAGATAAGAGTACTGTTAATACATTTCAGATTGTATTGATTGATTGTCTTTGATTTCACTATACGATCATATTTTCAAAATATAACAGACAAAGGAGCTGTAAGGACATCCATTTACTTTTTTACTATAGTCAAGCTAAACTAAATCTTTAATCAGTCCAAGATTATTATTTCTGTGTTCGAAGTCCTTACTCCCACTTCAGGATTTAGAAGTGCCATGGTGAAAACAAGATTCCTGTTCACTCAGTGTTACCACTATGAAGACCTTCCATTTCATTTGTTTCTTAAACCATACATTCTTATTTTGTCCTTCAATTAAATTTATTACAGTGCTTTTTTAAAGTAGGAGTTAATTGGCCAGTCTATGATCTGAACAATTGAAGATTTTCATAGGTGTGTTTCTCAAATTGAATCTATAATTTAGTGAGATTTTTACATCTTAGTGTAATATAGTAAAATTTAGTGTGACCTTGTAGGCTTACAAACAATGAGTGGATTAATAGTTACACTACATGTAACAAGGGATTGTTGGCCATTTAAGGGGAAATATTCCAACCAGAATTTTGCCTAAGACTTGTCTCATTCATAAGTAAAAATTGTAAAAACAAAGGGGATTCTTTGATTCAGAGACTAAAATACAGTAGAACTCGTTATCTGAACGCCGTCACCTGAATTGCTGATTAAGACAAAATGTGCTGTGATTTCCAAATAATGATTCTGTCGACATGAGCTATTGGCCTTTTCTCCACAAAGCTAGTGTAGGCACAGTGCAAACATTTGGGTGCTGAGTCACTTCCTCGGTCCAATTACTTGGCTGTCATCCGACGCCAGTTGATCAACCTTGGTATACTTCTCTCTCACATTTGTCTCCGTATTTTGCTAGTGAGTTTTGTCGTTCACCATAGCTTCTAGAAGAAAATGAGTTGTTTATTCGTTAGCGAATAAACTATAGACCAATAAAAAAAAATCTATAGAGTTACAAGTAAAAATTTGACTGAGATATATGGTGTTGGACAATCAATAACTTTAGACATTAAAAGGAGCAAACCTGCTCTTATAAACTTCGTGTCAGTGCCTGAAAATGAAGGTGAAGTTCTATAAAATCAATGAAGACAGCAAAAAAAAAAGATGCAGTTTTCATAACAATGTTCTATGGGAAACCAATTTTGGTGCAATCTTTAAGAAAAAGCTAAGATCTTAGCTAGAACTTTAGAAAAAAATATAGTTTTGCTCTCCCATTTGCAACATACATACAGTAATTAATTAAAATTGGCCTTTTTTTGTGAAAAATTCCAATTATCTGGTCCCAATTGGTTCGGATAATTGGAGTTCTACTGTAGGTAAAGTAAATTGGAAGAAAGAGCTTGAATAAATGATAGGGCTATCAGAAGAGTTTTCTTATAAAACGTTATCTATGTTTCTAAATGCAAACAGATCAAGATGGAGCAGAACCATCAGGAAACTCTGTGTCTGCACAGAACTTGCTCAGATTGGCAGCCATGTTGGACAGGGTAGAGCTTAAGGATAAGGCTGGCGCTCTGTTAGCCTCCTTCACCAGTCGTCTTACGAGGATTCCATTGGCTGTACCTGAGATGGTGTCAGCTCTTATGCTGTTCCATGATGCACCTACACAGGTTTGTAATGGAATGAAATTACTCATTATAAAATTGAAATAGGAACATTAGGGCTCAGGGAACACCAAACAGCTGAAACTGGCTTTCTTATGTTTCATTTCTTGTTTTTTTTTTTTTAATGGTAAATAGTTAATAAAATACATCTTTTTAAAGATTTGAAAAAAATATCTTTTTAGTCATAAATATTTTTAACGTTTTCTAATTTTCTAAATGTTTGGCTAGTGAAAGGTACATGTCACTGGCTTATGTCAATCAATTTCCAATTAAAGCAGTATCCCATATTGGAAAGGTTTTTACAGAAGTATTAAGGTTTAAATAAATTTAAAATGTCTCAATACCATTAAAAAATAAAACACATTGATTTTCGTGTTATAGAATAAAATATTGTAAAGTGTGCAACTTTTCATTAAAAAAAATATTAAATTCTAAATCCATGAGTGTCAGTTATAGCAAAATAAAATGAACACAAATCTCGGAATGAAGCATACAAGGGTCAATAAGATAATGTCAGATAATGGATAATGCCAGTTCAAATGTAAAAGTCTTACTTTCAACAACCAATTAAAAAATCGCTAACAATCGACAGGCCAAGATAGAGGAGAGGCCTGACACAAGAACTTTCATTTTAAGATCTTTAAAGGGAAAATTCAAAATACTGGTCCATGGCCTAAATCCAAATTCAGTCAAAGATGGAAATGGAGAATGTCTGAGATCGTTCGTGATTCGAAATTGAGATTTTTATAATGTTTTAACTTCAAAACAGTTTGAAAGGCGGTTCTAAAATTGATCGCAAGTGAGTGCAGCAAGATTCCATCCTTAGGGAATCCACCTCAGGGAACCAGAGGACTTTTCGACCAAAGACCATGGGAGAAGAGGAGCAGCACAGTGATAGTTTTGGGGCAAGTCAGAATTTAAATACCAATCTAATCCTTTATTAAATTTTGAAAAATTATTAAATTCAGATTTGCTTAACCTTTTGATTAGCAATGTGAGACTCCCTTGATATGACCCCCTGAGAGCAACATATTTTTGAAAATATCTTACACTTTCTTTTTTCTAATTTTTTTTCTTTATTTTCTTTAATTTTTTAAATTATAGTAATATTTGTAATATTTTTCATTATTTTTTATATACTTATTTTTTTATGTTAACAAAACTTTAGCTTGCGTTTATTGACAATTACTTTGCTTAAAATTATGTGTAATTCTTTCATTTTATGTAATGTTTTATTGTTTGATATGTTTATTATAATATGAAAAAATTATGTCTTAAATTAGATATTTAGTTTGGTGTAATAATCCTCAAAACATGGGTAGACACACAATGTTACATCACATTCTTGACACATCCAACTAACGTTACGTCTCCTTTGTAGTATGTTTGCATACATAACATATTTTTTGTGGATTTTGTTTGTTTGGCGTTGTTAGTCTCAGAGGATGTGGGGATGTAGATGAAAATTTCCTACCAGTTATTTTAGGCTGCCTTGCAGGAGAAAATTCTTCCAACAGTTGACACACTATACTGAGTTTGAAATCTTGAAATTTCGGATTGTTGCCAGTATTAGTTTTGAATAATATATAAGAATTTAGGACACAAAGATCTAGTATGTGAAGAAAATGTTTCTTGTACCATTTTAAGCTTTTTCGGG
The DNA here is from genome assembly GCA_036971475.1 of Prosapia bicincta. Taxonomy (NCBI): domain Eukaryota; kingdom Metazoa; phylum Arthropoda; class Insecta; order Hemiptera; family Cercopidae; genus Prosapia; species Prosapia bicincta. The sequence continues at coordinate 320,154,340 of JBAIZL010000002.1, read as the reverse complement.
CAGAATCCACATACGACAGAATCATATCACCTTTATCAACAAGTTCCATTTTTCATTGTAATCAATCACACTTTTAGGCTTCATTATTATTTCTTGGTTGGTATCATCTTGTGACTATGTACAGAAGACTACATGTGGACATCCCTTCTATCTGTATGTTTGGTAGAACAATGAGCTCTTGATACTTTACAAAATGTAGGCATATTTTTTCGATTACACCTGACAGTTCCCCATGCTCCAAAATAATTTTGGACTAGAATAAGAACTGTCTGTGTACAAAACACAACCATTTTTCAGAAAAGGTTGCATTAGTTTTTCAACGACAGTGACAGAAACACCTAATTCACTATCTTTATGAAAATCATCTGAAGGACCAGTATAAACAATAAAATCAGAAATAAAACCTGTCTCACATATTACAAACAATTTTATGTCAGACTGATGCAGCTTTTGTGAATTATATTGTTTGAATACAAGTCTACCTTTCCATACTACAATGCTTTCATCTATACATAAATATTTGAATGGGTAAAATACAGATCTAATTGTGTCAGTTACATTGTCAATTATTGGTTGTATTTTATATAGTTTCGAAGTGGGTTACCTTGGTTGTTGTTGAAATGAAGCCGTCTCAAAATAAGCTAAAACCAGTTTTGGGATAAAATTTGGCCAAAAATCGGCGTTGCAATAAAAGGATCTGTAGATATTTTTTCAACAATTTTTTACAACTTGGAACATCAACATTATTACGGCCAAGAAAGTATACATTTCCTCAACATTAGGAGCAGTCCACATTTTCAGTTTTGAATGGTCAGACACAGTAGTATTTTCACACATAAGGTCGAAATATTGGTTTGTTTCCGTAACAATTTTGTTGACTAAATATATCAAAAAATATTTTGAAAAAGTCTAATTCCTGCTTTGTGCTCCGCTGGCAAAACAATTTTGTATAAAAATCTTGCAACTTGGGCACAAAATTACTGTCCTTGATCCATTGAAAAGTGTGGTTATTATTACTAACCTGGAAGGATACTTATTAATCGTCACTTTTGTTAATATCCTCATCACAAATATCATAACTGTCACTTTCACGCTCAAAGCCTGAATCATCTTCGGTTAGAAATCTGTAACTTCTTTATCATTCAATCGTCTATTCATTGTAAAATACAGCACAAACATCGATACGGTCTATAAATACGTAGGAAAACCCAAAGTCTATTGACTTTGGCACAAAAGAATTGTGACTATGTACTCTGTGTAGTATTTATTGTCTAGATAGTTGCAAATATTTAACCTAGAATACAGCACAGCACATAAGAAAACAAATTATAAGCGTATGGCAATGCTAATCTGACAGAAATGATAAAACGTACACATACAGGAATGCTCCCGCTGCCCATTGCGAGTCCTCATGTACTGGTACAAGAATGCTAATCACAGGGTTAGGTAAAATTTTTATAACTAATTGATCTTTAATAATTAAAAAAAATATATAAGCACATGACTTCCTTCAGAACCATAAAATCAAGAAATAGCATTTAATAAATAAATGACTAATTAAGATATTTTTGTAAAAGAAAGAAATGAATAAGTATCCAATAAAAAATTAATTTCAAGTAAATGTTTGACAGAACCCAAATCATAAAGTAGAAATATAATTGGTGGTAATAAAATAAGAGAAATTTATACATATAATGCCAGTTTTAGGTTTCAAAAGTAATAATAAATGTATCACAAGCCAGTTGAAACAGGACATTTTTCAATTTATTTGTAACATAAATTAATTAAATTCAGCCAAAGTAATAGAAAATATTAGGATGAAAAAGTCATACAGAAAATAAATAATGATTTAAAAGCTATTTATGAGCATATAACAAATTTTTGTCAGATGGTCATTCCCAGATTACGAATTTAAATTGAACAGACTTCTTAATCCTTGTTTTGAACACCAAGTTAATATTAATCAATTAAACAATACTTTATGACTATCCGAACGTTGAATTTAGTAAATTTGTTAAAACTTACTGTGACAGAACGTTTTCGATCGCTATGTGCCTATCTTCATCAGTGGCAGTTAGGCACATAGCGATCGAAAACGTTCTGTCTCAGTAAGTTTTAACAAATTTACTAAATTCAAAGTTCGGATAGTCATAAACTATTGTTTAAGTGATTAATAAGATTCAACCGAACGTAATGGACTATAAAATTCAAGAAACCAAGTTGATGCTATCATACAACTGTATTGTATTAATTTAATGTAACTATTGGTAAGTATTGTTGGTTAATTCAGCCATTCTTTAGTCTGGTCTAGGCTCAAGTACTGTATTATTATAAGCAACATTTATACTTTTATATGTGATTAAAATTTAATTAATTGTAATACAATTTTCATATTTGCAGGTTGTGATAACAGGACAGACCTCTGATGCAGACACTGCAGCCATGTTATCTGTAGTCAGATCTCACTACATCCCAGGCAGAGTCCTTCTTCTAGCTGACAATAATGTAGACAGCATAGTTTATCGTAACAGTGAAGCTATTCGTAAAATGAAGGTTTCCAACAACGGACGACAGAATGCATATGTGTGTCGTCACAACTCATGCTCTTTACCAGTCAGCAGTCCAAATGATTTAGCAGCCAGGTTGAAACAACCCAACTAATATTTATAATCACCACTGTGTATTTCTTTTGACTGTATAGATTGAACGCAGGAAACTATAGTTTTCATTTATTTGTAAGTTTTAAGTTGAAACATTAAATTTGTACATATGTAGCAATTTTATATCTTCTTTATTGGGACAGATTTTGAGTACCTCTTCTAGTAGCTATAGTTGTGTGAGCAAAAAAAAAACTGTTTCTTTTGTAGAAATATATAAATTATAATAAAAAGAAATTTTGTATAACAATACTTAACAGAAGGTGATATTTCCACAACTTGTACACTGGTTACAAGCAATTGCCACAACTTGTGTATAACTCAAATGCTATCAGAACCTGCTGAGTTTACGAGTTTTCAATGTTTTAAAGCAAATAGTAAATTTAGATTGTTTTCATGTGTAAAGAATATGAAAAGTTTTGTGATTAACAGAGAGAATGAAGCTAATAACATAAAAACTATGGTATGGGATATAAGGAGGTCCATGATTCAAGTGTAGAATGCGTTATTTCCCTACTAGTTGATGTAGACAATAATACCTTCCTAGTGCATTGAAAGGGAGGATTTGTGAGTGCCTAGGGTTATTTCCATGAAGAGAATTAATCTCTTTGAAGTCGCAAAGAATTTTTTACTTGCTATTCCTTGGCTTATAGGGAAGATTTAATGGAGAAAAACAAGATACCTGTAGGTTAGTGGCGGATCCCCACTCCCCAGAAAATATTTAGGAAATATGGTAGCTACAGTGTAGAGTCTGAGGGTTTTCTATCTGAGGGAAGTAGTGATAGGGCTACTCTGTGACATTACACAATCTAAATCTTGTTGCTGTTCATGACGAACTGGTTGTTAATTATGTATTACACTTTGATATTATTTGTGACCAGACTTTTTGTTAACTAAAGGCTGTTAAATTGTTAACTTACACTTGGAGGAAACGTTTTTGTCTTATGACTTCTTCAGCCTTGTATTTTTGCTGCTAGGATTGCTGCAGTTTTGCTTCTTTGGTACCAATTTTTGAAAGTTAGAAGTGATATGATTGAAGAGTATGTGTGATCTGTAACGCGTTTGTTCATTTAGGATGTCATTTGTATGTGTTGCTATGTCTGTATATTTCATATTATTCTAGTGTGTTTAATTTATGGCCTTTGTTGCATGTGTGGAGGATGCTCATGTTATTTTCTATAATATTGCAGTGTTATGTGTCCATGAGGTGATTGGCGAAGGTGGATTCAATAGTAGTGTGCAGTGCGCTTTTGTGTTCTTTATATCTTTCAGTGAAAGATCTGCCTGTTTGTCCAACAAATAAAATCCAAACGGCTATCAGACACAGCATTAACAACAATACCAACAAATACAATAACCCAGGAATATACAAACTACAATACAACAACCGCAATAATTTCTATATTGGATAAACAGTCAGATCTTGTATTTTTCATGCAATAGTATGGAAAAAAGCAAGTAATATTAAAGTGTAATAAGTAATTACACAATCATTAATTAGGCTCATTTAACATATATTTACAATACAAACCACCTAAGGGGCTAGGTGGGTGTATTTATTAATGCTTATAGTTTGCTATTATAGTGATTAATATAGGTTTGTAACCATATTATACTAATTAATAAGTATATTTAATTCAGGGCCAAACAGAAACATTGGAAACAGCATTTTATTGTACATTTATAGTGTTATTTTATAGTTTAAAAATTTTCACTTTTATATTTTTGGGGCGTGACTTGAGCTCCAACGCCCTCCTTAAAACCACCACGGCGATAGGTCATGTCAAACCAAGTTAAAAGAGAGACGTCAATGATAGAGGAAATATAATGATGTGTAAACATTAAAGTTTCCATATGTATTGGTACATTTACTATTAGCTAATGCATTAATATGAAATATTTTGTAAAATTGACGGTGATTATTATTTATTAGTATTTCTAGTTTAATTTATCAATGTTTACCTGTCTCTCATAAATGTTGATAGTTGTGGTTGGTATTATATCCCTTTTACTGTATTGTCTCTTTGTTCAGTCGGTGATATTGCTTTATACAAACTGCAAGAAAAAACATTATTGACCCTTACTTAGATTTAATGCTAAGTATATAATAGATAATTATCTGGCTAATTCTTTAATGATAGTTCAGTTTTCAAATAATTCTAAAAATAGAATTTCATATTTTTTCTCTGTCGTATCAAAGCAGTTAAAATATAGGAAATTATGATTTCCTAAAATTTATATTTTTCTGACTTAATTTAATTTAGAATAAATACATTGAAATGAATTAAAAGTAGAGTTGGGATATTTGTATATATTGTGTGTTTTTCCTCTGGAGTAAATCTGGTATGTGAGGGAAGATAACTACTTCCAAGTAGGGCTACGTACATTGCCTTAATCTTGCCATAGGTTGAATTATTATTTCATTTGATTAAAACAAATTTAATAATTGTAATTAAAGTTGAAAAAGTTGTTTAACACCAAACAAGCTCTAAATGCACAAATCAACAATATAACAACAGCAGTAAGCACAAAGAAAGAAACACTAAATGAAGCAAGATAATGAGAGATCACTCGCTTTTTTTCAGTTAGTACACAATAGCTCCACCCAATATCACTAACTTTGCTGACTGTCTCTTTAAGCCTCTTGTAGCTCTATTATGCTTTAAACATAAACTTAACTCATTATAGCATTGAAATTTCTGTAGTGCTTCTATTGTTATTTAGAGTTTCATAATTACCTGCCATTCCCAGCATCGTCACACTCCCCGTTGACGCATTTCTGTAGTGCTTCTATTGTTATTTAGAGTTTCATAATTACCTGTCATTCCCAGCATCGTCACACTCCCCGTTGACGCATTTCTGTAGTGCTTCTATTGTTATTTAGAGTTTCATAATTACCTGTCATTCCCAGCATCGTCACACTCCCCGTTGACGCATTTCTGTAGTGCTTCTATTGTTATTTAGAGTTTCATAATTACCTGTCATTCCCAGCATCGTCACACTCCCCGTTGACGCATTTCTGTAGTGCTTCTATTGTTATTTAGAGTTTCATAATTACCTGCCATTCCCAGCATCGTCACACTCCCCGTTGACGCATTTCTGTAGTGCTTCTATTGTTATTTAGAGTTTCATAATTACCTGTCATTCCCAGCATCGTCACACTCCCCGTTGACGCATTTCTGTAGTGCTTCTATTGTTATTTAGAGTTTCATAATTACCTGTCATTCCCAGCATCGTCACACTCCCCGTTGACGCATTTCTGTAGTGCTTCTATTGTTATTTAGAGTTTCATAATTACCTGCCATTCCCAGCATCGTCACACTCCCCGTTGACGCATTTCTGTAGTGCTTCTATTGTTATTTAGAGTTTCATAATTACCTGTCATTCCCAGCATCGTCACACTCCCCGTTGATGCATTTCTGTAGTGCTTCTATTGTTATTTAGAGTTTCATAATTACCTGTCATTCCCAGCATCGTCACACTCCCCGTTGACACATTTCGGAGGACCTCCATCTGTCAGAACTTTTTATGAACTATGAGGAGTCGATGGGGAGTGTGGCGATGCTGGGAATGGCAGGTAATTATGATATTCTTAATAAGAATATATATCCCAGCAGAAAAGTAGAAAATTATCAAAAGTGCTTCTATTGTATCAATTTTCCAAATTTTCTGAAATTAAAACAGGAATCCGGTCCAATTAATTCTGTTTCTCTAGATTCCATTGTGATTTAATTAATTATTGTATCATTTCTGATTCTTATAATTAGCTTTAAGGAATTGATCCAGAATGAGAAACAATCATAAACAAATAGTAAATAATACTTCAATACATAGTTGAAATATCTTGAGTATACATGAATGTTTTCTAAGATGAGATGTAATGTTGTTGAGCAGACACATTTTGCACTACACAGTTCAAAACACACCGTGATAAACACGACAAGGCAAGCATATACAAGATTAAGTGCAACAACTGTCATAGCTTTTACATAGGACAAACGGAGAACATTTACCACAAGATACAATGAACGCGTAAAACAGATAAGAAAGACACAACCCAAATCAAATTTCGCCATACACATACAAAACACACTACACTCACAGACTGACATAGACACCAATCTAAAAACTCTACACTACATCCAAAAAAGCAACAAACTTAACACAGTAGAAAACTATGAGATATACAAACACCATAAATACTATCCACAACACATTCTAAATGACAAGACACACTCACAATAAAACACTATATTTGAGCATATAATTAACAACTACTCTATGAAGAATAACATACCACAGAACAGAAATACACCACAGACTCACACCAACACAACACACCTGAGCAACAGTCTTGTCACTGAGTCACAGCATTGATTAATGCACTGACCTAGCGCGAAATACGTCTGCTGAATAAATCAGTAAGTAGTGGTTTTTTGCCAAGTTATTACAAAAAAGTGTAATTTAAAATTTGTTACTTGAAATTTTATTAATTATAAAAGTTAAAAACGTTTAAACACATGCAATGCATACAAACACACAAATCAGTATTACAAGGAAAGGGCATCAGAGCTTCCAGAATGTCTATTGACAGAATTAATTTAAAAATAAACAAACAATTGTCAAAGACACTAAAGACAAAGAAATGAGTATAATGTTTAAAAAGAGATAGTGTTGGTAAATAATTCATTGTAGGGCCAAACTAGATTTAGAGTTTCAACACCCCAGATCCATGAAGTTTTGTCTCCCCTTTTTCATACCATTTATCTTGATCCAGCAATTTTCTTCATAAAAATAATCCTTATGATAAAAACTTATCAGGCGATTGTAAACTAAATAACACTGAGGAAAATAATTTGCGAACAGTGAAAACAGGCAAATATGTATATAGTAATATTTCAAACTTAATTTCAGAAATAGGTCAGTGAGTGTCTGTATCATTATATAATTAATCACAACTAGAAAGGAACAGTATACACTAGAGCATCAGTAATATGGACATAAAAAATCCGGAGCGGGGTTTTGGCGCTCGACGCCACTACAATACATATGTAAATTAAGTGGTATCTTTAATTATAAAAGCAAAGAAGATAAACCAATTCTAAACAAATGCACCAGAGCGAAATTTAAAACGTAACGTACAGTATATTTAACCATTATTTAAATTTTTTAGATGTGTTTTTCGCCTTCTGACGTCCATTTTGTAATATTTCCTGCTTTAATTCAAACCTACATGATACTCTAAGCATTAAAATAGAACATAGTTAATGAAATATCAATTATACAGTAGTTTAAAGATTGTTTGAAAATCCGGATAAATCACTAGTCCGGATGGGTCCTGGTCCCAATTGAACCGGATTTTCAATGCTTTACTGTACTTGGAGCTTAAACATTAGTACTAGCAAAACAAATAAGTATGCTAGAGTTTATGTTCTAGTAGTAGGCTGTATACTAGAACATTTTAGTATGAGTTACAAACAAATCTGTACAATACATAGTACACTAATAACAAGTTGGCTTTATATTTGTGTGTTGTATAACATTTATTTAATTATTGTAGATTCTACTAACGTCTCTGTTATAATTTAACTGGCAAGAATGATTTTAATGGGAAAGGATTTCTTTATAACATTTTTAATTAGTTCTTCTATAGTAATTCATTATTATTAGACAATTATAAATGTATCAAGTCCATTTGTAACAGTAATTTACACAAATATTATTATTTTTTTAATACAAAATTGACATCTGTGTTATCTGGTATTGTCTTACAATTGTCAAGGGAAAACTTTTTATAGAAATAGCTTGATAAATATATATTGATTCAATTTACAGTAACAATATATGTATACGATTAAGTTTAAATGTCAGAGGAGCTTAAGGAAGTTATGTATTTTGTTATATGTTATATTGTTATAAAATGTTGTGTTTTAAGATCTTGTATTTAATTTTTCCATTTCTCCTATTTTGAATATTTTACGTAGTTTTCCATTCTTATATCTAATTACTTATTTAATTCAAAACTATGACAATAAATGCATTTTAAACATTCATTTCTTTTTAAAATACCATTTAGTCAAAATATTTAATAAATATACATTTTCTTTACCAATTCTCAACTTTATAATGAGCAATGAAATGCATGTTATGACAGGTAAAGTTATATAAATCTCTTCACAGGTTCTCAAGAACACGGGAAACTGTATTAATTACTAATACATGGGTCTATGCTGACTGGACTTTGAATTATGATTTTACAGGAGGATTTCACTTATAGTACATTTCGTTTGTCACACAGGCTAAATAAAATGCCAATGTAAAACTTTATAAGTTCATGTATTGTTTTTGCAAGTGAGATGGACTGTCTTCCCTCATGCTGCCTTACCATGTTGCATTTACTTACAATAAATAACTACTATATTAATTGGCCCTGCATTTTCTTTTTTTAAGTCTGTCAGTTAAGTAGGGGATAACGAATTTAGTTTTCCCTCTTTTTAATTTTTATTTTCATGTATAAACCTAAATAATAATAATATATACAGTAGAACCTCATTATAACAGACAAATTGGCGCTGAGAAGAGAATTATAAACCAAAAGGTTCTCGTAAAGAGGCTAAATACAAATAAAATGGGTAGAGAGTAAATAAAAAGTGTACATTGATTTAAAACGTGTACATTTTATTTACAGTGGATAAAAATCAGTACATTCAATGTAAAACCCAATACCAGGGCTAAAAATATTTTTTCCTTTACTTGCAAGTTTTCAAATTGATATTAAAAGCGTTTTGAGGTTGTTCGAACAAATTCACAAATTGGTAAAAGTGCATAACATGGGTATTTATATAATGTTATAAACACATTACCATATATGAATAAAAATATTTCAAATATAACAATGGTTTTTAATTTATATATTTTTCAAAACTTTTCACTAATTAATGTATTAGCACCTGCAGGAAAAATAATTATCACATATCTTTATAAGGTAATATCACCTATTTTTCCTGAATATGCTAATAGATTAATTAGCGAAAAGCTTTGAAAAATATATAAGATAAAAACAATTCTAGTATTTTAAATATTTTAGTCGTATATTATCCTTATTATAACACAAGCATGAACCCTGACAAACTTTTTTGCTTGAAGATTTTTGTGTTATTATTTTTATTTATTAACACTCTGATTGATACAAAATATTATTCCATAGAGTGCAAACAGAGAAGAAACAATGCATACTGTATCTGTGACATTGGATATGTGCGAAGGGACAAGGCCCCCAACCAAAGTGAAGGCGACTTGATGCTGGTTTCCTTGTCTATGATAATGGAGGCACTTCATAGTTAATCCCACTATCCTAGCCGTGTGCTTAAGAGATAACAGAACCTCATAAATTGACGAGGAAATGATGTAACTCACTTAAAAACAATGCAATGAGCATATTTTGGCAACGAATAGAATTATTTGGGAACATTACGGTGGATCCGCTACCACGTGATAAGCTTCGAGATACCAACCGTCTTATCTTATTCCAATCGTGCTAAAAGCGTGAGTGTAGTAAAGAAAATAACAATATAAAATCTGTTTCTCAAAGAAAGCGAGACGAGTAGCTTCACCAAGCGAGGGTATGTTCTCAGGAATATTGTTCTCAGGTATATTGTTCTCAGGAATATTGTTCTCAGGTATATTGAGGAACTGACCACTAATGTGGTAATCTTTGGAACAATCAAGTTGTGGCTTTCCAAGAACAAACTCAGCCCACTTTGATGGTTAGGCAGAACGTCTTTACGATAAGTAAATTGTTCACTTCATTAAACCCCTAAATCCACGCTACTACCTTCGAGTATCCCATACGGTTTGTAGCTAACAGCATTTGCAGCCCACTTTGAAGGTTAGGCAGATTCTCTATGATAAGTAAAGTGTTCACTTGTTTAAACCCCCTAAATCCACGCTACTACCTTCGAGTATCCCATATGGTTTGTAGCTAACAGCATTTGCAACCCACTTTGAAGGTGAGGCAGATTCTCTTTGATAAGTAAAGTGTTCACTTGTTTAAACCCCCTAAATCCACGCTACTACCTTCGAGTATCCCTTACGGTTTGTAGCTAACAGCATTTGCAACCCACTTTGAAGGTTAGACAGATTCTCTTTGATAAGTAATGTGTAAACTTGTTTAAACCCCTAAAACAAAGCTACTACCTTAGACTATCCCTTACAGTTTGTAGCTAACAGCATTTGCAACCCACTTTGAAGGTTAGGCAGATTCTCTTTGATAAGTAAAGTGTTCACTTGTTAAAACCCCCTAAATCCACGCTACTTCCTTCGAGTATCCCTTACGGTTTGTAGCTAACAGCATTTGCAACCCACTTTGATGGTTAGGCAGATTCTCTTTGATAAGTAAGATGTAAACTTGTTTAAACCCCTAAATCCACGCTACTACCTTCGAGTATCCCTTACGGTTTGTAGCTAACAGCATTTGTAACCCACTTTGAAGGTTAGGCAGAGAGCCCAAATTTATAAAAATTGTATTAAGAACTAGGAAATAATTTAGGTTTTCAAGATTTTATTACAATTTTTGTTTTAAAAACCAGAGCACCAAATTATTACGTGAACGCAATACAAACCTTTACCTTTGGATGCTTGCCCATACAGGTGCCCTTACAGTAATCGATAAATGCAATCAGAATCCATCAACACATGCTATAAAAGGTTTTATTGAAAAAATTTTTTTAAACTATAATAAATCAACATAAAATAAATTTAATGCAAGGGCTGCAAGTAGCTAAACAATAGGCTCTACTCCATTGTAATGTATCCCAAAGATGTAATTGCACAAGGCCACGCCAAAAGCACGTGAACTAATCTCGACTACTCAGCTGTTTTATCTTTCTTGCTCCCTACTCAATACTCATCTATCACTACTCAACAGCAATAGCCCCGATCGCAGTGTTTGCAAAGTTATGTCGTTATCTCTGCCTGTAATACTCAACCCGACTCGAGTGCAGGTTGCATCATATGATTAATGCGGGGATATAAAACAGCTGTGTACTCGACACCCATTGCGCACAGATTATTAGGCGATATCGGCCGATGGTTTGAGTAGCACTATTGCACGCTATGGAGAGTGTGGCACAGCAAAACTAAGTTATACTGAACCATGGTAGAGTAAGGAATCTCACGCAGGTTTACATCCCAACTCGAGTGCAGGTTGCATCATATGATTAATGCAGGGATATAAAACGGCTGTGTAGGCGTCACCCATTGCGCTCTGAGGATAAGGCGATATCGGCCGATGGTTTGAGTAGCACTAATGCACGCTATGGAGAGTGTGGCTCAGCATTATTAAGTTATACATAACCATGGCCGAGTAAAGAAACCTACCCAGGGGTACATTCCAACTCGAGTGCAGGTTGCATCATATGATTGATGCGGGGATATAAAACGGCTGTGTGGGCGTCACACAGAGGATTAGGCGATATCGGCCGATGGTTTGAGTAGCACTATTGCACGCTATGGAGAATGTGGCACAGCAAAACTAAGTTATACTGAACCATGGTAGAGTAAGGAATCTCACGCAGGTTTACATCCCGACTCGAGTGCAGGTTGCAACAATGATTGATGAGGGTATATAAAACAGCTGTTTAGGCGTCGCCCATTGCGCTCTGAGGATTAGACGATATCGGGCGATGGTTTGGGTTTGAGTAGCACTCATGAACGCTATGGAGAGTGTGACACAGCATTACTAAGTTATACTGAACCATGGTAGAGTAAGGAACCTTACCCAGGGGTACATCCCGACTCGAGTGCAGGTTGCATCATAAGATTGATGCGGGGATATATTACACCTCTGTAGGCGTCGCCCATTGTGATCTGAATTAAGGGATATCGGCTGATGGTTTGAGTAGCATCATTGCACGCTATGTAGAGTGTTTCTCAGCATTATTAAGTTCTACAGAACCAGGGCCGAGTAAGGAATTTCACCTTGGGGTACATCTCGACTCGAGTGTAGTTTTCATCATATGATTGATGCGAGGATATAAAAAGGCTGTATAGGCGTCGCCCATTGCGTTCTGAGGATTAGGCGTTTTCGGCCGATGGTTTGAGTAGCACTATTGCACGCTATGGAGAGTGTAGCACAGCATTACTAAGTTATACTGAACCATGACCGAGTAATGAATCTCACGCAGGGGTACATCCCGACCCAAGTGCAGGTTGCAACATATGATTGATGCGGGGGATATAAAACAGCTCTGTAGGCGTAGCCCATTGCGCTCTGAGGAATAGGCGATATCGGCCGATGATTTTGAGTAAGTGTGTGTGAGTGATTGTGTTTGTGTGTGTGTGTGTGTGTGTGTGTGTGGCGTGTGTGTGTGTGTGTGTGTGTGTGTGTGTGTGTGTGTGTGTGGCGTGTGTGTGTGTGTGTGTGTGTGTGTTGCGTGTTTGTGTGTGTGTGTATGTGTGTTGCGTGTTGTGTGTGTGTGTGTGTGTGTGTGTGTGTGTGTGTGTGTGTGTGTGTGTGTGTGTGTGTGTGTGTGTGTGTGTGTGTGTGTGTGTGTGTGTGGCGTGTTTGTGTGTGTGTGTGTGTGTGTGTGTTTGTGTGGCGTGTGTTATGCTTTTTACACAAGTAACTGAACCGAAGTTTTACAGCTACCGTGTAAGTAAGTACTGTTCAGGGTAACTCCCATCGCGCCCAAGAAATCCACGAATGATTTTAAAAAGGAATGGATTTTGACAGGAACGGTGTCTTACGTCTTCAAATAAGAAAGCCTAAGATACTAGTATACAAATTTAATTGTCTATATACATGAAAATTCAGAAATTTGAGAAAACATTGAAAGACACTTTAACAGCTTTTTGTAAGCTAAGGGCAATATATCAGCTGTAGATATTGGTTCAGTAGCGTATGGAGTGTCTTTGTTTACAGAATATGGCCTAATTAGGAGATTAGTGTAAAAATAAAATTGCGAGTAGGTAGCGCAACAAGTGGAGATTAGCAGTAATCACTTTGTTGAAGCTGTTGACGGCGCAGTCCACCACTCGAAAGTCACACTTTTAGTCTAAGCCCCGATAACGCTGTAAACAAGTTGACGGCCATGGCCAAATAGCATACTCGCCCTGATATCGGTTACATGAGTCTGTAAACTTCCTATTGCGGCAAAATACTATTGCGACAAAAAACTACTGAGCCATGATAGTGAGATAGAAGAGGGACAGAATTTTTCTTGTACCTCGTCCGTTGGAAGGCTGCACTCACTGACTCATGTTATCTATACAAAGAGATTCTACAGCTCTCTGAAGCTAGATTCAAGTCTTCTTTTAATTAGCAGCTGAATAACCCCTATTTACCGGGCCTTATAAAATAAGTATACTAGTACAAATTTCTGCAGAAAACAATACAAAAACACACTATACTTCAGTGCAGAAGGACATACCAACCACTATTGCAAGTATGAGCTATGAAACAACGCTCTATAACGTAAGAAAACATCAAAGATCCATTACTTCAGTGCAGAAGCCCATACCTACTATTCCTGAAAGAATGAGCTATTACACAAGGCTCTATACCGTAAGAAATCATCAAAACCCCACTACATCAGTGCAGAAAAACATACCTACTACTACTACAAGAATGAGCTATGACATAAGGCTCTATAACGTAACGAAACATCAAAAGGACACTACTTCAGTGCAGAAAAACATACCTACTACTACTATTACAAGAATGAGCTATGACATAAGGCTCTATAACGTAACGAAACATCAAAAACCCACTACTTCAGTGCAGAAAAACATACCTACTACTACTACTACAAGAATGAGCTATGACATAAGGGTCTATAACGTAAGAAATCATCAAAAGCCCACTGCTTCAGTGCAGAAAAACATACCTACTACTACTACAAGAATGAGCTATGACATAAGGGTATATAACGTAAGAAAACATCAAAACCCCACTACTTCAGTGCAGAAAAAAATACCTACTACTACTACAAGAATGAGCTATGACATAAGGCTCTATAACGTAACGAAACATCAAAAACCCACTACTTCAGTGCAGAAAAACATACCTACTACTACTACAAGAATGAGCTATGACATAAGGGTATATAACGTAAGAAAACATCAAAACCCCACTACTTCAGTGCAGAAAAAAATACCTACTACTACTACAAGAATGAGCTATGACATAAGGGTATATAACGTAAGAAAACATCAAAACCCCACTACTTCAGTGCAGAAAAAAATACCTACTACTACTACAAGAATGAGCTATGACATAAGGCTCTATAACGTAACGAAACATCAAAAACCCACTACTTCAGTGCAGAAAAACATACCTACTACTACTACAAGAATGAGCTATGACATAAGGCTCTATAACGTAAGAAAACATCAAAACCCCACTACTTCAGTGCAGAAAAAAATACCTACTACTACTACAAGAATGAGCTATGACATAAGGGTATATAACGTAAGAAAACATCAAAACCCCACTATTTCAGTGCAGAAAAAAATACCTACTACTACTACAAGAATGAGCTATGACATAAGGCTCTATAACGTAACGAAACATCAAAAACCCACTACTTCAGTGCAGAAAAACATACCTACTACTACTACTACAAGAATGAGCTATGACATAAGGCTCTATAACGTAACGAAACATCAAAAGGACACTACTTCAGTGCAGAAAAACATACCTACTACTACTACAAGAATGAGCTATGACATAAGGGTATATAACGTAAGAAAACATCAAAACCCCACTACTTCAGTGCAGAAAAAAATACCTACTACTACTACAAGAATGAGCTATGACATAAGGACATATAACGTAAGAAAACATCAAAACCCCACTACTTCAGTGCAGAAAAAAATACCTACTACTACTACAAGAATGAGCTATGACATAAGGCTCTATAACGTAACGAAACATCAAAAACCCACTACTTCAGTGCAGAAAAACATACCTACTACTACTACTACAAGAATGAGCTATGACATAAGGGTCTATAACGTAAGAAAACTTCAAAAACCCACTATCTCAGTGTAGAAGCATATACCTATAACTCCTGCAAGAATGAGCTATCACACAAGGCTCTATAACGTAAGAAATCATCAAAACCCCACTACATCAGTGCAGAAAAACATACCTACAACTACTACAAGAATGAGCTATGACATAAGGCTCTATAACGTAACGAAACATCAAAAGGACACTACTTCAGTGCAGAAAAACATACCTACTACTACTATTACAAGAATGAGCTATGACATAAGGCTCTATAACGTAACGAAACATCAAAAACCCACTACTTCAGTGCAGAAAAACATACCTACTACTACTACTACTACAAGAATGAGCTATGACATAAGGGTCTATAACGTAAGAAATCATCAAAAGCCCACTGCTTCAGTGCAGAAAAACATACCTACTACTACTACAAGAATGAGCTATGACATAAGGGTATATAACGTAAGAAAACATCAAAACCCCACTACTTCAGTGCAGAAAAAAATACCTACTACTACTACAAGAATGAGCTATGACATAAGGGTATATAACGTAAGAAAACATCAAAACCCCACTACTTCAGTGCAGAAAAAAATACCTACTACTACTACAAGAATGAGCTATGACATAAGGCTCTATAACGTAACGAAACATCAAAAACCCACTACTTCAGTGCAGAAAAACATACCTAGTACTACTACAAGAATGAGCTATGACATAAGGGTATATAACGTAAGAAAACATCAAAACCCCACTACTTCAGTGCAGAAAAAAATACCTACTACTACTACAAGAATGAGCTATGACATAAGGGTATATAACGTAAGAAAACATCAAAACTCCACTACTTCAGTGCAGAAAAAAATACCTACTACTACTACAAGAATGAGCTATGACATAAGGGTATATAACGTAAGAAAACATCAAAACCCCACTACTTCAGTGCAGAAAAAAATACCTACTACTACTACAAGAATGAGCTATGACATAAGGACATATAACGTAAGAAAATATCAAAACCCCACTACTTCAGTGCAGAAAAAAATACCTACTACTACTACAAGAATGAGCTATGACATAAGGCTCTATAACGTAACGAAACATCAAAAACCCACTACTTCAGTGCAGAAAAACATACCTACTACTACTACTACAAGAATGAGCTATGACATAAACGTCTACAACGTAAGAAATCATCAAAACCCCACTACTTCAGTACAGAAAAACATACCTACTACTACTACAAGAATGAGCTATGACATAAGGCTCTATAACGTAAGGAAACATCAAAAGCCTACTACGTCAGTGCAGAAAAACATACTTATTACTACTACAAGAATGAGCTATGACATAAGGCTCTATAACGTGAAGAAACATCAAAATCCCACTACTTCAGTGCAGAAACACATACCTACTACTACTACTACAAGAACGAGCTATGACAAAAGGCTCTGTAACGTAAGAAACCATCAAAACCCCACTGCTTCAGTGCAGAAAAACATACCTACTTTTCGTACAAGAATGAGCTATGACACAAGGCCCTATAACGTAAGAAAACTTCAAAAACCCACTATCTCAGTGCAGAAGCATATACCTATAACTCCTGCAAGAATGAGCTATCACACAGGGCTCTATAACGTAAGAAAACATCAAAAACCCACTACTTCAGTACAAAAGCCCATACCTACTAATACTACATGAATGAGCTATGACGCAAGGCCCTATAACGTAAGAAAACTTCAAAAACCCACTATCTCAGTGTAGAAGCATATACCTATAACTCCTGCAAGAATGAGCTATCACACAAGGCTCTATAACGTAAGAAATCATCAAAAACCCACTACTTCAGTGCAAAAGCCCATACCTAAGATTCATGCAAGAATGGTATATGACATAAGGCTCTGTAGGGTAAGAAAACATAAAAAACCCACTACTTCAGTGCAGAAGCATATACATACTACTCCTGCAAGAATGAGCTTTGAAACAAGGCTCTATAAGGTAAGAAAAAAATAAAAAAAACAGTACTTTAGTGCAGACGCAAATACCAACTACTCCTGCACGTGTGAGTTATAACACAAGGCTTTATAAGGTAAGAAAATATCAAAATCCCACTACGTCAGTGCAGAAACTTATACCTACTACTTCTGCAAGAATGAGCTATGACAAAAGGCTTTATTAGGCAAGAAAACATGAAAAACCCACTACTTCAGTTCAGAAGCCCATACCTACTAACTACTCTTGCAAGTATAAGCTGTACAAAAGGCTCTATAACGTAAGAAGACATCAAAAGCCTACTACGACAGTACCAACGATTCCTGCAAGAATGAGCTATGACACAAGGCTCTATAACGTAAGAAAACATCATAAACCCACTACTTCAGTCCAGAAGCCGATACTACTCCTTCCTGAAGTAGCTATGACGCAAGGCTCTATATGGTAAGAAAACATCAAAAACCCACTACTACAATTCAAAAGCCCATACCTACGACTCCTGCAAGAATGAAATATGACATAAGGCTCTTTAGGGTAGGAAAACATCAAGGAAACACTACTTTAGTGCAGACTCCCATAGCAACTATTCCTGCAAGAATGAGCTATGACACAAGGCTCTATAAAATAAGACAACATGAAAAACCCACTACTTCAGTGTAGAAGCATATACCTATAACTTCTGCAAGAATGAGCTATGACACAAGGCTCTATAAGGTAAGAAAACATAAAAAACCCACTACATCAGTGCCAAAGGCCATACCTACTACTCATGTAAGAATCAGCTATACCGCAAGCCTCTATAAGGTAAGAAAACATAGAAAATTCACTACGTCAGTGCAGAATCCCATACCTACTACTCCTGCAAGAATGAGCTATGAAACAAGTCTCTATAACGTAAGAAAACTTTACAAACCCACTACATCAGTGCAGAAGCTCATTTCTACTACACCTGCAAGAAAGAGCTGTGATAAAAAACTCTGTAAAGTAGGAAAACATCATTTCTTTGCAGAAGCCCATACCATACTACGCCTGCAAGAATCAGCTATGACACTAGGCTCTATAAGGTAGGAAAACCTCAAAAACCCAATACGTTAGTGCAGAAGCCCATACCTACTACTCCTGCAAGAAAGTGCTGTGTTACAAGTCTCTATCACGTAAGAAAAATTCAAAAACTTACTACTTCAGTGCCGAAGCCCATACTTACTACTTCTGCAAGAATGATCTATGACACAAGGCTTTATAAATTAAGAAAACATCAAAAACCCACTACGTCAGTGCAGAAGCCCATATCTACTATTCCTGATAGAAAGAGCTATGATATAAAGCTTTAAAGATTAAGATAACATAAAAAACCCACTACTTTATTACAGAAGCTCATACCTACTACTCCTGCAAGAATGAGCTATGACACAAGGCTCTATAACGTAAGAAAACATCAAAAACCCAATACTTCAGTGCAGAAGCCCTTACCTACTACTCCCATCAAAAATGAGCTATGATACAAAACTCTATACCCGTAAGAAAACATCAAAAATCCACTACGTCAGTGCCGAAGGCCATACCTACTACTCCTGCAAGAATGAGCTATGATACAATTCTCTAAAACGTAATAAAACTTCGAAAACATATTACTTCTGTGCAGAATCCCATAGCTACTACTCCTGCAAGAATGAGCTATGACAAAATTCTCTATAACTTAAGAAAACTTTACAAAACCACTACAACAGTTCAGAAGCTCATTTCTACTACTCCTCTAAGAAAGAGCGGTGATACAAAACTCTGTAAAGTAGGAAAACATCAAAAACCCACCATTCCTGTGCAGAAGCCCATACCTACTACTCCTGCAAGAAAGAGCTGTGATACAATTCTCTATAAAGTAAGACAAATTAAAAAACCCACTTTTTCAGTGCCGAAGTCCATACTTACTACTCTTGCAAGAATGAGCTATTATGCAAGGCTCAATAAGGTAGGAAAATATCAAAAACACATTATTTCATTGCAGAATTTAATACCTACTACTCCTGCAAGAATGAGCTATGACACAAGGCTCTATAAGGTAAGAAAACATCAAACACCCACTACCTCAGTGCAGAAGTTCATACCTACTACTCCTGCAAGATTGAGCTATTATGCAAGACTTTATAACATAGAAAAACATCAAAAACACACTACTTTAGTGGAGAAGCCCATACCTACTATACCTGCATGAATGAGCAATTACACAAGCCTCTATAAGTTAGAAAAACATAAAAAACCCACTAAGTCAGTGCAGAAGCGCATATCCATTACTCCTGCAAGATTGAGCTATTACGCAAGGCTCTATAAGGTAAGAAAACATCTAACACCCACTACCTCAGTGCAGAGGTTCATACCTACTACTGCTGCAAGAATGAGCTACTACGTAAGGCTCTATAAGGTAGGAAAACATAAAAATACACTGCGTTAGTGCAGAAACTCATACCTACTACTCTGGCAAGAATGAGCTATGACACAAGGGTCTATTAGGTAAGAAAACATAGTAAACAACACATTACGTTAGTGCAGAAACCCATACCTACTACTCCTGCAAGAACGAGCTATGATACAAAGCTCTATAAGTCTAAACAACATCAAGAACCCACTACTTTAGTACAGAAGCCCATACTTACTACTCCTGCAAGAATGATCTATGACACAAGGCTCTATAAAGTAAGAAAACATCAAAAACCCACTACGTCAGTGCAGAAGTTCATACCTACTACTCCTGCAAGAAAGAGCTATGATACAAAGCTCTAAAGGTCAAGAAAACATCAAAAACCTTCTACTTTAGTACAAAAGCTCATACCTACTACTCCTGCAAGAGTGAGCTATGACACAAGGCTCTATAACATAAGAAAAATTAATAAACCCACTACTTCAATGCCGAAGCCCATACCTACTATTCTTGCAAGAATGATCTATTACGCAAGGCTCTATGGGGTAGGAAAATATAAAAAACCCACTACTTCATTGCAGAATTTAATAATTACTACTCCTGCAAGAATGAGCTATGATACAAAGCTCTATAAGGTAGGAAAACCTCAAAAACACACCACGTTAGTGGAAAAACCTATACCTACTATACCTGCAAGAATGAGCAATGACACAAGGCTCTATAAGGTAGAGAAACATCAAAAACCCACTACGTTACTGCAGAAGCCCTTACCTACTACTCCTGCAAGAGTGAGCTATGACACAAGACTCTATAAGGTAGAGAAACATCAAAAACCCACTACGTTAGTGCAGAAGCCCATACCTACTATACCTGCAAGAATGAGCAATGACACAAGGCTCTATAAGGTAGAGAAACATCAAAAACCCACTACGTTAGTGCAGAAGCCCTTACCTACTACTCCTGCAAGAATGAGATATGACACAAGGCTCAATAACATAAGAAAAATTAAGAAACCCACTACTTCAGTGCCGAAGCCCATACCTACTATTCTTGCAAGAATGAGCTATTACGCAAGGCTCTATAGGGTAGGAAAATATAAAAAACCCACTACTTCATTGTAGAATTTAATAATTACTACTCCTGCAAGAATGAGCTATGATACAAAGCTCTATAAGGTAGGAAAACCTCAAAAACACACTACGTTAGTGGAAAAACCTATACCTACTATACCTGCAAGAATGAGCAATGACACAAGGCTCTATAAGGTAGAGAATCATCAAATACCAATACGTTAGTTCAGAAGCTCATACCTACTACTCCTGCAAGAATGAGATATGACACAAGTCTCTATAACGAAAGAAAACTTCCGAAACCCACTACTTCAGTGCAGAATTCCATATCTACTACTCCTGCAAGTGTGAGCTATTACGCAAGGCTCTATTTGCTTTGAAAACGTCACGAACCACTACTTCAGTGCAATAGCCCATACCTACTACTCTGCAAGAATGATCTGTGACACATGGCTCTATAAGGTACGAAAACATCAAACACCCGCTACAACAGTGCAGAATTTTATACCTATTACTCCTGCAAGAATGAGCCATGACACAAGTCTATAACGTAAGAAAACATCACAAACCCACTACTTTAGTGCAGAAGCCCATACCCATTACTCCTGTAAGAATGAGTTATTACGCAAGTTTCTATAAGTTTCTATCAGTTTCTATTTTGATGTTTGAAGGTAGGAAAACATCAAAATACACTACGTTAGTGCAGAAACTCTTTAGGTAAGAAAACATAATAAACAACCCACTACTTCAGTGCAGAATTCCATATCTACTACTCCTGCAAGTGTGAGCTATGACGCAAGGCTCTATTTGCTTTGAAAACGTCAAGAACCACTACTTCAGTGCAATAGCCCATACCTACTACTCTGCAAGAATGATCTGTGACACATGGCTCTATAAGGTACGAAAACATCAAACACCCGCTACAACAGTGCGGAATTTTATACCTATTACTCCTGCAAGAATGAGCCATGACACAAGTCTATAACGTAAGAAAACATCACAAACCCACTACTTTAGTGCAGAAGCCCATACCCATTACTCCTGTAAGAATGAGTTATTACGCAAGTTTCTATAAGTTTCTATCAGTTTCTATTTTGATGTTTGAAGGTAGGAAAACATCAAAATACACTACGTTAGTGCAGAAACTCTTTAGGTAAGAAAACATAATAAACAACCCACTACCTCAGTGCAGAATTCCATATCTACTACTCCTGCAAGAATGAGCTATGGCATATGTCTCTATTACCAAAGAAAAAATCTCAAACCCACTACTTCAGTGCAGAAGCAGATTCCTACTACTCCTGCAAGAATGAGCAATGACACAAGTCTCTAAAAGGTAATAAAACTTCGAAAACATATTACTTCAGTGCATATTCCTATACCTACTACCATTGCAAGAATGAGCTATGACACAAGGCTCTATAAGATAAGAAAACATCAAAAACTCACTAATTCAGTACCGAAGCCCATACTCACTACTCCTGCAAGAATGAGCTATTACGCAAGGCTCTATAAGGTAGGAAAACATCAAAACCCCACTACCTCAGTGCAGAAGCTCATACATACTACTCCTGCAAGAATGAGTTATGACACAAAGCTCTATAACGTAAGAGAAAATAAAAAACCCACTACTTCAGAGCAGAAGCTCATA
Organism: Prosapia bicincta; assembly: GCA_036971475.1. Classification (NCBI taxonomy): domain Eukaryota; kingdom Metazoa; phylum Arthropoda; class Insecta; order Hemiptera; family Cercopidae; genus Prosapia; species Prosapia bicincta. The sequence continues at coordinate 320,131,545 of JBAIZL010000002.1, read as the reverse complement.
CTTACTACTCTTGCAAGAATGAGCTATGACACAAGGAGGAAAACATCAAAAACCCACTATTTCAGTGCAGAAGCCCTTACCTACTACTCTTGCACGAATGAGCTATGACACAAGGTTTCTTTAAGGTAATAAAACATCAAAAACCCACTACTTCAGAGCAGAAGCTCATACCTACTACTCTTGCAAGAATGAGCTATGACACACGGCTATATAAGGTAGGAAAACATCAAAAAACCCACTACTTCAGAGCAGCAGCTCATACCTACTACTCTTGCAAGAATGAGCTATGACACACGGCTATATAAGGTGAGAAAACATTACACTTTCAGGTGTCCATTGAAATATTTTTACATAAATAAATACTAGAGCCAGCGTTTCACTAAGCCGTGGTGATCTCATCTGAAAGTACTTGAGTTTTATAAGTAGTAGGGCCCATCAAGTGTAACAACATGATGAAAAGAAATCAAAGTAACAGACGAATTTAAATATCAAATACTTTAATAACTGTATACTTGATTAAAACCCACTCGACTGTTTAAAGATGTTAAAAAACAAAGTGAGGTCACAATGGACAGTTACGTTGGTAAAACAGCAGGAGAAACTATGGTTTACACTGATTTTTAACTGCTCTATAGAAATGTTCTATCGTTGTTAAATGCTGTAGTTTGCAGATGATGGGAAGATTCCCTGCTGAAATTATTTTACTTGTTTTGTTCGGTCGGACAATCGGTCAAGACTGTCGAGTTGTTCATCCTCTTGATCTACGAGTAGTTAGGTTGACTGTTTCATATCTTATATTAAGTAAATTTAAAACGCCACTTCACTCTGCATTGCGTTGGGGCACCTTGACAAGTAAGAGAAAAGTAAATTTATGTTTTTTCTCTTTGTGACGTCTGGTTGCAGTGCAACATAATGAGTCCTTGTTACAGATTGTTTCAATAGTGCTTTGGTAATGTGGTATGCAAAAATTGATTATTATCTAAACTTTGGTAAATCTTAAAATGCTGAACGGATTCCGGGAAAATGGTAGGCAATATTCGGAAAAACGTAGTGAATTGTGAATTGAATAGTAGATTGTGTCCGTGTTTACCTTGTCCGTGGAGTGGGAAGATAACACTGTCAATAAATGGATTTGCAACGAAGTGGGGTTTATTCAAGCATTAACACACAAACATTATTATTTCCGATTGACAAAAAAAATTTGCGAAAGGTCGCAGCCTTGTCCTAAATACTTTACATAATCCATTTAGACTGTTAAAAATACAGCAGGGACACTCGCATTTCTTTGCTAATTCCGTCACATTTAGCTAAGATAGATCTAGTAGCCTATGAACTAAACCAGGGGTTCTCAAACTGGGGGACGTGGATAAGTGCACTGCAACTGCTTACTAGCATACGGTGCGAGACGTCGCAGGTGGACTGTGACATGTGCGTACTGCCTTTTGTAGAATGTTTGGTCTTGTTACACCCTTGTTACTGGGATAAGGCCTCCTTGCCCGAGGATAACAACTCTGAACCATAGGTGAGTTTCCTAATACAATATATAAACAGTGCAAATCCTTGCAGGAGGACTGTGACACGTGTGTAATGCATTTGTCGAATGTTTGGTCATGAATCTATGTTACTGAGATAATGCAACCTTGCTTGAGGATAACATCTTTGAATCATAGGTGAGAGTCTTAACACATTATACACACAGTGCGAGTCGTTACAGGAGGACTGTGACATGTGTGTACTGCCTTTGTAGAATGTTTGGTCATGATAGACCCTTGTTACTGATATAAGGATAACATCAGTAATCCTTAAGTGCTTCCTTGCTTGAGGATAACATCTCTAAACCATAGGTGAGAGTCTTAGTAGATTACTCTGGCCAACAGCTTTTTTGGTGCCGGAGTATTAAGAGCTGATTTTATATGAATTTGATGCCCTGAATTCAAATATGGCATTAGTTTTTGCCTAGGAGCTCAAATTTTTAAGATATAACAGGCATTTTTAGTGTCTGTAATTTTTTAATGAAATATACGCTACACTATTTTAAGTTAAATCAGTGGATCAAATTAAACACTCAACACGAAATTTTTATTACTATATTAAATTATATTTTTATTTTATTACATTATACAAATATTATTATATACAAAAACAGAAAAAACATCATCGTCTACATAAAACAATCAAACCAGGTATAGTCACTGAACACTACGGAAGCTTCTTTTTCGTGACTTTCTTGAATGTAAATTAGAACAGTCCCTTTTTAAACTCCAGCAGTAATCTGCCGTCATGTGTGAATCTCATCTTCCTTTGTAGCGATCCTCCATAGTTTTAATATCCTGGTGAAATCTTTCACCTTGTTCCTCACTGGTGTCTCCTAAATTTTCAGGAAAACTATCTAAGTGGCTGTGTAAATAGTACACCTTAATGCTCATGTTACAGCCAAGTGATCTGAAACTGTTTAGCATCTCATTTACCATTTCAACATAGTTTTCAGCATTGTGCTTGCCCAGAAAATTTTTGACGTCTGTAACAAATGAAATCCATGATTTCGCTCAGTCTCGTTCATTGAATTTACGAAGTCAGGATCCTTAAAGAGCTGTCTAATTTGTGGTCCATCAAATATTTCTGCTTTAATTTTTTACGTGCTTAACTGAGGCATTTTCATTTCTATATATGAAAAGCATGATCCGTTCTTATCAAGAGCCTTTACAAACTGCTTCATAAGGCCCAACTTGATATGTAATGGAGGAAAGATGATTTTCTCTCGCCCAACTAAGGGGTCGTTAATTATATTCTTTTCCCCAACCTATATGTTTTCTTTTTTTTCTAACCCAGTGGTGTGTATTGTCTCTGCTATCCCAGAGGCACAAAAAGCAAGGATATTTGGTGTAGCCACTTTGCTGCCCAAGGAGAAAATTTACCATTTTTAAGTCCACACAAATCACCCACTGATGTTCATGATACTTTATCTTCTCCAAGACCAAAGCTATGGTGTTATATTCTTCTTTCATTTTTGTTGAGTGAGCAATCGGTAGTGAGTCATATTTGTTGCTATTTGCAGAAGGACGCATTTCAAACTTCGCTTTGAACTGCCAATAAATAGGCGCCATCTGAATTCCAGAATGGCTCATCTGGAAAATATTCAGGAAGAGCCATTTTTTCCAATAGTCCCCTAATTTCGTGACAAAATACCAGATTGTCATCTTCAGAGAAGAAGGGTAGCAGGTCCTTTTCTCTTGTGCGGTAAAAAGAAATTTTGGTTTCTTGTTCCAATAAATTTTTGTCGTTCAACCTGGAAGCCAATAATTCAGATGCTTCTTTTGACAGGTTGAGATCTCTGTTAACTCGTCCTGGTTGAAACGTTGAGGGATTGACGACATCCCCTCATAATCACTGTCACCTTCAAATAAATCAGAAGAGTTGTTAGAGGGAAAATACTCATCCTCACATAGCTCTGGTAGCTCGTTAAATGTTAGGATCGGTACTTCTTCTGAATTTCAGACTTTTTCTTTTCCCGGTAGTCCACTGTCGTAAATGCCCGGTAGAAGTTTTACAGACCTGATGAGGTGCCCACGTTTTATCCTGATCACCAAGCCTAACACCAAAGTATCCAAGATAAGCTTTCTTTACAAAGTCACTAACAGTCTTTCTGTTTTCTTTTACCGTGTATTCTCCGCATATGTAGCAAAAGACACCAGGTTGATTTATACAACTTCTTCTACTTAACTCATTTTTTTTCAACTTAGGAACACAAATAGAACAATCCATAACACTGCACGTTTTAGGTTAACTTTATAGCAACTCTTTTCTAAACACAAATAATGCCTGAGGCCAACTTTGATACGCAATGCACGGCGAGAACTTACAAACTAACCTCAAATCCTGTAACTCCGGTTGAAGCGTTGAAGTTTTTTCCCCCCCCGGTCTGAGCCCCCAAAACCCGCCCAGCCCTCTTGGCAGCCAACCTCTAGCGAGCTACCTCTGTATGATGTTTTGTATGTTGTTTTGTATGAGGTTTGGTCATGTTAGACCATAGTTACTGAGATAAGGCCTCCTTGCTTGAGGATAACAACTCTGAACCATAGATGAGAGTCTTAATACAATATATATACAGTGCGAGTCCTTGCAGGAGGACTGTGACATGTGCGTAGTGCTTTTTGTATGATGTTTGGTCATGTTAGACCATAGTTACTGAGATAAGGCCTATTTGCTTGAGGATAACAACTCTGAACCATAGATGAGAGTCTTAATACAATATATATACAGTGTAAGTCCTTGCAGGAGGACTGTGACATGTGCATACTGCCTTTTGTATAATGTTTGGTCATGTTAGACCATTGTTACTCAGATAAGGCCTCCTTGCTTGAGGATAACAACTCTGAACCATGACTCTGGGTTTCAGGAATCTTACTGTGGATAACAAGTTCACTTCTGTCCTCACCTATGCTAGTCTCGGAGTATATGCATGACGCGTTTGGAGTGGGGCAGCCGTAGTCTCACAGGACTCTGGGTTTCAGGACTCTTACTGTGGATAACAAGTTCACTTCTGTCCTCACCTATGCTAGTCTCGGAGTATATACATGACGCGTTTGGAGTGGGGATGCAGTAGTCTCACAGGACTCTGGGTTTCAGGACTGTTACTATGGATAATAAGTTCACTTCTGTCCTGACTAATGCTAGTCGCCCGAGTATATACATGACGCGTTTGGAGTGGGGCAGCCGTAGTCTCACAGGACTCTGGGTTTAAGGACTCTTACTATGGATAACAAGTTCACTTCTGTCCTGACTAATGCTAGTCGACGGAGTATAGACATGACGAGTTTTGGGTGGGGCAGCCGTAGTTTCACAGGACTCTGGGTTTAAGGCTCTTACTATGCATAACAAGTACACTATTGTCCTCACTAATACTAGTCGCCGGAGTATAGACATGACGAGTTTTGGGTGGGGCAGCCGTAATCTCATAGGACTCTGGGATCAAGGCTCTTATTATGGATAACAATTTCACTTCTGTCATGACTAATGCTAGTCGACGGAGTATAGACATGACGAGTTTTGGGTGGGGCAGCCGTAATCTCATAGGACTCTGGGATCAAGGCTCTTATTATGGATAACAATTTCACTTCTGTCATGACTAATGCTAGTCGACGGAGTATAGACATGACGAGTTTTGAGTGGGGCAGCCGTAGTCTCACAGGACTCTGACTTTTAGGACTCTTACTATGGATAACATGTCCTTTTCTGTCCTCAATAATGCTAGTCTTAGAGTATAAACATGACGCGTTTGGAGTGGGGCAGCCGTGGTCTTACAGGACTCTGACTTTTAGGACTCTTACTATGGATAACATGTCCTTTTCTGTCCCCAATAATGCTAGTCTTAGAGTATAGACATGACAAGTTTGGAGTGGGGCTGCCGTAGTCTCACAGGACTCTGGGTTTCAGGACTCTTACTATGCATAACAAGTTCACTTCTGTCCTCACTAATGCTAGTCCCGGAGTATAAACATGACGCGTTTGGAGTGGGGCAGCCGTGGTCTCATAGGAATCTAGGTTTCAGGTCTCTTACTATGCATAACAAGTTCACTTCTGTCCTCACTAATGCTAGTCCCGGAGTATAAACATGACGCGTTTGGAGTGGGGCAGCCGTGGTCTCATAGGAATCTAGGTTTCAGGACTCTTACTAAGGATAACAAGTTTACTTCTGTCCTGACTAATGCTAGTCGCCCGAGTATAAACATGACGAGTTTGGAGTGGTGCAGCCGTGGTCTCATAGGAATCTAGGTTTCAGGACTCTTACTATGCATAACAAGTTCACTTCTGTCCTGACTAATGCTAGTCGCCCGAGTATAAACATGACGCGTTTGGAGTGGGGCAGCCGTGGTCGCATAGGAATCTAGGTTTCAGGACTCTTACTATGCATAACAAGTTCACTTCTGTCCTTACTAATGCTAGTCCCGTAGTATAAACATGACGCGTTTGGAGTGGGGCAGCCGTGGTCAAATAGGAATCTAGGTTTCAGGACTCTTACTATGCATAACAAGATCACTTCTGTCCTCACTAATGCTAGTCCCGGAGTATAAACATGACGCGTTTGGAGTGGGGCAGCCGTGGTCTCATAGTAATCTAGGTTTCGGGACTCTTACTAAGGATAACAAGTTTACTTCTGTCCTGACTAATGCTAGTCGCCCGAGTATAAACATGACGCGTTTGGAGTGGGGCAGCCGTGGTCTCATAGGAATCTAGGTTTCAGGACTCTTACTATGCATAACAAGTTCACTTCTGTCCTCACTAATGCTAGTCCCGGAGTATAAACATGACGCGTTTGGAGTGGGGCACCCGTGGTCTCATAGGAATCTAGGTTTCAGGACTCTTACTAAGGATAACAAATTTACTTCTGTCCTGACTAATGCTAGTCGCCCGAGTATAAACATGACGAGTTTGGAGTGGGGCAGCCGTGGTCTCATAGGAATCTAGGTTTCAGGACTCTTACTAAGGATAACAATTTTACTTCTGTCCTGACTAATGCTAGTCGCCCGAGTATAAACATGACGCGTTTGGAGTGGGGCAGCCGTGGTCTCATAGGAATCTAGGTTTCAGGACTCTTACTATGCATAACAAGTTCACTTCTGTCCTCACTAATGCTAGTCACCCGAGTATAAACATGACGAGTTTGGAGTGGGGCAGCCGTGGTCTCATAGGAATCTAGGTTTCAGGACTCTTACTAAGGATAACAAGTTTACTTCTGTCCTGACTAATGCTAGTCACCCGAGTATAAACATGACGCGTTTGGAGTGGGGCAGCCGTGGTCTCATAGGAATCTAGGTTTCAGGACTCTTACTAAGGATAACAAGTTTACTTCTGTCCTGACTAATGCTAGTCGCCCGAGTATAAACATGACGCGTTTGGAGTGGGGCAGCCGTGGTCTCATAGGAATCTAGGTTTCAGGACTCTTACTATGCATAACAAGTTTACTTCTGTCCTGACTAATGCTAGTCGCCCGAGTATAAACATGACGCGTTTGGAGTGGGGCAGCCGTGGTCTCATAGGAATCTAGGTTTCAGGACTCTTACTAAGGATAACAAGTTTACTTCTGTCCTGACTAATGCTAGTCGCCCGAGTATAAACATGACGCGTTTGGAGTGGGGCAGCCGTGGTCTCATAGGAATCTAGGTTTCAGGACTCTTACTATGCATAACAAGTTCACTTCTGTCCTCACTAATGCTAGTCGCCCGAGTATAAACATGACGAGTTTGGAGTGGGGCAGCCGTGGTCTCATAGGAATCTAGGTTTCAGGACTCTTACTAAGGATAACAAGTTTACTTCTGTCCTGACTAATGCTAGTCGCCCGAGTATAAACATGACGCGTTTGGAGTGGGGCAGCCGTGGTCTCATAGGAATCTAGGTTTCAGGACTCTTACTAAGGATAACAAGTTTACTTCTGTCCTGACTAATGCTAGTCGCCCGAGTATAAACATGACGCGTTTGGAGTGGGGCAGCCGTGGTCTCATAGGAATCTAGGTTTCAGGACTCTTACTATGCATAACAAGTTCACTTCTGTCCTCACTAATGCTAGTCGCCCGAGTATAAACATGACGAGTTTGGAGTGGGGCAGCCGTGGTCTCATAGGAATCTAGGTTTCAGGACTCTTACTATGCATAACAAGTTCACTTCTGTCCTTACTAATGCTAGTCCTGGAGTATAAACATGACGCGTTTGGAGTGGGGCAGCCATGGTCTCATAGGAATCTAGGTTTCAGGACTCTTACTATGCATAACAAGTTCACTTCTGTCCTCACTAATGCTAGTCGCCCGAGTATAAACATGACGAGTTTGGAGTGGGGCAGCCGTGGTCTCATAGGAATCTAGGTTTCAGGACTCTTACTATGCATAACAAGTTCACTTCTGTCCTCACTAATGCTAGTCGCCCGAGTATAAACATGACGAGTTTGGAGTGGTGCAGCCGTGGTCTCATAGGAATCTAGGTTTCAGGACTCTTACTATGCATAACAAGTTCACTTCTGTCCTTACTAATGCTAGTCCTGGAGTATAAACATGACGCGTTTGGAGTGGGGCAGCCGTGGTCTCATAGGAATCTAGGTTTCAGGACTCTTACTATGCATAACAAGTTCACTTCTGTCCTCACTAATGCTAGTCGCCCGAGTATAAACATGACGAGTTTGGAGTGGGGCAGCCGTGGTCTCATAGGAATCTAGGTTTCAGGACTCTTACTATGCATAACAAGTTCACTTCTGTCCTCACTAATGCTAGTCGCCCGAGTATAAACATGACGAGTTTGGAGTGGTGCAGCCGTGGTCTCATAGGAATCTAGGTTTCAGGACTCTTACTATGCATAACAAGTTCACTTCTGTCCTTACTAATGCTAGTCCTGGAGTATAAACATGACGCGTTTGGAGTGGGGCAGCCGTGGTCTCATAGGAATCTAGGTTTCAGGACTCTTACTATGCATAACAAGTTCACTTCTGTCCTCACTAATGCTAGTCGCCCGAGTATAAACATGACGAGTTTGGAGTGGGGCAGCCGTGGTCTCATAGGAATCTAGGTTTCAGGACTCTTACTATGCATAACAAGTTCACTTCTGTCCTTACTAATGCTAGTCCTGGAGTATAAACATGACGCGTTTGGAGTGGGGCAGCCGTGGTCTCATAGGAATCTAGGTTTCAGGACTCTTACTATGCATAGCAAGTTCACTTCTGTCCTCACTAATGCTAGTACACCTGTATAGACATGACAAGTTTGGAGTGAGGCAGATGTGTTCTAACAGGATCTTAGGTTTCAGGAATCTTACTAAGGATAACAAGTTTACTTCTGTCCTGACTAATGCTAGTCGCCCGAGTATAAACATGACGCGTTTGGAGTGGGGCAGCCGTAGTCTCACAGGACTCTGGGTTTAAGGACTCTTACTATGGATAACAAGTTTACTTCTGTCCTGACTAAACCTAGTCGCCGGAGTATATACATGACGCGTTTGGAGTGGAGCAGCCGTAGTTTCACAGGACTCTGGGTTTAAGGACTCTTACTATGGACAACAAGTTCACTTCTGTACTCACTAATGCTAGTCCCGGTGTATAAATATTACGCGTTTGGAGTGGTGTAGCCGTAGTCTCATAGGACTCTGGGATCAAGGCTCTTATTATGGATAACAATTTCACTTCTGTCCTTACTAATGCTAGTCCCGTAGTATAAACATGACGCGTTTGGAGTGGGGCAGCCGTGGTCAAATAGGAATCTAGGTTTCAGGACTCTTACTATGCATAACAAGTTCACTTCTGTCCTCACTAATGCTAGTCCCGGAGTATAAACATGACGCGTTTGGAGTGGGGCAGCCGTGGTCTCATAGTAATCTAGGTTTCGGGACTCTTACTAAGGATAACAAGTTTACTTCTGTCCTGACTAATGCTAGTCGCCCGAGTATAAACATGACGCGTTTGGAGTGGGGCAGCCGTGGTCTCATAGGAATCTAGGTTTCAGGACTCTTACTATGCATAATAAGTTCACTTCTGTCCTCACTAATGCTAGTCCCGGAGTATAAACATGACGCGTTTGGAGTGGGGCACCCGTGGTCTCATAGGAATCTAGGTTTCAGGACTCTTACTAAGGATAACAAATTTACTTCTGTCCTGACTAATGCTAGTCGCCCGAGTATAAACATGACGAGTTTGGAGTGGGGCAGCCGTGGTCTCATAGGAATCTAGGTTTCAGGACTCTTACTAAGGATAACAAGTTTACTTCTGTCCTGACTAATGCTAGTCGCCCGAGTATAAACATGACGCGTTTGGAGTGGGGCAGCCGTGGTCTCATAGGAATCTAGGTTTCAGGACTCTTACTATGCATAACAAGTTCACTTCTGTCCTCACTAATGCTAGTCGCCCGAGTATAAACATGACGAGTTTGGAGTGGGGCAGCCGTGGTCTCATAGGAATCTAGGTTTCAGGACTCTTACTAAGGATAACAAGTTTACTTCTGTCCTGACTAATGCTAGTCGCCCGAGTATAAACATGACGCGTTTGAAGTGGGGCAGCCGTGGTCTCATAGGAATCTAGGTTTCAGGACTCTTACTATGCATAACAAGTTCACTTCTGTCCTCACTAATGCTAGTCGCCCGAGTATAAACATGACGAGTTTGGAGTGGGGCAGCCGTGGTCTCATAGGAATCTAGGTTTCAGGACTCTTACTATGCATAACAAGTTTACTTCTGTCCTGACTAATGCTAGTCGCCCGAGTATAAACATGACGAGTTTGGTGTGGTGCAGTCGTGGTCTCATAGGAATCTAGGTTTCAGGACTCTTACTATGCATAACAAGTTCACTTCTGTCCTTACTAATGCTAGTCCCGGAGTATAAACATGACGCGTTTGGAGTGGGGCAGCCGTGGTCTCATAGGAATCTAGGTTTCAGGACTCTTACTATGCATAGCAAGTTCACTTCTGTCCTCACTAATGCTAGTACACCTGTATAGACATGACAAGTTTGGAGTGAGGCAGATGTGTTCTCACAGGATCTTAGGTTTCAGGAATCTTACTAAGGATAACAAGTTTACTTCTGTCCTGACTAATGCTAGTCGCCCGAGTATAAACATGACGCGTTTGGAGTGGGGCAGCCGTAGTTTCACAGGACTCTGGGTTTAAGGACTCTTATTATGGACAAGTTCACTTCTGTACTCACTAATGCTAGTCCCGGTGTATAAATATTACGCGTTTGGAGTGGTGTAGCCGTAGTCTCATAGGACTCTGGGATCAAGGCTCTTATTATGGATAACAATTTCACTTCTGTCATGACTAATGCTAGTCGACGGAGTATAGACATGACGAGTTTTGAGTGGAGCAGCCGTAGTCTCACAGGACTCTGGGTTTTAGGACTCTTACTATGGATAACAAGTTCACTACTGTCCTGACTAATGCTAGTCGCCAGAGTATAGACATGACGAGTTCGGAGTGGGGCAGCCGTGGTCTAACAGGAATCTGTGTTTTAGGTCTCTTACTATGGTAATCAAGTTCACTTTTGTCCACACTAATGCTAGTCATCGGAGTATAGATATGACGAGTTTGGAGTGGGGCAGCCATTGTCTCACAGGAATCTGGGTTTCGGGACTTTTACTATGAATAACAAGTTCTCTTCTGTCCTTATTAATGCTAGTCGCCCGAGTATAGACATGACGAGTTTGGAGTGGGGCAGCCATGGTCTTACAGGACTCTGGGTTTCAAGACTCTTACTATGGATAACAAGTTCACTTCTGTCCTCGCTAATGCTAGTCGCCCGAGTATATACATGACGCGTTTGGAGTGGGGCAGCCGTAGTCTCACAGGACTCTGGGTTTAAGGACTCTTACTATGGATAACAAGTTCACTTCTGTCCTCACTAATGCTTGGCGCCGGAGTATATGCATGACGTGTTTGGAGTGGGGCAGCTGTGGTCTCACAGGACTCTGGGTTTCAGGACTCTTACTATGGATAACAAGTTCTTTTCTGTCCTCACTAATGCTAGTCGTAGGAGTATAAAGATGAAGAGTTTGGAGTGTTGCAGCCGTGGTCTCACAGGTATCAAGTTTCGGGTATCTTTTTATCGATAACAAATTCGCATCTGTAACTTTAGACTCGGTAATTAGACAGGAACCGACTGGTCTTCCCGCAAACCCAGGATATCGTTCGGAAGAATAACAACCGTTGTGTATGTAAACTCTCATTTCACTTTTCTACTCGTGGTTTTATAGCCAATTCAGGTACGCCTGGAAGTGTTTAACAGGACGGATTCGGAAAACCTTGAACATGGTCTATCTACCTCGAACATGTGGTCTTGTACTGATACATAGGCCCTAACCTAGTCCTGAGATTAATGAGTGCTGATGAGCAAAAACCAACGTGTGATGGTTTCTTTGAATCTTCCCGGAGTTCGGATGATGTTTCCGTCTATCTAAAGTTATTTGTTCACGACACCGCGATATAATGGGAAAAAAATCAGCATAAGAGCGCGGATGTAATATTGAACAAGTGTATTAGTGCAATTATAAGATAGGGATTGACCACGACGCGGTCCACCACTTGTAAGCCATGCCCCTAATACTCTACCTTTAATATAACACCCAACATTGAATAATAAACAAATAATACAAACGAAAATTTTTCAAGTCACTTCCTATCTAGATGAACCATTTAAAATTTTATTTTAGTTACGTTTTATTAAATATAATTATTTTTAATTATTATTACAATGAATATAAACAAAGTAGCATAACCTATGCGTTATACAAATGTTCTACCACATAACCTATATCATAAAATCAGCTGTTTTATAAAATCATATGGTGTTACTTATTTTTAGCCAAATGGGATGAAATAATTATATTGCATACCTTCCCCTTTTTGTGCAAAGCTTTTCTCCCATATACAACTAAAGTTAACTCTTTTTAAAATTAATTAATGAATTAATATTTGAAAAACTCTATTACCGTTGTGTCATCTACTACATGTTTAAACAAATCTATTTGAACTTGAGTGGATGAATAAAAAGTATTTTATTAGCGCTTGGAAATATGAACAAGATATATGTATGGTTGAGTAGTTTCACCTCATAGAGTCCTGACAGACGTATTCATTCAAGAAACGTCCACTTCATGTACACACATGTGCTCTCACAAGATATCAGCTGATAGTGTTGCCAACCAGCTTTATATAATCTCTAACTTTAATACCGAAGAATTAAATTATACTGAACTTTATTCTTTACTTAAACTTGCGATTTAATAATTTAAAGAAAACATTGTAAGGAGTGGCAGCTCAGACAAAGATAATTCCGAAATACTATTTCGAACATCTGTTTCAACTTCTAATAATGTTTTACTTTTTATCACTAAATGGGAACACTACTCTAATCCCATAATCCTTTCCTTAACTTTCAAATACGATACTTGTCGTCTATACGATCTGAAATTGTCTAATTGCATTCATTTATTACCTGTAATTTATTTTTAAATACAAATGTATGAGTTTTGTTGCATACAAATTATGATAAATTGTTTGTTAAAACATTGCTCAATGCTTAAATTCATAATATACTCACATTCACTTCTGTTAGGAATATAAATTGTTAAGGAGTTGTATTGTGGAAACTGCACGTTCCAGTTTATTAAAAATGTTCAACACCAGCAAGTTGAGCGCACTCCTTAAGGTAGTGATTGTTGAGTGCACTCCTTTATGTAATGTATGTTGAGTTCACTCATTTATGTTGCAATTGTTGAGTCCAATCCTTTATGAAGAGATTGCAAAGAGCAATCCTTTATAAAGTGATTGTTGAGCGCACTTCTTTATAGAATCATTATTGAGCTCAATTCTTTATGCAGTGGTTATTGAGTGCACTCCTTTATGTAGCGACTGCTGAGCGCAATCCTTTAGAGAATCATTATTGAGCTCATTTCTTCATGCAGTGATTGTGCGAATGCTGAGCGCACTCCTTTATGAAGGGATCATTGAGCGCAATCCTTTATGGAATGATTATTGCGCTCAATTCTCTATGTAGTGATTGCTGAGTGCACTCCTTTATGTAGCTATTGCTGAGCGTAATCCTTTATGGAATGATTATTGCGCTCAATTCTTTATGTAGCGAATGCTGAGCGCACTCCTTTATATAGCGAACGCTGAGCGCACTCCTTGATGTATTTATTGTTGAGCCCAATCCTTTATGAAGTGATTGCAAAGCGTAATCCTTTATGAAGTGATTGTTGAACGAACTTCTTTTTGAAATCATTATTGAGCTCATTTCTTTATGCAGTGGTTCTTGGGTGCACGCCTTTATGTAGCGATTGCTGAGCGCAATTATTTATGGAATGATTATTGTGCTCAATTCGTTATGTAGTGATTGTTGAGTTCACTCTTTTATGTAGTGATTGCTACGCGCACTCCATTATGGAATCATTATTGCGCACAATTCTTTATGTAGTGATTGCTGAGTGCACTCCTTTATGTAGCGAATGCTGAGCGCACTCCTTTATGAAGTGATTGTTGAGTGCAATCCTTTATGGAATGATTATTGCGCTCAATTCTTTATGTATTGATTGCTGAGTGCACTTCTTTACGTAGCGATTGCTGAGCGCAATCCTTTATGGAATGATTATTGCGCTCAATTATTTATGTAGCGAATGCTGAGCGCACTCCTTTATGTAGCGAATGCTGAGCGCACACCTTTAAGAAATGATTGTTGAGCACAATACTTTATGGAATGATTATTGCGCTCAATTCCTTCAAGACATCAACCATCTCCAGTACGCTGGAATAGAGCATTTACAGTTAGAACACGCGGCAGTAGAATCTAGCGTAGCTAAGCTTCAAAACATCAACCACATCCAATACGATGGAATAGAGCATTTACAGTTAGAACACGCAGCAAAACTATCTATCGTAGGCAAGCTTTCAAGAAATCACCTACATCCAGTACGATCGAATAGACCTTTTACAATTAGAACACCCAACAATCGAATCTATCATAGGCAAGCGTTCAAAAGATTAACCACACCCAGTAGGTTAGAATAGAGAATTTACGGTTAGAACACGCAACAATAGAATCTAACGTAGCCAAGCTTCAAAACATCAACCACATCCAATACGCTGGAATAGAGCATTTACAGTTAGAACATGCGACAATAGAATCTATTGTAGGCAAGCATTGAAGACATCAACCACATCTAATACGTTGGAATAGAGCATTTACAGTTAGAACATGCTGGAATAGAATCTATCGTAGGCAAGAAATCAAGACATCAACCACATCCAGTACATTGGAATACAGTATTTACAGTTAGAAAACGCGACAAAAGAATCTATCGCAGCTAAGCTTCAAAACATCAACCACATCCAATATGCTGGAATAGAGCATTTACAGTTAGAACACGCGGCAATATAATCTATCGTAGGTAAGCCTTCATCACATCAAACGCATCCAGTTACGCTGAAATAGAGATTTACAGTTAGAATACGTTGCAAACTAAGCTATCGTGGGCAGCCTTCAAAACATCAACCACATCCAATCCGCTTGAATAAAACATTTTCAGTTAGAACACGCGGGAATAGAATCTATCGTAGGCATACCTTCAAGACATTAACCCCATCCAATACTCTGAAATAGAGCATTTACAGTTAGAATACGTTGCAATAGAATCTATCGTGGGCAGCCTTCAAAACATCAACCACATCCAATCCGCTTGAATAAAACATTTTCAGTTAGTACACGCGGCAATAGAATCTATCGTAGGCATACCTTTAAGACATCAACCACATCCAATATGCTGGAATAGAGCATTTACAGTTAGAACACGCGGCAATATAATCTATAGTAGGTAAGCCTTCATCACATCAAACGCATCCAGCTACGCTGAAATAGAGATTTACAGTTAGAATACGTTGCAAACTAAGCTATCGTGGGCAGCCTTCAAAACATCAACCACATCCAATACGCTTGAATAAAACATTTACAGTTAGAACACGCGCAATAAGAATCTATTGTACGCAAAACTTAAAGACATCAACCACATCCAGTACGCTTGAATAAAACATTTACAGTTAGAACACGCGGCAATAGAATCTATTGTAGGCATACCTTTAAGACATTAACCCCATCCAATACCCTGGAATAGAGCATTTACAGTTAGAACACGCGGCAATAGAATCTATCGTAGGCATACCTTCAAGACATTAACCCCATCCAATAGACTGAAATAGAGCATTTACAGTTAGAATACGTTGCAATCGATCTATCGTGGGAAGCCTTCAAAACATCAACGACATCCAATACGCTTGAATAAAACATTTAAAGTTAGAACACGCCGCAATAGAATCTAACGTAGGCAAGCCTTCAAGACATCAACCACATCCAATACCCTGGAATAGAGCATTTACAGTTAGAACACGAGGCAATAGAATCTTTCGTAGGCATACCTTCAAGACAGCAACGCATCCAATACCCTGGAATAGAGCATTTACAGTTAGAACACGCGGCAATAGAATCTATCGCAGGCATACCTTTAAGACATTAACCCCATCCAATACGCTGGAATAGAGCATTTACAGTTAGAATACGTTGCAATAGAATCTATCGTAGGCATACCTTTTAGACATTAACCCCATCCAATACGCTGGAATAGAGCATTTACAGTTAGAACACGCGGCAATATAATCTTTCGTAGGAATACCTTCAAGACATCAACCACATCCAATACCCTGGAATAGAGCATTTACAGTTAGAACACGCGACAATAGAATCTATCGTAGGAATACCTTTAAGACATTAACCCCATCCAATACGCTGGAATAGAGCATTTACAGTTAGAATACGTTGGAATAGAATCTATCGTGGGAAGCCTTCAAAACATCAACCACATCCAATACGCTTGAATAAAACATTTACAGTTAGAACACGCCGAAATATAATCTATTGTAGGCATACCTTTAAGACATTAACCCCATCCAATACGCTGGAACAGAGCATTTACAGTTAGAATACGTTGCAATAGAATCTATCGTAGGCATACCATTAAGACATTAATAACATCCAATACACTGAAATAGAGCATTTACAGTTAGAATACGTTGCAATCGAATCTATCGTGGGAAGCCTTCAAAACATCAACCACATCCAATACGCTTGAATAAAACATTTACAGTTAGAACACGCCGCAATATAATCTATTGTAGGCATACCTTTAAGACATTAACCCCATCCAATACGCTGGAACAGAGCATTTACAGTTAGAATACGTTGCAATAGAATCTATCGTAGGCATACCTTCAAGACATTAACCCCATCCAATACCCTGGAATAGAGCATTTACAGTTAGAACACGCGGCAATAGAATCTATCGTAGGCATACCTTTAAGACATTAACCCCATCCAATACCCTGGAATAGAGCATTTACAGTTAGAATACGTTGCAATAGAATCTATCGTAGGCATACCTTCATGACATTAAACCCATCCAATAAACTGAAATAGAGCATTTACAGTTAGAATACGTTGCAATAGAATCTATCGTAGGCATACCATTAAGACATTAATCCCATCCAATACACTGAAATAGAGCATTTACAGTTAGAATACGTTGCAATCGAATCTATCGTGGGAAGCCTTCAAAACATCAACCACATCCAATACGCTTGAATAAAACATTTACAGTTAGAACACGCCGCAATATAATCTATTGTAGGCATACCTTTTAGACATTAACCCCATCCAATACGCTGGAACAGAGCATTTACAGTTAGAATACGTTGCAATAGAAACTATCGTAGGCATACCTTCAAGACATTAACCCCATCCAATACCCTGGAATAGAGCATTTACAGTTAGAACACGCGGCAATAGAATCTAGCGTAGGCATACCTTTAAGACATTAACCCCATCCAATACGCTGGAATAGAGCATTTACAGTTAGAATACGTTGCAATAGAATCTATCGTGGGCAGCCTTCAAAACATCAACCACATCCAATCCGTTTGAATAAAACATTTTCAGTTAGAACACGCGGCAATAGAATCTATCGTAGGCATACCTTTAAGACATTAACCTTATCCAATACCCTGGAATAGAGCATTTACAGTTAGAATACGCGGCAATAGAATCTATCGTAGGAATACCTTCAAGACAATAACCCCACCCAATACCCTGGAATAGAGAATTTTCAGTTAGAACACGCGGCAATAGAATCTATCGTAGGCATACCTTTAAGACATTAACCCCACCAATACCCTGGAATAGAGCATTTACAGTTAGAAAACGCTGCAATAGAATCTTTCGTAGGCATACCTTCAAGACATCAACCACATCCAATACCCTGGAATAGAGCATTTACAGTTAGAACACGCGGCAATAGAATCTATCGTAGGCATACCTTTAAGACAATAGCCCCATCCAATACGCTGGAATAGAGCATTTACAGTTAGAATACGTTGCAATAGAATCTTTCGTAGTCATACCTTCAAGACATCAACCACATCCAATACTCTGGAATAGAGCATTTTTCAGTTAGAACACGCGACAATAGAATCTATCGTAGGAATACCTTTAAGACATTAACCCCATCCAATACGCTGGAATAGAGCATTTACAGTTAGAATACGTTGCAATCGAATCTATCGTGGGAAGCCTTCAAAACATCGACCACATCCAATACGCTTGAATAAAACATTTACAGTTAGAACACGCCGCAATATAATCTATTGTAGGCATACCTTTAAGACATTAACCCCATCCAATACGCTGGAATAGAGCATTTACAGTTAGAATACGTTGCAATAGAATCTATCGTAGGCGTACCTTTTAGACAATAACCCCATCCAATACGCTGGAATAGAGCATTTACAGTTACAACACGCCGCAATATAATCTATCGTAGGCATACCTTTAAGACATTAACCCCATCCAATACGCTGGAATAGAGCATTTACAGTTAGAATACGTTGCAATAGAATCTATCGTGGGCAGCCTTCAAAACATCAACCACATCCAATCAGTTTGAATAAAACATTTTCAGTTAGAACACGCGGCAATAGAATCTATCGTAGGCATACTTTTAAGACATTAACCCCATCCAATACCCTGGAATAGAGCATTTACAGTTAGAATACGCAGCAATAGAATCTATCGTAGGCATACCTTCAAGACATTAACCCCACCCAATACCCTGGAATAGAGCATTTACAGTTAGAACACGCGGCAATAGAATCTATCATAGGCATACCTTTAAGACATTAACCCCATCCAATACGCTGGAATAGAGCATTTACAGTTAGAATACGTTGCAATAGAATCGTTCCTAGGCATACCTAAAGGCCATCAACCACATCCAATACCCTAAAATAGAGCATTTACAGTTAGAACACGCGGCAATAGAATCTATCGTAGGCATACCTTTAAGACATTAACCCCATCCAATACGCTGGAATAGAGCATTTACAGTTAGAATACGTTGCAATAGAATCTATCGTGGGCAGCCTTCAAAACATCAACCACATCCAATCAGTTTGAATAAAACATTTTCAGTTAGAACACGCGGCAATAGAATCTATCGTAGGCATACCTTTAAGACATTAACCCCATTCAATACCCTGGAATAGAGCATTTACAGTTAGAATACGCAGCAATAGAATCTATCGTAGGCATACCTTCAAGACATTAACCCCACCCAATACCCTGGAATAGAGCATTTACAGTTAGAACACGCGGCAATAGAATCTATCGTAGGCATACCTTTAAGACAATAGCCCCATCCAATACGCTGGAATAGAGCATTTACAGTTAGAATACGTTGCAATAGAATCTTTCGTAGTCATACCTTCAAGACATCAACCACATCCAACACTCTGGAATAGAGCATTTTTCAGTTAGAACACGCGACAATAGAATCTATCGTAGGAATACCTTTAAGACATTAACCCCATCCAATACGCTGGAATAGAGCATTTACAGTTAGAATACGTTGCAATAGAATCTATCGTAGGCATACCTTCAAGACATTAAACCCATCCAATAAACTGAAATAGAGCATTTACAGTTAGAATGCGTTGCAATAGAATCTATCGTAGGCATACCTTCAAGATATTAAACCCATCCAATAAACTGAAATAGAGCGTTTACAGTTAGAATACGTTGCAATCGAATCTATCGTGGGAAGCCTTCAAAACATCGACCACATCCAATACGCTTGAATAAAACATTTACAGTTAGAACACGCCGCAATATAATCTATTGTAGGCATACCCTTAAGACATTAACCCCATCCAATACGCTGGAATAGAGCATTTACAGTTACAACACGCCGCAATAGAATCTATCGTAGGCATACCTTTAAGACATTAACCCCATCCAATACGCTGGAATAGAGCATTTACAGTTAGAATACGTTGCAATAGAATCTATCGTAGGCGTACCTTTTAGACAATAACCCCATCCAATACGGTGGAAGAGAGCATTTACAGTTAGAACACGCGGCAATAGAATCTTTTGTAGGCATACCTTCAAGACATCAACCACATCCAATACACTGGAATAGAGCATTTACAGTTAGAACACGCGGCAATAGAATCTATCGTAGGCATACCTTTAAGACATTAACCCCATCCAATACGCTGGAATAGAGCATTTACAGTTAGAATACGTTGCAATAGAATCTATCGTAGGCATACCTTTTAGATATTAACCCCATCCAATACGCTGGAATAGAGCATTTACAGTTAGAATACGTTGCAATAGAATCTATCGTAGGCATACCTTCAAGACATTAATCCCATTAAATACACTGAAATAGAGTATTTACAGTTAGAATAGGTTCCAATCGAATCTATCGTGGTAAGCCTTCAAAACATCAACCACATCCAATACGCTTGAATAAAACTTTTACAGATGGAACACGCCGGAATATAATCTATCGTAGGCAAGCTTTCAAGACATCAAGCACATCCAATACGCTGAAATAGAGCATTTTCAGTTAGAACACGGGGCAATAGAATCTATCGTAGGCATACCTTCAAGACATTAACCCCATCCAATACCCTGGAATAAAGTATTTACAGTTAGAATAGATCACGCGGCAATAGAATCTATCGTAGGTAAGCCTTCATCACATCAAACGCATCCAGTTACGCTGAAATAGAGATTTACAGTTAGAATACGTTGCAATCTAAGCTATCGTGGGCAGCCTTCAAAACATCAACCACATCCAATACGCTTGAATAAAACATTTACAGTTAGAACTCGCCGCAATAGAATCTATCGTAGGCATACCTTCAAGACATTAACCCCATCCAATACCCTGGAATATAGCATTTACAGTTAGATAACGCGGCAATAGAATCTATCGTAAGCAAGCAGTAGACACATCAACCACATTCAATACGCTTGAATAAAACAATTACTGTTAGATCACGCGGCAATAGAATCTATCGTAGGCAAGCATTCAAGACATCAACCACATCCAATACCCTGGAATAGAGCATTTACAGTTAGAACACGCGGCAATAGAATCTTTCGTAGGCATACCTTCAAGACATCAACCACATCCAATACCCTGGAATAGAGCATTTACAGTTAGAACGCGCGACAATAGAATCTATCGTAGGCATACATACCTTTAAGACATTAACAACATCCAATACCCTGGAATAGAGCATTTACAGTTAGAACACGCGGCAATAGAATCTATCGTAGGCATACCTTCAAGACATTAACCCCATCCAATACCCTGGAATATAGCATTTACAGTTAGATAACGCGGCAATAGAATCTATCGTAAGCAAGCAGTAGACACATCAACCACATTCAATACGCTTGAATAAAACAATTACAGTTAGATCACGCGGCAATAGAATCTATCGTAGGCAAGCATTCAAGACATCAACCACATCCAATACCCTGGAATAGAGCATTTACAGTTAGAACACGCGGCAATAGAATCTTTCGTAGGCATACCTTCAAGACATCAACCACATCCAATACACTGAAATAGAGCATTTACAGTTAGAATACATTGCAATAGAATCTATCGTAGGCAAACTTTTAAGACATTAACCCCATCCAATACATTGAAAAAGAGCATTTAAAGTTAGAATACGTGGCAATAGAATCTATCGTAGGCATACCTTCAAGACATTAACCCCATCCAATACACTGAAATAGAGCATTTACAGTTAGAATACGATGCAATCGAATCTATCGTGGGAAGCCTTCAAAACATCAACCACATCCAATACACTTGAATAAAACATTTACAGATGGAACACGCCGGAATATAATCTATCGTAGGCAAGCTTTCAAGACATCAACCACATCTAATACGCTTGATTAAAACATTTACAGATAGAACATACGACAATAGAATATATTGTAGGCAAGCCTTCAAAACATCAACCACATCCAATACGCTGAAATAGAGCATTTTCAGTTAGAACACGTGGCAATAGAATCTATCGTAGGCATACCTTCAAGGCATTAACCTCATCTAATACACTGGAATAGAGCATTTACAGTTACATCACGCGGCAATAGAATCTTTCGTAGGCATACCTTCAAAACATCAACCACATCGAATACCCTGGAATAGAGCATTTACAGTTAGATCACGCGGCAATAGAATCTATCGTAGGCAAGCCTTTGACACATCAACCACATTCAATACGCTTGAATAATACAATTACAGTTACATCACGCGGCAATAGAATCTTTCGTAGGCATACCTTCAAGACATCAACCACATCCAATAACCTGGAATAGAGCATTTACAGTTAGATCACGAGGCAATAGAATCTATCGTAGGTAAGCCTTAGACACATCAACCACATCCAATACGCTGAAATAAAGCATTTACAGTTACAACACGCGCAATAAGAATCAATTGTACGCAAAACTTAAAGATATCAACCACATCCAGTACGCTTGAATAAAACATTTACAGTTAGAACACGCGGCAATAGAATCTATCGTAGGCATACCTTCAAGACAATAACCCCATCCAATACTCTGAAATAGAGCATTTACAGTTAGAATACGTTGCAATAGAATCTAACGTGGGCAGTCTTCAAAACTTCAACCGCATCCAATACGCTTGAATAAAACATTTACAGTTAGAACACGCCGCAATATAATCTATCGTAGGCATACCTTTAAGACATTAACCCCAACCAATACGCTGGAATAGAGCATTTACAGTTAGAACACGCGGCAATAGAATCTATCGTAGGCATACATACCTTTAAGACATTAACCCCATCCAATACCCTGGAAAGAGCATTTACAGTTAGAACACGCGGCAATAGAATCTTTCGTAGGCATGCCTTCAAGACATCAACCATATCCAATACCCTGGAATAGAGCATTTACAGTTACAACACGCGGCAATAGAATCTATCGTAGGCACACGCCGCAATAGAATCTATCGTAGGCAAGCCTCCAAGACATCAACCACATGCAATACACTGAAATAGAGCATTTACAGTTAGAATACGTTGCAATCGAATCTATAGTGGGAAGCCTTCAAATCATCAACCACATCCAATACGCTTGAATAAAACATTTACAGTTAGAACACGCCGCAATATAATCTAACGTAGGCATACCTTTAAGACATTAACCCCATCCAATACACTGAAATAGAGCATTTACAGTTAGAATACGTTGCAATCAAATCCATCGTGGGAAGCCTTCAAAACATCAACCACATCCAATACGCTTGAATAAAACCTTTACAGATGGAACACGCCGGAATATAATCTATCGTGGGCAAGCTTTCAAGACATCAACCACATCTAATACGCTTGAATAAAATATTTACAGTTAGAACACGCCGCAATAGAATCTATCGTAGGCAAGCCTCCAAGACATCAACCACATCCAATACGCTTGATTAAAACATTTACAGATAGTACATAAGACAATAGAATCTATTGTACCACATCCAATACGCTGAAATAAAGCATTTACAGTTAGAACACGCGCAATAAGAATCTATTGTACGCAAAACTTAAAGACATCAACCACATCCAGTACGCTTGAATAAAACATTTACAGTTAGAACACGCGGCAATAGAATCTATCGTAGGCATACCTTTAAGACATTAACCCCATCCAATACGCTGGAATAGAGCATTTACAGTTAGAATACGTTGCAATAGAATCTATCGTAGGCATACCTTTTAGACATTAACCCCATCCAATACGCTGGAATAGAGCATTTACAGTTAGAATACGTTGCAATAGAATCTTTCGTAGTCATACCTTCAAGACATCAACCACATCCAATACCCTGGAATAGAGCATTTACAGTTAGTACACGCGACAATAGAATCTATCGTAGGCATACATTTAAGACATTAACCCCATCCAATACACTGTAATAGAGCATTTACAGTTAGAATACGTTGCAATAGAATCTATCGTAGGCATACCTTAAGACATTAACCCCATCCAATACGCTGGAATAGAGCATTTACAGTTAGAATACGTTGCAATAGAATCTATCGTAGGCATACCTCCAAGACATTAAAACCATCCAATACACTGAAATAGAGCATTTACAGTTAGAATAGGTTCCAATCGAATGTATCGTGGTAAGCCTTCAAAACATCAACCACATCCAATACGCTTGAATAAAACTTTTACAGATGGAACACGCCGGAATATAATCTATTGTAGGCAAGCTTTCAAGACATCAACCACATCTAATACGCTTGATTAAAACATTTACAGATAGAACATACGACAATAGAATCTATTGTAGGCAAGCATTCAAGACATCAAGCACATCCAATACGCTGAAATAGAGCACTTTCAGTTACAACACGCGGCAATAGAATCTATCGTAGGCATACCTTCAAGACATTAACCCCATCCAATACCCTGGAATAGAGCATTTACAGTTAGAATAGATCACGCGGCAATAGAATCTATCGTAGGTAAGCCTTCATCACATCAAACGCATCCAGTTACGCTGAAATAGAGATATACAGTTAGAATATGTTGCAATCTAAGCTATCGTGGGCAGCCTTCAAAACATCAACCACATCCAATACGCTTGAATAAAACATTTACAGTTAGAACTCGCCGCAATAGAATCTATCGTAGGCATACCTTCAAGACATTAACCCCATCCAATACCCTGGAATATAGCATTTACAGTTAGATAACGCGGCAATAGAATCTATCGTAAGCAAGCAGTAGACACATCAACCACATTCAATACGCTTGAATAAAACAATTACAGTTAGATCACGCGGCAATAGAATCTATCGTAGGCAAGCATTCAAGACATCAACCACATCCAATACCCTGGAATAGAGCATTTACAGTTAGAACACGCGGCAATAGAATCTATCGTATGCATACCTTCAAGACATTAACCCCATCCAATACACTGAAATAGAGCATTTACAGTTAGAATACATTGCACTAGAATCTATCGTAGACATACCTTTAAGACATTAACCCCATCCAATACACTGAAATAGAGCATTTACAGTTAGAATACGTTGCAATAGAATCTATCGTAGGCATACCTTCAAGACATTAACCCCATCCAATACACTGAAATAGAGCATTTACAGTTAGAATACGTTGCAATCGAATCTATCGTGGGAAGCCTTCAAAACATCAACCACATCCAATACGCTTGAATAAAACATTTACAGATGGAACACGCCGGAATATAATCTATCGTAGGCAAGCTTTCAAGACATCAACCACATCTAATACGCTTGATTAAAACATTTACAGATAGAACATGCGACAATAGAATCTATTGTAGGCAAGCCTTCAAGACATCAACCACATCCAATACGCTGAAATAGAGCATTTTCAGTTAGAACACGTGGGAATAGAATCTTTCGTAGGCATACCTTCAAGACATCAACCACATCCAATACCCTGGAGTAGAGCATTTACAGTTAGAATAAGTTGCAATAGAATCTATCGTAGGCATACCTTCAAGACATTAACCTCATCCAATACCCTGGAAAAGAGCATTTACAGTTAGATCACGCGGCAATAGAATCTATCGTAGGCAAGCCTTTGACACATCAACCACATTCAATACGCTTGAATAAAACAATTACAGTTACATCATGCGGCAATAGAATCTTTCGTAGGCATACCTTCAAGACATCAACCACATCCAATACCCTGGAATAGAGCATTTACAGTTAGATCACGCGGCAATAGAATCTATCGTAGGCAAGCCTTAGACACATCAACCACATTCAATACGCTTGAATAAAACATTTACAGTTAGAACACACGACAATACAATCTATTATAGGCAAACCTTCAAGACATCGACCACATCCAATACGCTGAAATAAAGCATTTACAGTTACAACACGCGCAATAAGAATCAATTGTACGCAAAACTTAAAGATATCAACCACATCCAGTACGCTTGAATAAAACATTTACAGTTAGAACACGCGGCAATAGAATCTATCGTAGGCATACCTTCAAGAAAATAACCCCATCCAATACTCTGAAATAGAGCATTTACAGTTAGAATACGTTGCAATAGAATCTAACGTGGGCAGACTTCAAAACTTCAACCACATCCAATACGCTTGAATAAAACATTTACAGTTAGAACACGCCGCAATAGAATCTATCGTAGGCAAGCCTCCAAGACATCAACCACATGCAATACACTGAAATAGAGCATTTACAGTTAGAATACGTTGCAATCGAATCTATCGTGGGAAGCCTTCAAAACATCAACCACATCCAATACGCTTGAATAAATCATTTACAGTTAGAACACGCCGCAATATAATCTATCGTAGGCATACCTTTAAGACATTAACCCCAACCAATACGCTGGAATAGAGCATTTACAGTTAGAACACGCGGCAATAGAATCTATCGTAGGCATACATACCTTTAAGACATTAACCCCATCCAATACCCTGGAATAGAGCATTTACAGTTAGAACACGCGGCAATAGAATCTTTCGTAGGCATACATTCAAGACATCAACCACATCCAATACCCTGGTATAGAGCATTTACAGTTAGAAAACGCGGCAATAGAATCTATCATAGGCATACCTTTAAGACATTAACCCCATCCAAAACGCTGGAATAGAGCATTTACAGTTAGAACACGCGGCAATAGAATCTTTCGTAGGCATACCTTCAAGACATCAACCACATCCAATACCCTGGAATAGAGCATTTACAGTTACAACACGCGGCAATAGAATCTATCGTAGGCATACCTTTAAGACATTAACCCCATCCAATACGCTGGAATAGAGCATTTACAGTTAGAATACGTTGCAATAGAATCTATCGTAGGCATACCTTCAAGACATTAACCCCATCCAATACACTGAAATAGAGCATTTACAGTTAGAATACGTTGCAATCAAATCTATCGTGGGAAGCCTTCAAAACATCAACCACATCCAATACGCTTGAATAAAACATTTACAGATGGAACACGCCGGAATATAATATATCGTAGGCAAGCTTTCAAGACATCAACCACATCTAATACGCTTGATTAAAACATTTACAGATAGAACATAAGACAATAGAATCTATTGTAGGCAAGCCTTCAAGACATCAACCACATCCAATACGCTGAAATAGAGCATTTTCAGTTAGAACACGCGGCAATAGAATCTATCGAAGGCATACCTTCAAGATATTAACCTCATCCAATACCCTGGAATAGAGGATTTACAGTTAGATCACGCGGCAATAGAATCTATCATAGGTAAGCCTTTATCACATCAAACTCATCCAGTTACGCTGAAATAGAGATTTACAGTTAGAATACGTTGCAATCTAAGCTATCGTGGGCAGCCTTCAAAACATCAACCACATCCAATACGCTTGAATAAAACATTTACAGTTAGAACTCGCCGCAATAGAATCTTTCGTAGGCATACCTTCAAGACATCAACCACATCTAATACGCTTGAATAAAACATTTACAGTTAGAACACGCGGCAATAGAATCTATCGTAGGCATACCTTTAAGACATTAACCCCATCCAATACTCTGAAATATAGCATATACAGTTAGAATACGTTGCAATAGAATCTATCGTGGGCAGCCTTCAAAACATCAACCACATACAATACGCTTGAATAAAACATTTACAGTTAGAAGACGAAGCAATAGAATCTATCGTAGGCAAGCCTTCATGACATCAACCACATCCAATACCCTGGAATAGAGCATTTACAATTAGAACACGCGGCAATAGAATCTTTCGTAGGCATACCTTCAAGACATCAACCACATCCAATACCCTGGAATAGAGCATTTACAGTTAGAACACGCGACAATAGAATCTATCGTAGGCATACATACCTTTAAGACATTAACCCCATCCAATACCCTGGAAAAGAGCATTTACAGTTAGAACACGCGGCAATAGAATCTTTCGTAGGCATGCCTTCAAGACATCAGCCACATCCAATTCCCTGGTATAGAGCATTTACAGTTAGAACACGCGGCAATAGAATCTATCGTAGGCATACCTTTAAGACATTAACCCCATCCAAAACGCTGGAATAGAGCATTTACAGTTCGAACACGCGACAATAGAATCTATCGTTGGCATACATACCTTTAAGACATTAACCCCATCCAATACCCTGGAATAGAGCATTTACAGTTAGAACACGCGGCAATAGAATCTTTCGTATGCATACCTTCAAGACATCAACCACATCCAATACCCTGGAATAGAGCATTTACAGTTAGAACACGCGACAATAGAATCTATCGTAGGCATACATACCTTTAAGACATTAACCCCATCCAATACCCTGGAATAGAGCATTTACAGTTAGAACACGCGGCAATAGAATCTTTCGTAGGCATACCTTCAAGACATCAACCACATCCAATTCCCTGGTATAGAGCATTTACAGTTAGAACACGCGGCAATAGAATCTATCGTAGGCATACCTTTAAGACATTAACCCCATCCAAAACTCTGGAATAGATCATTTACAGTTAGAACACGCGACAATAGAATCTATCGTAGGCATACATACCTTTAAGACATTAACCCCATCCAATACCCTGGAATAGAGCATTTACAGTTAGAACACGCGGCAATAGAATCTTTCGTATGCATACCTTCAAGACATCAACCACATCAAATACCCTGGTATAGAGCATTTACAGTTAGAAGACGCGGCAATAGGATCTATCGTAGGCATACCTTCAAGACATTAACACCATCCAATACACTGAAATAGAGCATTTACAGTTAGAATACATTGCAATAGAATCTATCGTAGGCATACCTTTAAGACATTAACCCCATCCAATACACTGAAATAGAGCATTTACAGTTAGAATACGTTGCAATAGAATCTATCGTAGGCATACCTTCATGACATTAACCGCATCCAATACACTGAAATAGTGCATTTACAGTTAGAATACGTTGCAATCGAATCTATCGTGGGAAGCCTTCAAAACATCAACCACATCCAATACGCTTGATTAAAAC
This sequence comes from Prosapia bicincta, assembly GCA_036971475.1. NCBI lineage: Eukaryota > Metazoa > Arthropoda > Insecta > Hemiptera > Cercopidae > Prosapia > Prosapia bicincta. The sequence goes on along the minus strand of JBAIZL010000002.1, from coordinate 320,102,550 downwards.
ATTTACAGATGGAACACGCCGGGATATAAACTATCGTAGGCAAGCTTTCAAGACATCAACCACATCTAATACGCTTGATTAAAACATTTACAGATAGAACATACGACAATAGAACCTATTGTAGGCAAGCCTTCAAGACATCAACCACATCCAATACGCTGAAATAGAGCATTTTCAGTTAGAACCCGCGGCAATAGAATCTATCGTAGGCATACCTTCAAGACATCAACCACATCTAATACGCTTGAATAAAACATTTACAGTTAGAACACGCGGCCATATAATCTATCGTAGGCAAGCCTTGAAGACATCAACCACATCTAATACGCTTGAATAAAACATTTACAGATAGAACACACGACTATAGAATCTATTGTGGGCAAGCCTTCAAGACATCAACCACATCCAATACGCTGAAATAGAGCATTTACAGTTAGAACACGCGGCAATAGAATCTATCGTAGGCATACCTTCAAGACATTAACCCCATCCAATACCCTGGAATAGAGTATTTACAGTTCGAATACGTTGCAATCGAATCTATCGTGGGAAGCCGTCAACACATCAACCACATCCAATACGCTTGAATAGAGCATTTACAAATAGTACACGCGCCAAAAGAATCTGTCGTAGGCAAGCTTTAAAGAGACCTACCACATCCAGTACGCTGGAATACAGTATTTATAGTTAGAACACGCAGCAACAGAATCTATCGTATGCAGGAATTCAGACTTCAACGACATCCAATACGCTGGAATAGAGCATTTACAGAAAGAACTCGCCGTAATAGAATCTAAAGTACACTAGCCTTCAAGATATCAACCACATCCATTACGCTGGAATAGAGCATTCGCTGTTAGAACACTCGACAATCGAATCTATCATATATTCAAAGACATCACCCACATTCAATACGCTGAAATAAAGCATTTACAGTTAGAACACGCGCAATAGAATCTATCGTAGGCATACCTTCAAGACATTAACCCCATCCAATACTCTGAAATAGAGCATTTACAGTTAGAATACGCTTCAATAGAATCTATAGTAGGCATACCATTAAGACATCAACAGCATCCAATACCCTGGAATAGAGCATTTACAGTTAGAACACGCGGCAATAGAAACTATCGTAGGCATACCTTTAAGACATTAACCCCATCCAATACACTGAAATAGAGCATTTACAGCTAACACACGGCTATAGAATCTATCGTAGGCATACTTTCAAGATATAAACCCCATCCAATACCCTGAAATAGAGCATTTACAGTTAGAATACGTTGCAATCGAATCTATTGTGGGAAGCCTTCAAAACATCAACCACATCCAATACGCTTGAATAAAACATTTACAGTTAGAACACGCCGGAATATAATCTATCGTAGGCAAGCCTTCAAGACATCAACCACATCTAATACGCTTGAATAAAACATTTACAGATAGAACATACGACAATAGAATCTATAGTAGGCAAACCTTCATGACATCAACCACATCCAATACGCTGAAATAGAGCATTTACAGTTAGATCACGCGGCAATAGAATCTATCGTAGGCAAGTCTTAGACACATCAACCACATTCAATACGCTTGAATAATACATTTACAGTTAGAACACGCGCAACAAGAATCTATTGTACGCAAAACTTAAAGACATCAACCACATCCAGTACGCTTGAGTAAAACATTTACAGTTAGAACACGCGGCAATAGAATCTATCGTAGGCATACATACCTTTAAGACATTAACCCCATCCAATACCCTGGAATAGAGCATTTACAGTTAGAACACGCGGCAATAGAATCTTTCGTAGGCATACATTCAAGACATCAACCACATCCAATACCCTGGTATAGAGCATTTACAGTTAGAAAACGCGGCAATAGAATCTATCATAGGCATACCTTTAAGACATTAACCCCATCCAAAACGCTGGAATAGAGCATTTACAGTTAGAACACGCGGCAATAGAATCTTTCGTAGGCATACCTTCAAGACATCAACCACATCCAATACCCTGGAATAGAGCATTTACAGTTACAACACGCGGCAATAGAATCTATCGTAGGCATACCTTTAAGACATTAACCCCATCCAATACGCTGGAATAGAGCATTTACAGTTAGAATACGTTGCAATAGAATCTATCGTAGGCATACCTTCAAGACATTAACCACATCCAATACACTGAAATAGAGCATTTACAGTTAGAATACGTTGCAATCAAATCTATCGTGGGAAGCCTTCAAAACATCAACCACATCCAATACGCTTGAATAAAACATTTACAGATGGAACACGCCGGAATATAATATATCGTAGGCAAGCTTTCAAGACATCAACCACATCTAATACGCTTGATTAAAACATTTACAGATAGAACATAAGACAATAGAATCTATTGTAGGCAAGCCTTCAAGACATCAACCACATCCAATACGCTGAAATAGAGCATTTTCAGTTAGAACACGCGGCAATAGAATCTATCGAAGGCATACCTTCAAGATATTAACCTCATCCAATACCCTGGAATAGAGGATTTACAGTTAGATCACGCGGCAATAGAATCTATCATAGGTAAGCCTTTATCACATCAAACTCATCCAGTTACGCTGAAATAGAGATTTACAGTTAGAATACGTTGCAATCTAAGCTATCGTGGGCAGCCTTCAAAACATCAACCACATCCAATACGCTTGAATAAAACATTTACAGTTAGAACTCGCCGCAATAGAATCTTTCGTAGGCATACCTTCAAGACATCAACCACATCTAATACGCTTGAATAAAACATTTACAGTTAGAACACGCGGCAATAGAATCTATCGTAGGCATACCTTTAAGACATTAACCCCATCCAATACTCTGAAATATAGCATATACAGTTAGAATACGTTGCAATAGAATCTATCGTGGGCAGAATTCAAAACATCAACCACATACAATACGCTTGAATAAAACATTTACAGTTAGAAGACGAAGCAATAGAATCTATCGTAGGCAAGCCTTCATGACATCAACCACATCCAATACCCTGGAATAGAGCATTTACAATTAGAACACGCGGCAATAGAATCTTTCGTAGGCATACCTTCAAGACATCAACCACATCCAATACCCTGGAATAGAGCATTTACAGTTAGAACACGCGACAATAGAATCTATCGTAGGCATACATACCTTTAAGACATTAACCCCATCCAATACCCTGGAAAAGAGCATTTACAGTTAGAACACGCGGCAATAGAATCTTTCGTAGGCATACCTTCAAGACATCAGCCACATCCAATTCCCTGGTATAGAGCATTTACAGTTAGAACACGCGGCAATAGAATCTATCGTAGGCATACCTTTAAGACATTAACCCCATCCAAAACGCTGGAATAGAGCATTTACAGTTCGAACACGCGACAATAGAATCTATCGTTGGCATACATACCTTTAAGACATTAACCCCATCCAATACCCTGGAATAGAGCATTTACAGTTAGAACACGCGGCAATAGAATCTTTCGTATGCATACCTTCAAGACATCAACCACATCCAATACCCTGGAATAGAGCATTTACAGTTAGAACACGCGACAATAGAATCTATCGTAGGCATACATACCTTTAAGACATTAACCCCATCCAATACCCTGGAATAGAGCATTTACAGTTAGAACACGCGGCAATAGAATCTTTCGTAGGCATACCTTCAAGACATCAACCACATCCAATTCCCTGGTATAGAGCATTTACAGTTAGAACACGCGGCAATAGAATCTATCGTAGGCATACCTTTAAGACATTAACCCCATCCAAAACTCTGGAATAGATCATTTACAGTTAGAACACGCGACAATAGAATCTATCGTAGGCATACATACCTTTAAGACATTAACCCCATCCAATACCCTGGAATAGAGCATTTACAGTTAGAACACGCGGCAATAGAATCTTTCGTATGCATACCTTCAAGACATCAACCACATCAAATACCCTGGTATAGAGCATTTACAGTTAGAAGACGCGGCAATAGGATCTATCGTAGGCATACCTTCAAGACATTAACACCATCCAATACACTGAAATAGAGCATTTACAGTTAGAATACATTGCAATAGAATCTATCGTAGGCATACCTTTAAGACATTAACCCCATCCAATACACTGAAATAGAGCATTTACAGTTAGAATACGTTGCAATAGAATCTATCGTAGGCATACCTTCATGACATTAACCGCATCCAATACACTGAAATAGTGCATTTACAGTTAGAATACGTTGCAATCGAATCTATCGTGGGAAGCCTTCAAAACATCAACCACATCCAATACGCTTGATTAAAACATTTACAGATGGAACACGCCGGGATATAAACTATCGTAGGCAAGCTTTCAAGACATCAACCACATCTAATACGCTTGATTAAAACATTTACAGATAGAACATACGACAATAGAACCTATTGTAGGCAAGCCTTCAAGACATCAACCACATCCAATACGCTGAAATAGAGCATTTTCAGTTAGAACACGCGGCAATAGAATCTATCGTAGGCATACCTTCAAGACATCAACCACATCTAATACGCTTGAATAAAACATTTACAGTTAGAACACGCGGCCATATAATCTATCGTAGGCAAGCCTTGAAGACATCAACCACATCTAATACGCTTGAATAAAACATTTACAGATAGAACACACGACTATAGAATCTATTGTGGGCAAGCCTTCAAGACATCAACCACATCCAATACGCTGAAATAGAGCATTTACAGTTAGAACACGCGGCAATAGAATCTATCGTAGGCATACCTTCAAGACATTAACCCCATCCAATACCCTGGAATAGAGTATTTACAGTTCGAATACGTTGCAATCGAATCTATCGTGGGAAGCCGTCAACACATCAACCACATCCAATACGCTTGAATAGAGCATTTACAAATAGTACACGCGCCAAAAGAATCTGTCGTAGGCAAGCTTTAAAGAGACCTACCACATCCAGTACGCTGGAATACAGTATTTATAGTTAGAACACGCAGCAACAGAATCTATCGTATGCAGGAATTCAGACTTCAACGACATCCAATACGCTGGAATAGAGCATTTACAGAAAGAACTCGCCGTAATAGAATCTAAAGTACACTAGCCTTCAAGAAATCAACCACATCCATTACGCTGGAATAGAGCATTCGCTGTTAGAACACTCGACAATCGAATCTATCATATATTCAAAGACATCACCCACATTCAATACGCTGAAATAAAGCATTTACAGTTAGAACACGCGCAATAGAATCTATCGTAGGCATACCTTCAAGACATTAACCCCATCCAATACTCTGAAATAGAGCATTTACAGTTAGAATACGCTTCAATAGAATCTATAGTAGGCATACCATTAAGACATCAACAGCATCCAATACCCTGGAATAGAGCATTTACAGTTAGAACACGCGGCAATAGAAACTATCGTAGGCATACCTTTAAGACATTAACCCCATCCAATACACTGAAATAGACCATTTACAGTTAGAACACGCGGCAATAGAATCTATCGTAGGCATTCCTTCAAGACATTAACCCCATTCAATACCCTGGAATAGAGCATTTACAGTTAGATCACGCGGCAATAGAATCTATCGTAGGCATACCTTCAAGACATTAACCCCATCCAATACACTGAAATAGAGCATTTACAGCTAACACACGGCTATAGAATCTATCGTAGGCATACTTTCAAGATATAAACCCCATCCAATACCCTGAAATAGAGCATTTACAGTTAGAATACGTTGCAATCGAATCTATTGTGGGAAGCCTTCAAAACATCAACCACATCCAATACGCTTGAATAAAACATTTACAGTTAGAACACGCCGGAATATAATCTATCGTAGGCAAGCCTTCAAGACATCAACCACATCTAATACGCTTGAATAAAACATTTACAGATAGAACATACGACAATAGAATCTATAGTAGGCAAGCCTTCATGACATCAACCACATCCAATACGCTGAAATAGAGCATTTACAGTTAGATCACGCGGCAATAGAATCTATCGTAGGCAAGTCTTAGACACATCAACCACATTCAATACGCTTGAATAAAACATTTACAGTTAGAACACGCGCAACAAGAATCTATTGTACGCAAAACTTAAAGACATCAACCACATCCAGTACGCTTGAGTAAAACATTTACAGTTAGAACACGCGGCAATAGAATCTATCGTAGGCATATCTTCAAGACATTAACCCCATCCAATACTCTGAAATAGAGCATTTACAGTTAGAATACTTTGCAATAGAATCTATCTTGGGCAGCCTTCAAAACATCAACCACATCCAATCCGCTTGAATAAAACATTTACAGTTAGAACACGCGGCAATAGAATCTATCGTGGGCAGCCTTCAAAACAACAACAACATCCAATACGCTTGAATAAAACCATTACAGTTAGAACACGCCGCAATAGAATCTATCGTAGGCAAGCCTTCAATACATCAACCACATCCAATACCCTGGAATAGAGCATTTACAGTTAGAATACGTTACAATAGAATCTATCGTAGGCATACCTTTAAGACATTAACCCCATCCAATACACTGAAATAGAGCATTTACAGTTAGAATACGTTGCAATAGAATCTACCGTAGGCATACCTTTAAGACATTAACCCCATCCAATACTCTGAAATAGAGCATTTAAATTAGAATACGTTGCAATAGAATCTATCGCGGGAAGCCTTCAAAACATCAACCACATCCAATACCCTGGAATAGAGCATTTACAGTTAGAACACGCGGCAATAGAATCTATCGTAGGCATACCTTTAAGACATTAACCCCATCCAATACGCTGGAATGGAGCATTTACAGTTAGAATACGTTGCAATAGAATCTTTCGTAGGCATACATTCAAGACATCAACCACATCCAATACCCTGGAATAGAGCATTTACAGTTAGAATACGTTACAATAGAATCTGTCGTAGGCATACCTTTAAGACATTAACTACATCCAATACACTGAAATAGAGCATTTACAGTTAGAATACGTTGCAATAGAATCTATCGTAGGCATACCTTCAAGACATTAACCCCATCCAATACACTGAAATAGAGCATTTACAGGTAGAATACGTTGCAATAGAATCTACCGTAGGCATACCTTTAAGACATTAACCCCATCCAATACTCTGAAATAGAGCATTTACAGTTAGAATACGTTGAAATAGAATCTATCGTAGACCTTTAAGACATTAACCCCATCCAATACCCTGGAATAGAGCATTTACAGTTAGAACACGCGGCAATAGAATCTATCGTAGGCATACCTTTTAAGACATTAACCCCATCTAATACGCTGGAATAGGGCATTTACAGTTAGAATACGTAGCAATAGAATCTATCGTAGGCATACCTTCAAGACTTTAACCCCATCCAATACACTGAAATAGAGCATTTACAGTTAGAATACGTTGCAATCAAATCTATCGTGGGAAGCCTTCAAAACATCAACCACATCCAATACCATTGAATAAAACATTTACAGTTAGAACACGCCGCAATATAATCTATCGTAGGCTAGCCTTCAAGACATCAACCACATCCAATACGCTGAAATAGAGCATTTACAGTTAGAACACGCGGCAATAGAATCTATCGTAGGCATACCTTCAAGACATTAACCCCATCCAATACACTGAAATAGAGCATTTACAGGTAGAATACGTTGCAATAGAATCTATCGTAGGCACACCTTCAAGACATTAACCCCATCCAATACCCTGGAATAGAGCATTTACAGTTCAAATACGTTGCAATCGAATCTATCGTGGGAAGCCTTCAAAACATCAACCACAACCAATACCCTTGAATAAAACATTTACAGTTAGAACACGCGGCAATAGAATCTATCGTAGGCATACCTTCAAGACATTAACCCCATCCAATACGCTGGAATAAAGCATTTACAGAAAGAACTCGCCGTAATAGAATCTAAAGTAGACTAGCCTTGAAGAAATCAACCACATCCATTACGCTGAAATAGAGCATTCACAGTTAGAACGAACGACAATCGAATCTATCATATATCCAAAGACATCTACCACATTCAATACGCTGAAATAAAGCATTTACAGTTAGAACGCGCGACAATAGAATCTATCGTAGGCAAGCCTTCAACACATCAACCACATTCAGTACGCTGGAATAGAGCATTTACAGATAGAAATCGAGACAATAGAATCGATGATAGGATAAACTTCAATTCACCAATACCACATCCAATACGCTGGAATAGATTATTTACAGTTTGAACACGCAACAATAGAATTTATCGTAGGCAAACCTTCAAGACATCAACCACATCTAATACGTTTTAATAGAGCATTTACAGTTAGAACACGCGACAATAGAATCTATCGTAGGCAAACCTTCAAGACATCAAGCACATCTAATACGCTGGAATAGAGGATTTATAGATAGACCACGCAATATAAGAATCTATCTTAGATAAACCTTCAAGACATCAACCACATTAAGTACGCAGTAATAGAGCATTTACAGTTAGAACACGCGGCAATATAATCTATCGTATTCACGCCTTCAAAAACATCACCACATCCAATATGGTGGAATATAGCATTTACAGTTAAAACACGCGGCAATAGAATCTATCGTAGGCAGGATTCAATAAATCAACCAAATCCAGTACGCTTCAATAGACCTTTTACGTTTAGAACACGCGACAATCGAATCTATCATAGACCCAAAGATATAAACCACATGGAATAAAGCATTTACATTTAGAATATGCGGTAATAGAATCTATCGTAGCGTAGCTTCGAAACATCAACCACATCAAGTACGCTGGAAAAGAGCATTTACAGTTAAAAAACGCGACAATAGAATCTATGATAGGCAAAACTTCACGGCACTAATACCACATCCAATACGCTGGAATAGAGCATTTACAGTTGGAACACGCGGCAATAGAATCTATCGTAGTTAGGCCTTCATCACATCAAACTTCTCCAGTACGCTGAAATAGAGCATTTACAGTTAGAATACGTTTCAATAGAATTTATCGTAGGCATACCTTCAAGACATCAACCACATCCAATACGCTGGAATAGAACATTTACAATTACAACACGCGGCAATAGAATCTATCGTAGGCAAGAATTCAAGACATCAACGACATCCAAAATGCTGGAATTGAGCATTTACAGTTAGAACACTCAGCAATACAATCTATCTTAGGCAAGCCTTCATCACGTCAAACACATCAAGTACGCTGAAATAGAGCATTTACAGTTAGAATAAGTTGCAATAGAATCTATCGTAGGCAAACTTTCAAAACATAAACCACATCCAGTACGCTGGAATAGAACATTTACAGTTAGAACACGCGGCAATAGAATCTATTATCGGTAAGCCTTCAAGACATCAACCACATACAGTATGCTGGAATACAGGATTTACAGTTAGAACACGCCACAATGAAAAATATCTTAGGCAAGCCTTCAAGACATCAACCACATCTAATACGCTGGAATAGAGCATTTATAGTTAGAATACGTTTCAATAGAATTTATCGTAGGCATACCTTCAAGACATCAACCACATCCAATACGCTGGAATAGAACATTTACAATTACAACACGCGGCAATAAAATCTATCGTAGGCAAGAATTCAAGACATCACCACATCCAATATGCTGGAATAGAGCATTTACATTTAGAACACGCAGCAATAGAATCTATTGTAGGCAAACCCTCAAGACATCAACCACATCCAAAATGCTGGAATAGAGCATTTACAATTTCAACATGCGACAATAGAATCTATCGTAGGCAATCCTTCAACACATCAACCACATCCAATACGCTGGAATAGAACATTTACAATTAGAACTCGCGGCAATAGAATTTGTCGTAGACAAGCATTCAAGACATCAACCACCTCCAATATGTTGGAATAGAGCATTTACTGTTAGAAGACGCGACAATAGAATCTATCGTAGGCAAGGCTTCAAGATATCAACCACATCCATTACGCTGGAATACAGCATTTACAGTTAGAACACGCGACAATAGAATCTATCGTATTCAAGCTTTCAAGACATCAACCACATCGTAGTATGCTGGAGTACAGCTTTATAGTTAGAACACGCGACAATAGAATCTACCGTAGGTAAGCCTTTACGACATCAAAAAAATCCAATACGCTGGAATATGGGGCGACTGTTACAGTGACTGGATAAAGATTATAAAAGACGTAAATACATGGCGGGACATTGTTAAGAAAGTCAAGCCCCCCCTCAGCTGCAGCTCTTGGTATTAAGTATAAGTAGGCTACTTTCGAGGGAAGTGTAACCTAAGTACTACAACATAACCACTGCAACCTGTTGCCTATTTTAAAGCTATTTATGAAAACCTTTACCTATATACCTCTACTGGGAAGCTGTAGAAAAAATAATACGATAATACGAAATAACGATAATACGGTATAATGAAAATCATAATAATAATACAGTAATTTAAAAAAATAATAACAAAAATACAACGTAAATAATAATGATGATGATAATGAAGATAATAAATACAATAATAATAATAACTTAATAATAATAAAAAGTAATAATAACAACTACAACAATAACGATGATGTTGATAACGATAATAATAAACAAATAATAATAATAAAAGTTTAATAAATATTAACAATATACTTTTTTCTTTGAATTTAGTGTGTATGCAATAAATACTCTCAAATTATTTTATTACCGAGAAAATGTTCACCATATGCCCTCTAGGAAATCCAAGTTTCTTTCCCAAGGGATATTGTTTTCTGGAGAAGATTAGTGTTTCCTACTACTCTAGGTTTAAACCAAAATAATGATTGTAATTTATTCTTATTTGGTTAAAGGTTAAATACCGTGTAGCATCAGCAATGTTAGTATCGTGCACAGTTTTTAAACTGGGTAAGTACCATGACAACCAAAGTTTACTTAGTTTTGCCGACAGGACAGACCTGTGGATAAATGATAGGAAGTGGATGTTTGCTATTGGCATGGGATCATTAGATAATGGGATTACGATAAGGCGGGCCGTATATATCGCAGAAGCGACATCTGTCCGGCCAGAGTGTGTAGATTGTACCTGTAGTGTGCATCGTAAAATGGTCAGATCTCTGCCGCTCAACGCTCTCGCCTCAGACGAACTAAAAGGTCAGTGCTACAGTATGTGTGTGGGCAAAGTGGTGACAGTCTTTATCAGCCGAACCGGCTAAATTCATGTTCATTCACATTTTTACAACGCCTACAAAATGTTTAACAACAAAATCTACATATTTGTGCCAAATTATTTTTATGTATTTTATTTTTATATTATTTAATATTTATTTTAAAAACTTATAAGAAAATTTTTAAAACTTTTTTAATAAAAAATCGTATTTTTTAAACTTTAGACGTCTTGCACAGGTCAAAGTTATTAGTATGTATTTTATCTCGTAATGTTAGTTTCTGCCGGATTTGTTCTGTCTTTCAGTATTTATTCAACCCCCCTCCCTTCTCCCCGTGAACCATACAGTGAACAACTTTCTGCTATTGTTTCAAAGATTTAGTGTTTATATTTTGAGTGACATCGTTCCACAGAAAAATGCAAGTGTATTTACTTTATTTTTTACGTCATCTGATTGTGTGTTAATAATGGATGGTTCCCCAACTTGTGGTCGGGTGGATTCACAAGGGAGCCAGAAGGCTTGCATGACGATAAATAAAACAAGAGTTTTATCTGTGGTACAGGAACTCTCGTTACAGTATTATTATTGTCCACTGTCAATTAGTTTGTTTCCCTGGTTTTAGTATTGGTAATCAAGAAAATAATATAATTTTAATCAAATTTGTTTTTAGTTTTTGTGCTAAAACTGTTTTTTAAAACTCATTTTTCTCTTCCTTCTATTAGTTCACCCGCTCCCTATATATATATATATATATATATATATATATATATATATATATATAGATCTATAGTTCAAATTTTCACTCGTTAATTAAATACTTTTTTATTCATTAAATCAAGCCTAAATAGATTTTTAAAACTTGAAGTGGTTGACACTTGATGTTAATAGAGTTTTTTCAAATAAGATTTCATTAATTAAATTTAATAATGAGTTAATTTTAGTTTTACAAGGGAGAAAAGCTTTTCACAAAAGGGGCAAGTTATGCAATATAGTTATTTCGTCCCATTTAGCTATGTTAAATTACGAATACATAAAATTGAACGAATAAAAGATAAAAAATAAACAAATATTTCATTTAAAAACAAAAATCAAGTATTATAAAGTTTTTATAGTTAATTCCTACTAAGCACAACAAAGAAAATTTTTATTTTAGTTAGCCTACTTTTTATTAATTAACTACCGTACAGTTAATGTAAATAAAGTAACATATCCTATGCGTCGAAACAGGTGTTCTACCACATAACCTACAACGTAAAACCAGCTGTTTTATGGAACCACAAGTTATCACTTATTTTAAGCCAAATATTGCTGTAAGCTATATGGCATACCTTGCCTTTTTTGTGAAAAGTGTTTCTTCCATATAAAACTAAAATTAATTCATAATATTTAATCAATGAATTAATTTAGTTTATTAGAGCTTAGTTAGTGAGAACTATTCACAACGGTAAAAAAAAATAAAATAGTTAACTCTAAATCTCACCACACATTAGTTTAATAGAAAAAAAACACACCAGCGACGATGTCACCTTCCTCAGTGCTTGGCTGCTACTGAGGTAGTACTGCAGTAGGAAGTGTAGGACATCGTCGCTGAAACTAATCTGATTGCGTTTGTTTTTATTAAACTAATGTGTGGTGAGATTTACAGTTGACTATTTTATTTTTTACCTCTATAATGAATAATATTTTTGAAAAAACTACATTAACACCTAGTGTCATCCACTACAGGTTTAAAAATATGTATTTGAACTTGAGTGGATAAATAAAACGTATTTCACTAACGATTGAAAATTTGTACAGGATGCATAAATAGGAGCATATGTAGGGATACCGTGGACTAACAGTAGGAATTGATAAGTGTGCTAAGGGTGTTATACTCAGTCACCACCGTAAACAATTTGAAGGACTGGTATTTTAAAAGGTGTCCGTACTGATTTTGGCAATTTGCCCATTTTACAGCTTTTAAAAATATATTTTGCGTCACATCATTTTCATAAGATATAAAAAATGTTTCAATCGAATCGCAAGCCGCCAATGAATTACAAAACGTGCTACAGTAATCTGCAATGGAAACATTGCTATTTCGCAAGCAACCGCAACCGCCAGTTGCAGCGCCCTGTAACTGTAAGCTTCACATAGAAATACATTCTGTCAGGCATTGTAAACATTCAAATATAGTTCAAATAAATACTGTATTTTTTACATTTCTGGAACTACAGGAATTTTTTAAAAGTCATTACAGGGCGCCTAAAAGAGTTAACAAGTACGTTTTTCAGTCTATAGGGATAAACGCCAATCAGAAAGTAAGAGTGGGAAAAATAAGTTCGTAAATACCAGTATGCAGCTAAAATTAAAACCTTGACTAAGTCAACAAAATTCTTGGGTCTTATACGTTTAAAATTAACCTAACAAAGTTATTACAAACAGTAAAAGTGGTTTAACAATTTATTTAATTTACAATCAATTTTTAAATATGTATACTCTCAAGTTGTAATTTTTGAGCAAATATAAATGGAAGGGAGCGCGACGTTATGTCAGTGTTATAAAGGGAGGCACAGAGTCTGGAAGATCGAGAAGCCCAGTGTTAAGGGAAGATCTTACCGTATATAAAACTACTAAGAGTGTTCCTGGACATTATTGCATTGAGGAGGCCCTTGATTACCAAACAAGACACTGTTATGAGAGAACCACTTTATACCAAGCCAAAGTTGGAGGTTACAAAACCTTGCATTTCCAGACTAGCAGGAGACGCTGTGAAGTCTTGAACACCTCCCTTCAGCTACTTCACGATCTTACTTTTCACTAAACACTTGTGTGTTTATATTTATAGCCTGACTATAGTAGCACTTACTTATATTTGTTGAGGACAGCCGTTTCAGGATATGTGTCCCATTGTCAACTCAGACCGTAACTGATCTCAAGGTTTATGTAGGTTAGGGTGGGGGTGGGATATTATAGTGGTGTGGGTGTATTTTGTTAGTATTAGGAGTTATGATGTCAAAAAGTGTGTGTGAGTTATAATGTAATCGTGTATTGAGTATATGTGTAGGATGTAGTTTGAAGTGTCTGTAGGCCTATACTTCGTATTGTTCGGTTGTGTAGCTTTGGTTATTTCTGTGTTGTTTATGAAGAATTTGTAAGTTAGATGTTATGTCTATGTAGTCATGTTTTGTTGAGTTGAGATGATCGGCGAAGTTTAATTGGTAGTTATTCTTTGTTGGTGCTTTTATATGTTCTTGGTAACGTGTGTAGAAGGACCTCCCTGTCTGGCCTATGTAAAAACTGGGGCACGAACTGCAAATCAGTTTGTAAACTCCAGTGGCGTTGTAAATGTCGACGATTTTGTTGTTGGGTTTAAATTGTCTTCAATTCAGAGTGTTGTGTAGCTTATTTTTCCTTTGAGTTCGACAACGCCGAAATCGTCCATTAGCGAATCTTATATCCTATCATAATCAAATACTAACAATTGCAGATAGCCCATTCATAAAACCTCAAAACATTTTAAAAACTTTTCCGATCTTATTTGACTTGCTACTAGACGGTAACCATGAAACAATATGAAAGTTATCTGTGACCAAACATAACTTTTAACAAAATATAGGCCGGCGGGCGTAGTTTTAAATACATTAATTGATTATCACCAACGTACCTCTTGACAGTTGTGATGGGTTTGGATTGAAAGAATTACAAATGATTTCATTCCCTTTACAAAGAATTTCTTGCGCAAGATGTAGGAATAAGATGTATACCTCATAACCTCCAATATTCTCTTAATTACACCTACATCCCTACCCTAACATCACACCCTACTCTAACCTGTAACAACCAAGTGGTCAGTTAAATTAGTTACATTCTGAGTTGACAATGGGACAAATCTCCCGAAACGGCCGTCCTCAACAATCATAAAAGTAAGTGTATAGATAAGTGTTTTTAGTTACAACATATGAGTTAAAACAGCTGTTCTACTACATAACATAACCTATAAAACATTCAGCTAATAACTGTCAAATTTTGAACCTTCTGTCAACCTGCAATCTAAAACAATAACCAGGACATGTATTCAGATCAGAATGTTGACCCTTTAGAAGGGACTTCAGAAAGAACAAATTTATTGCAGGAAGAAGGTATAATTTATTAGAGTATCTTTAAGAACGTACCAAGGTAATTGTTAGACATGAGTCACTAAGTTGAAACGTAGCAGTTTGGATTTGAGGTTAGCTTTGTTTACAAACATCTTACAATGTAATCATACACAGTAAACATTCAAACAGATTATTCGTCCACAAATTATAGCATGAAATCCAATACAGAGGACTTGAATTTCTATCAATGAGAATTAGTTTTATTTAATGTTTAAGTTATTTTTATATTAATGAGTTGTGTTTGATACATGTAGGATTTTCAAATTTTAGCTGTGTTTTTTTAAAGTTTTGTACAAATAGCTATTACCTATCTGTAAAAATTTAATATCTATACAAATATAATGAAATTATTTAATGGTATTTATATCTTAATTCTTAGGTTATGTTAAAAAATACGGCGTCAGCGACAAAAATTAATGTTGGATTCATGTCTAGGAGGTAAAAATACATAAGAAAAGTAAAAACATTTCACGAAAATAGTGATAGTCGCACATCGAAACAATTACCTACAATTTGGCTGGTAGGTCTGGATTGGGTGAAGAATAACTTCTTCTGATGAAAACTTGCTATTGTTAGGTTTTAAATCTTGAGGTTTCTGAATAACCATTTATTAGTTCACCTAGGAAAACCACTAATTACTGATATACCGCAGCAGATGCGTTTTGTACTTGGTCAGAGCATCATTCAATGCTGCAAGACATGACAAGACTTATAGAGTTGAACAATGCAGTGATCTTGTGCTGATTAACTGAAAATGTTAACTTGGAATTAAATGCATTGTTGGTCTTTTCTAGAACACTTTGTAAATTATTTTACTGTTCAATAAAATTTGCCTAATTTTGTTCATATTAAATCATTTAATTGGATTTAAAACTTTTTAGCTGAGAATTGTAATGCATGATGATTTTTTTTTACAGATGTAAAAATAATATACGTAGAAGCTGATGGTGAAGTGAAATATTGTAACAAAAACACATTAAAAAAAAGAGTTCCTATAATAAAATGGTTAGCAACGTACAGTCTTCTGTCTTTGTTCAAGGATTCCATAGCTGGGATTACAGTTGGTTTGACTGCCATACCTCAAGCCATTGCCTATGCAACAGTCGCAGGCCTAAGTCCAAAGGTGAGCCAAATTACATTACATATAAGGGACTATGGAATCTAACCTGCAAAAGTTTAGATAAATAAGTCAGTTGAAAACGTGATTAATTTTTGTGTTAATGCAACATCTGCAACGAATGAAAAAGAAGAAGTTATAGACATATTTGTCTTAGAATCAATCAACATCAAGACTGACTGTGGATTTAAATTATAATAATCAATAGCAGTTCTCTAAAACTATAAGTATGTACAAGTACTTTGTTCCAATATAAAACTAATAACACAACGTCACTATAGTAACTCCATGACCCTATAGAAAGAAGATCTAACTTAATGAAAGTAAGCATTCTCATGGGTGTATATTAATACTCGTCTTGTATCAGTACTACGTAAAATTGAAATACCTATAACAACTTCATTTACATCATAGATGCTTCTTGTAATCATCTTGAATTCACTGAATAAATCATAAGTAATTATTTGAGTAACTTGCTAACAGGCTTTGAAACAATCGTTTCATTTATGACGGTAACACACTATTCAAAGTGAGTCAGCAAGTAAGTTAATAGTTTTCATTTAGTAACAAATAATTACTTATGATATATCAATCAAAATCTTCCCAAATTCCTACCAAATGATAGTAGATTTAATTTACTTTGCCTTAAAACAAAAAGAAATAAGTAATTTATTTAAAAATAAAAAATTTAAAAAACTAACAGTTTGAAAGTTAGTGAAGACCTATATTATACGTCTTTTACAGCATTTAAATATTGGAAAATTTACTTCTTTAATTCATTTAATAACATTATACCTTTACAAATATTATTTTATTTGTAATACAATATTTATTAATGTATTTATAATAACATTTTGCAATTAAAAGCTAATAACTTAGCCCATCAATCATTAAAAGTATTTGTTCTTTTATTTCCTCTATTAAGTGAAAAATATTTTTTTATCAATATATAAATGTTATCTTTCACAGATGTCATTCACTCAGGTAAGTCGTTATATACGTAAGGTATTTAAATAAATAATTTAGTGATACCCCTTACTCTGATTGTGAATTTAAAATCATTTGTGCATTTAAAAAACAAATATTTCTTAAAATTAAAGATAACAGTTTTCAGTTTGAAAATAAATCAAATTTATTAATATTAAACTGTGGTTTCATCCATATTATTATAAAACAAAAATTTGGGTCTTTCGGTAATCAAATTTTCTTTTGAAGCAAAATTTAAATTTGTTAGCATAACATGGAGTGTTTAATACAATGTATGAAATATGACACCTTCTCATCTTTTGCTAGCCAGAGAATGAAGCCATATTTACACACACGTAAATCATAATAGAAATACCCCAGATCAACAAAAAATTAAAAGTCAAAATACTAGAGCAGTACAAAAATTTAAAATATACCAAAAAAAAAAAAAACATTTCTTCCTAGCTTCCATCCTAGACAATGAATATATCCTAGACTGTGATTGAAACTTTACGTTTCAGTAATTTTTTCATGTTAAATTACAAGTTGGAAAGAAGTTGCTTATAAAGTTTATCTTATATTCACCTGTTGTCATGGGAAACAAAGTCTGCGAGTTTAAAAATTGTTAAAATACTCCTGGATTTTATTATCTATATTGTTCTAAAAACGTTTTTTAAATTCAGTAATACAGTAAAGTCTTGAAATTCTGAGTCCCAATATTTCGAGCTTCCGTTAAATTGGAGGCTATTTCTATTTGAGTATATTTTATCTATTTGAAAGAAAATGATGAAACAGGAATTCAAGAAATGTTTATAGCCATACGGTATGCAAAGCAAATGAGTCGGCCTTCCAAGAAATGTTTATATGAATACAATATACAAAGGAAATGAGTCCGGCTTCCAAGAAATGTTTATATGAATACAATATGCAAAAGAAATGTCGGGTTTTCAAGAAACGTTTATAGCCATACAGTATGCAAAGCAAATGAGTCGGGATTCCAAAAAATTTATCAATACGGTATGCAAAGGAAATGAGTCGGGCTTCCAAGAAATGTTCTAACAAAGTTCTATAAACTTATTTATTTCTTTTTCAATTATAGTTTTATGGTTCATTTAAATTCCTGTTTTTTCTAATGCAAAGAAACGTATTTCTGTGTAATCCGAGGGGACCTCGGTCTTATCTACCTTGAAACTGTTAAGACTCTACTGTATTAGTAATAGTGATTACCTAGTACAGGAGACAAGTTTTGACTTGTTAAGTTCTAAAGTTTAACCTTAATTATAATTTTTGCAAGTAATGATATTGCTGAGTATCATCATTTAGAAAAACCTCAAGTATTTGTAAAAGAATAGTTGTTGAGGTAAATCTCTGCCATCTGTGTTTAGATAAGAGTAGGAAATCTTTAGAATTTGTTTGCCAAATCATGTGAAGTAAAGAATTGTGTGCCAAAACATAATAATGAATTTGTTTCAGATATAAAAATCTAAATGAAAAATAAGACATGATTGTAAATACTGTATTATTGAAAATAATGCTGCAATACACATTAAGAGGTTTACAAAAAATATCCAAGTATACATGTATTTGTGTAGTATGGATCATGTTTGTTGCATTATGCAGTTTTAACCTAAACAGTATGTTTAAATAATTGTTCCATTTTCTGTTAACTGCTTTTAATAACAAATTCTCAATTTCTTTATAAAAAACCTAAACAACAAAGATTAAAACTTAAATTAAAATGAAGTTTTAATGAAATAATCTAAAAATAATAGTTAACAAAGTAAAATACTATGCTTCAATAAATGTTTATAAATTTACCACTCAATCTAATGAAATTTTAACAAACCATTTTTTTCGCTCCATCAAATTCTTATAAGTTTTAGTAAATGTAATAAAATGTATTAGTAATGTTTTAAATGCGGAGGCAAAGATACTTTTCTTTTAAGTTTAAGAGTCTAAATATATTTAACGAAATAAAAAAAAATTGACACTAAATGGCCATATTGCTAATTTTTTTTATCAATTATTTATATAGTGATTCAAAGACCTCAAGATAACCAACTCAACAAGTTTTAAATTAGTTTGATAAAAATTTAGTTTAAAAAATGTATTTTACAGTTTAAATATCAAACCTCTATTTAAATTGAAGGTTATTAAAAAAATTGATTTTATGAAGATGCATGCCAAATTAAAATTAATCTTCAACAAACGTTTTAAAAACATTATACCAGAGTTAATAATTGAAACAATTTTTGTTATAAAACAGACTTGCAATATCCTTTTTATTTATAAAAATAGTCTTTTTATTTAAAACTGGGACACAAGTGTAAAAACACATGTGTCAAGTTTCAATACCACTGTCAATAATCAATAACCAAGATTTATTTTCTAGAGACAATACAGTCTGAAGATAGCTTGTTCTCTTTTAGTAAAGATATCTAACTTGTCTGTTTACAATGATAACAGCTGAACCTAATTCGAAGTGTTAAACAAATCTATTTATGTAAAAAGATAAAGTATTGTGGATTAGAACATACTGAATAATTTTATATTTCAACTGTAAACTAAATTTTTATCTGTGCTATTGTTTTAGAATAAAAAAAAATCATATTTGATTTCACAATCAACTTTCAGCCAACAAATATTTTACCACAAAGAAATTATCTGCATAAACACTCATAAAGAAAATATTTTTATAAATGGTAAATGTTTTTATACAATAGTATGGTCTGTAATATAACTGCCTATTCCAGTTAGATGAGATTTAATATTAAAATTATATGACAATTTCTCTTAGTTCACTCAAAATCTCACTACACGGTAGTTTATTTATACACACAGACTAGTTTTAAAGAAATGTCGCCTTTATCAAATGTTTAATAGTAGCCAATCACTGATGAAGGCGACATTATTGTCGAAACTCTTCTTCTTTCAATGGCTCTCACTTGGCTTATGTCATTCGAGATCTTGCCTCCCAATACAATCCAGGTAAGTCCCTTCGTTGTTGTCTTTCCTTATCTAGCCCACTGCAGACCAGGAGGTAGTCCTTCTCCACAATAGATGTTTGGCATGCATATATTCCACACCTGTTGGATTCTAATAATTTCATTCTGCTGAGATGTCCGCCGAGACAGTCATGCCCTGCGGGTAGTCTGAAGTTAGCAACAGATGTTTTTCTCAGGAGTATTCTATTCGCCCCAAACATCTCAAAACACATTATAGGACTTGTCCTTCAATCTTTCTTTCATCATATTTCTACCTTGTTGGTAAGATGTTTTAATACTTTTTATTCTTGCTCGTGAAGAAACGGGTTATTTTCACTGAAGTAGTAAAATATAACATTTATTGTGGAAACTACTGCGTATATATTAATAAACTAGCATGTAGTGAGATGAGTGAACTCTTTTAATATTTACCTTTGAGTAATATTATGGTTGACTAACAATATACATGTATCAAATTATCTCACTATATTGTGAACAAACCAAATTCTATTCAGAAAAATTGAAAAACCGTTGAAAGCAATGTGAGTTTGACGTTGATATTGATAGGACATGAAACCTACTCTTCTTTAAAAGTAAAATATAATTTTGTTTGTGTGTAATCTCTAACATTGGCTCTGTATGTTTGTACAGTATGGCCTGTACTCAGGATTTGTTGGCTGCTTTGTCTATGTTATATTTGGCTCCACCAAAGACATCACTATTGGACCAACTGCCATTATGGCACTTCTTACACATAAGTATGTTTTATCTGAAAGCGTGGACTACGCTGTTTTACTAACATTTCTAACAGGCTGTGTTATATTTCTCTTTGGATTTCTCAGACTTGGTAAGTATTTAGACCATATTTGCTTTATTTACTATGAAATTATTCATTTAAGGAGTTATACATAGTTTTTTTTAGATGAAAGACCTTTACAAAAACAAGAGCATTAAGAATTGAATAAAACTAAACATATACCCCAACCCAATGGTTACAACACATCCAGTAATTGATAAACTATATTGCTGCCTGAAAACCAACTCTAATAAAAAAATCCACTTGACAATTTTACACAGAACGTAAAACTATATTTTTGTTTACTAGTAACTACTCTCTCTCTCTCTCTCTTATGACATTATTACACCCAAAACGTTCCAAATATCACCTAATGTAATATACCTCTCACGCTGTTCACCTTATCCTTAAATAACGAATTAAGTTCATAGTTGATAATTAGACACATCTACTAAAAAGGCTATCCTCATATAGACAAAGTACAATGCTACTATAGGCAAATTTTTACATATTTATATATTTTAGAATGTATACGAAATAAAACTATCCTTTTATGTATCTCATTTACATATTTCTTTAACTTTTGAAAAATGTCTGCAGATGATTATAAAAACATTAAATTATGTTTTTGCTCCTAAATTTTAGAAATATTATAGCTAACAAAAAAGTAATATTGTTTTAAATTTACTCCTTTTATAATTAATGCCACAAATTAACCAAAACCATACAGTTACTGATATATTCAATACATGTATTTTACAATATATCAGTACATTGTTCATTGCTTTAACATAAACCAGAGATTTTTAAGAATTTTTAAAAAAAGCAAAAAAGATATTATTTTAAATACATGTCAAATAAAATGACAAATTTTACTTCCTCATAAAATGAGAAAAAAATCAAAGGTATAAACAAGAAATTAGAGACAGTAACCATTTTGAATTCACTGATTATACTATAATTAAAAATTACTTAACTAAGTGAATACATAGGGCTTACTTGCTGGTGCGTTTCAAAACAATTCTTCCTTTTACAAAGCAAAGCCTCTACTGGCGGCATAACGTGTTAAGTACAAAGGATATCGGAATGGATTTATGACTGTGGAAGGGGTGAGTTATTTTGGTTGTGCGCTATGTACTTAGAACACATTGTCCAAAGAAACCAAACAAACCCAAAATCCTGCTAAACAATACATCTAAAAAACACACAACACACACACACATACACACACACACACACACAGACATACATACTAATTTAAACATACTCCACATATTAAAACAAAGTAAAAAAATTAACAACTTTAGAAAATACGAGCTATATAAGCAACAGATAAAAAAAAAACATATTAAATGACCACACACACTTTGAGGCAAACTCCCTTTTCCATTACTTAGAGCACAACCAAAATAACCATCCCTTCCTCAGTCATAAATCCATTCCGACATCTTTGTACCTAACGCATAATGCCGCCAGTAGAGGATTTGCTTCGTAAAGAAACGATTGTTTCAAAATGCGTCAGCAAGTAAGCCCTATGTATTCATTTAGTTGAATAATTTTTAACTATAGTGAAATAGGCCTTGTTATATTTACATTAATAATAAAAAATATTGCCTTTAAATATTTTATAAAAAATGTAATTTCAAAATGATGCAATTGTCCAAGGATTTCTTGTGGAGTTCATTTCTATGCCAGTGACTTGTGGATTCACATCGGCTGCTGCTTTAATTATAGCTGTCTCCCAGTTTAGAGACCTGTTTGGTCTGCCAGGAAAAGCAGATGGCTTTATCAATTGCTGGATACATCTTTACAGTAACATACAATACTTGAGAGTTGGTGATACTGTGCTTGGATTGCTGACTATTGCTGCGCTCATACTTCTAAAGGTTAGCAAGACACGTATTTAAGATTAGTCTTATCCTAGAATTAACTACCCTTTCTTGAATGAAGCTTTAAAGGCTTGTGGCTTTTTTTAATGGTATGTTGTTTATGCCATTAATATCGAATGAATTATGGTGGGCTTTATTAAGTAAATAACGTTATTCAAGGCTAGAATTATGTTTAAACAACAGGGTTTTCAAGATTCTTTGTTGTACTTAGTTGTTTGTATAGATTTATTTATTATCAGCAGAAGTGCCTAATTTAATGCCTCAAATATTAAAATAGGAAAGTTTATTATTTATTTCATTTTAATCCATAATGAAACTTGGTCATATTGAAACTGACTATCCGAACCTAGTCATAAAATATTGTTTAAGTGTTAATAAGTTTCACCGAACGTAATGGACTACAAAACTCACGTATTTATTTCAATCTCACACACAAATAATATTGCAAAAAAATTACATGCTGGCGATATGTAAAATCCTAAGAAATGTTGGAGAAATAATGAAACTTGTTAGTAATATTTTGTCATTTGTTGATTCCACCTTCACGTGAGCTACTAGTAATCACTAAACACTTTTAAATGTTTTAACTTGCCTATAGTAGCACTTACTTTGCTTGTTGAGGACGGCCGTTTCAGGGGATGTGTCCCTTTGTCAATTCAGACCGTAACTCTACTATAGGCAAGTTAAAACATTTAAAAGTGTTTAGTAATATTTTGTCTTAGTCCTTGGTAATGTGTAGGTCCAAGAATTCATTAGGTCACTGGGTTTTTTATAACTTTTGTTAATAGCCTACCAGTACAAGATATCTGATTTTAAAAAGTTATTGGTAAAAGCTTTCCTTTAATTATATATTAGCTTTATTACTTAATATTTACCTCAATAATTGTTGTAGATTTTGAAGGATAAGTCGTCTTGCTTTCACATGGTAGTGTTGAGCAAAGTTGCTTGGTTAATTGGAGTAGCACGAAATGCTGTGGTTGTGATCGCAGGAACTGTGCTGGCATTTTACTTCTCTACTGAAAACTATTATCCATTTCGGTTAACAGGTATTTCTGAAATTTTAACCACGTTTATTATTAAATTGATGTTTGTATAAATCTTTAAAATTCTTGATATAGGGGTTCAAATCTTGTAATGATTTTGAAAGAATGTTAGTTGAAGTTCTAAAATTATAACTTCTTAAGATACTGTGCACAAGTAGTTTGATGTGCCTAAATATTGTCCCAATCAATGTTCCTAATTAATATAATTCATCGGAACTGTTATAGTAAAAAAATATTCATAATAGCTCAAAGTAAATTCTAGTAAGGAGGACTAATTCATGCTTAAATTTAAGTAACTTACGAAATGGAATAACTCACAATACCATATAATTTTATTTCCTTTTGAAAATAATGTAAAAGGGTAAAAGAAAAGAATAATATATATACATGAAGTTAATATATTACTATTGTAAGTAATATATTAACTTCATAAAGTCAGTGCAACGGAAAAACAATGGATAACGTAAAATATCAAGAATATATATATATATATATATATATATACATATAAAATGGTATTTTATTATTTGCAACAGCAATTAAAATAAAGAACACAACTGAGTTTCTCTGTACAAGTATGTATGTTTTTTCCAACTATCATATTCCACAGATTTGTATGTTGTATAACTTATAATATAAATACCTGCGAACGGAGAAACGACATTTAATGTTCTTAATTATTTTAGTTTATATTATTGTGCCAACTTTTCTGACAACAAACAAAAAATGCTAAATTACCAACAGCTGAAAATCTTTCTAAAAATAACAAACAGCTGATGCTCGCAATGCGGAAAAATTCAAAATAAGAAAATTATATTTAATATTTTTCTTACATCTCCCCCCCCCCCAAGAAAATAAAGCAAGATAGCCTCTTACTTTCCCTCTTCTTAGTCTATAAACTAAGAGGCTGGCGTTAACTTTGAGATGTGGAAAAAATCCGATTCTGATTTTTTTTGGCCAGTATCTATTTTGTAAATTGAGTTTGACATCTTTTCTATAATTTTGTAGGGCCCAACTCTCAGTTTGTCGAGTATTTTCTGATTCAGTTTGTTTCCATTGTCAACAAAAACAGTATCACCAACTTTGAAGTTATAGTGTTTTCGATTTCTATCATAAACTGTTTTGTTGTAATTATGTGATTTGATTGTATTTTCCAGAGCTTTTTCTCTGTCTTGAACTAAGTCATTCTTTGTTGTTTTAGGTTTTAGCTCCTTTGGCAAAATTGTAACATCTGTACCATTTAGTAGATATATTGGAGCATATCCAGTAATAGTGTGCTCAGTTTCATTATAACTTTTTACACAATTTTGTGCTATGGTGGTCCATGCTGCTTTGCTGCCCTTTTTGTTAATTTTACATCTTATTTTGTTGACCAACGTTTGATTCAACCTTTCATTTAGACCATTTGAGAACGGTGAGTTCACTGTAGTGAAAATTATTTGGATATTTTTATTATCCAAAAATGTTTTGAATTCTCTAGAATTGAGACCTGGGTACTGGTCTGAGAGGATTATGCCAATGTTTCCAGCTTCAGCGGCATGTTTCACTAGTTTGATGATGTCATTTGCTCTTTGAGTCTTTGACGTTAAAATATAGGCTTATCTTGGGAAATGATCTGATAACAGGTGCAAGTATCTCTTTGTTGACCTTGAACCCCCAAAGCCTCTAATAGTATCAATGGAACAAATTTCAAATAACTTTGTGGCAGGTCCCAGGTGAAACATAAATCCATATTTATTTTGTCCTCTTGATTTGTTTCTTATACATACTGTACAGCTTTCACAGATATGTTTTTTGTCATGTTTTCTGCTGTATATGAGGAGCTGATCATTCTTTGCATTTGTTTAATCCCTATATGACCTAGGCCTATATGTACATCATTGATGAATTCCTTACTAAATTTTTCTGACAGAATAATTCTTTCTTTTTTCTTTACACGCTTGTAATAGACGTTGTCCTTGGACATTAGTCTTTCTTTTTGGTATTTTATCTTTTCACTTTGAGCTTGGTCTTTTAAGATATCTTCTAGACTTATAAAGTTTACTACTTTCAATTGCTCATCCAGGTTCTCATTTGGCTCTAAGTCAGGGTTCCTGCTTAGGCAATCAGCTTCAATGTTATGTTTCCTTAGAGAATATTTAATTTGAAAATCATATTGTGATAAATAGTAAGTTAAATCTCCTAATTCTTCATCTGTTCTTGATTTTATGTTCATATTCTCCAGTGGCTTGTGATCTGAAAAGACAATGAATTTCTTACCCATTAATAAATGTTGCCAATATTGAACACATTGTTTGATTGCCAGGCACTCTAGGTATATAGCTTTTTCCCTTTTTTGGTGTTCATTCAGTTTTTTTGAAAAATATGCAACTGGTTTCTCTTCATTGTTTTCTTGTGGTTGTTTTAGGACAGCTCCAACGCCTAGTATACTAGCATCTGTCTAAATGTGTATAGGCAAATTTGGATCAAAATTGGTCAATATTGGTTGGGAGCATAGTAAATGTTTCATTTCATCAAACGACTCTTGGCATGCTCTTGTCCAGTTAAAAACTTGCCATTTTCTCAAAAAATTATGTAAAGGGTTAAATTTTATTGCTATGTTTGGTACATACTTATAATAATAGTTTATCTTTCCCAAAAATTGTCTCACATTTTTGTGAGTTTTTGGAGTTGGAAAGTTTCGTATTGATATCAAGTTGTCTTTTAGAGGTTTAATTGAATTATTCTGTATGATATAACTCAGATATTTCACATAGTCAGCTGCAAAGGTGCATTTAGATAATTTTAGTCTCAAGCCCTCACTTTTAATTGCTTGAAAGGGCTGTGTTAGATGTTTGACGTGTTCTGAGAAAGTTTTTGAAAATAGCAAAATATCATCAATAAAGCTTACTGTAAACTCTCCGAGTTTGTGTTTACGTATTATGTTACACATCATTCTTTGAAATATAGCTGGTGAGGATTTTAGGCCGAAGGGCAAACAAGTCCATTGGAAATGGCCCTCCTGTGTGACGAATGCAGTTTTATGTCTATCTGTGACACGTAAAGGTATTGACCAAAACGCTGAGTTTAAGTCCAGTGTTGAGAAAAATTTACTCTTGTCTGTACCTTTAGATCCTCAATAAGCGGGAATTGTGATTGAGAAATGACAATTTTATTTAGGTCTCGAAAATCTATACACAATCTTGACTTTTTGTTTTCATCTTTTTTATATGCTAATGTGACTGGAGCTGCAAAGAGACTATATGATTCTTCTGTTATATTTTTTTATAACTTTGCAATCGGTTTTTCAATCCCCTTTTTATCTTCAATTGTGCAACGATACGGTCTTTTACTGCAGTATCATTCTACTAACAGATCAATGTGCGCTTCATAATCTTTTACTGTTCCTATGTCATATTTATCGGTTGCAAATACAGATGGATTGTTTAATATTAAGTCATCAATTACTGCCTGTTTTTCATGTCTAGATGATTTATTTAGATTCAGAAATTTTCTTCGCTGAAGTTTTCATTGAAGTTTATTAAATTTTCAGATTTTATTTCCTTAAAAGTTTCAATATCTGAATGTTTAGTTTCCTTAGAAACTATTTCACATTTTTGTAAAGGAATTTTCTGACTGATTCCTAAGTTTTCGTCTTGAACTAAGTAAAATTTTTGTATGCAATCAAGTCCAATTAAGAAGTCATAATCAAAATTTTCATTTTCCATTATGAAGACTGGAATTTTTTTCTCAATTTTAAAAATGCTCACATCGAGCATTACTAAACCATTTGTCTTTTTAACGCCATTAATTGTTTTTAAATTAGTATTATTACAATGACCGGATTTTTCATTGTTTATTTTCAATAACCTTGAATTTATTACTGATACACTTGAGTCTGAGTCATAGATACCAAATACTTCAATTTTTCTATTCAATACTAATTTTACTTTAATTAATGAATTAGTAATGACTATTAGTTTTTTTTTTGTTTTCACTCTGTAGTTCACATTCCAAATTTGAATTATTAATAAAATTAATCTGTTTCTTATCTGTTTCATTAGCATTCTTAGTTTTGAACCAGCACAATTCTTCTGGGTGATAGAGTACTCCTTTCTTTAACTTTTCGCAAATGCCACATTTTTCTTTTATCAGTTTGGTATCATCTTTTTTTTTATAATTTTTTTTCTTTATAACTAGATGTTCAAGCTTTCCAAGTTCATTAAATAAGTCCTTTGTTTCCAAAACTTCATCTTTATTGATCCTATCTGTTATAAACTCTGGCAAACCTGCAGCAATGATATCTATTAAGGTCCCTTGATCTATTTCTTTCTTATTTCGAGTAAAAGTTTTTCTTTTTTTACAGCATATTCTAATAAGGATCCTGCTTGATATTTAAATGATAAACCTTATCTGCTAGTAGTCCAGCCTGTATTAGCAAAGGTTAGTAAACATTTTGATTTCTATTCCGCCCATTCAGATTGCAAACCAAGCTTTATCATCATGGAAGAATACCAATCAGTACATGATTTTTCTAGAAATAATCTGAAGATTTCAATTCTATCTTCATTTTCTACTATATCAAACTGTTTACATTCCTTTTCAAATACTTCCATCCAATGATACGTGTTTGTAGTTTTACCATAAAATTTCTCAAGTACAAACTTTTCGGCTAATTTTGTTGTACTTTGTTTTTCTTTTTCTGTTGACTTTCAACTAATTTTTCCAAAATCTTTACTATGGGGTCCCCTGAATCTGTTACGTTGGCAATGGCCTAGCAACCAATGTGGACTTCAAGATTCAGGATCATCATACTTGTATATCCAAAAATGTAATATACCAGATGGAATGTAAATTTTGCCCAGCACAGTACATAGGCCTTACCACGGATGGTCTGAGCATCAGAATGAATGGCCACAGACATGACGTTGGAACCATGAACATAGACAGACCAACCGCTTAACACGCTGCTAGTCACAACGTCATATCTTTCAATGATTGTTATACCAACAAAATAATTAAGGCCCTCCCCCTTGATTGCAGCCCTTCAGAATTGAGAAGATGGGAGTTATCATACCAGTGGTACACGAAATCTAGAGAGCCTCCTAACCTCAACATCAGATAAAACTCCTTTTACCTTCCCCCTATTTCCCCTATAATAATATTTTCCTACTATAACCCCAACTCCATTCACCTTCCTTCTGACAGACTATTAATATTTAGTTTCAAATAATCAATATTTATACAAATCACATATAACAATACAGTCCGCGCCGCTTATTGTGATCATATTTGTTAGAAGCATATTTGATAACAATAACCGAACACTTAATCTTGATGTAGTCTACAGCCGTACTCCATTGAACTCACTGTATTATGGCCACAACTGTTTGTTCTGAACGATATGTAAGCCTATCATTACATTAAGTAATTCTAATTCTGTAACACTATAATTAAACTGTACTTACCAAATTTTGATGCTATTCCAGACAGTTTTATGTACAGTAGTAGAATTTCTGTAACTTAGTTTTCTACTTGTTAAAATTAGTGGGCATATTTCATGTCAGTTTATTTTATTCCACTGTAGATTTTTTTAAAGCACTGAATCTAGCATAATTGAAAAAAAATATATAGAACTACGTAAAACACTTGATCAAAACATTTTAACACATAAAACTTCATTATAAAACACTTCAATCTTATTTACACTTCAAATTTACATTTACTTTTTCTCGAAGAATTCCTCTATATGTGACTGTCTGTAGTCTTCTCGTAAAATATTGTTTATAAATTATTCATATTCATAACGTTTGTTGAAATTTTCTACTTTTTATTGAACAAACTGCCTTAGAATCTCAAGAGCTTGGTGAACTTCCTGCTTAGATCTTTGCGGTACACATTTATCATTTTCGTCATCATCGGTGCCTTCTTCTTCTTCAGTAACTTTTGATGTTGAAGCAACTACCTCACAAATATTGTCTTCAGTCATTTCCGCTGCTGTTTCAATACTATCGCCAACTTCCATCCACTCAGTATATTCTTTTAAGGACAAATCGAAAGGTTTCAAGTTCTCTTCAGTCTTCCTCAGATGTAGCTTGCTCTTGATTTTCTTCAACAAAAAACCCACCTTTTCTAAAGCAATTTTTCACAGTTTTTTCAGAAACTTCATTCCAAGATTTTGCTATCAGATGAATAGCATTGAGTAAAGAAGTTTTTTTAGCCAATTCATTTGAGGTAAGGGTTTGAAATTCATCCATATTTTCTATAATTCTAGCACGCATCTCTCGCCGATAAAAACTTTTGAGATTTTTAATTATGCCTTGGTCACATGGCTGAATAATTGATGTAGTATTGGCCGGAAGGTAAATCACTTTGATGTGTT
Source organism: Prosapia bicincta (assembly GCA_036971475.1). Taxonomy (NCBI): domain Eukaryota; kingdom Metazoa; phylum Arthropoda; class Insecta; order Hemiptera; family Cercopidae; genus Prosapia; species Prosapia bicincta. The sequence continues at coordinate 320,072,000 of JBAIZL010000002.1, read as the reverse complement.
TTAGCATAGTGCTTATGTCATTATGTGCAGTGCAGTTGTCTAGTAGAAGGACAATGTTGCGTTTGAGGCTGGTATCCCATTTAGTCAGCCATTCATTAAAAATTTTTGATGTCATCCAAGCATTGGAGTTTGAATGATATTCAACCGGTAGCTTTTTGATACCTTGACAACACCGTGGATTTTTAGATTTACCGATAATTAAGAGTTTCTCTTTATGACCAACCATGTTAACACAACACAAAACAGTTATTCTTTGTTTACATATTTTACAGCCGTTAGCACTTTCATTTTTAAATAAGTAAGTATGTTCGGGTAAAGCACGATAATAAAGTCCTGTTTCATCTGCAATGTATATGTAGCTAGGAGAATACTCGGCCAAAATCTTTGGCTATTCGTATTGTAACCAGTCCTCAGCTCCAACAAAATCAGCATTTCTTTTTTCACCACACGTTTTCTTGTAAACAATGTTTTCCCTTTTCTTCCATCGATTGAACCATCCATCTGTGGCTTTAAAATCCTGTTTTCCTATTTTTTTGGCAAGATCCTCAGCTTTTAGACGCATTAGTGGGCCGTCAACTCGGCCATCTTTTTCGCGAACATTTTTAAACCACAATTTCAAAGCTGATTCCACTTGCGGATCCTTCCCAGAACGATGTCTTTTGTTGTCAACATTTGCATTACACTTTGATAATGACAAAGATTTTTTTTGTTGTTGTTTAATATTTTACATAAGAGAGGTTGAGAAACGCCAAGTTGAGAAGCAGCGTTTCTTTGACTCATTTTTGGTAATTTACTGCACCTGTAAAATCACACTGAAATACTGTAATAAACGTTCATAAAAATTCACTGTTAAAAAATACAGTAGGACTGTACTGTAAATGGTTCAGTAGTAACATCAACTAATGTTAACAAACAACTAAAGTTGACTCAGCAAGGCTAGGGTGTTTGCGTAAACAAAGAGTAAGGGAGACATTCTGAGAACTGTGCTAAGTGCTGAAACCGTTATAAAGTATTTCTGTCATTCTAAAAATAAACATTCTATGAATTAGGTGTCATTGTGTATTGCAGTGCTGTTTACACTACTTTGTGGACATTTTTACTTGGTCTATGCTAGTATACGTTGACGCATATGATTTTGCATGGCAAATTAAATGATAATAATAAGCGAACAGATGATTACAGTAAACGACCTAATTACAATGTATTAATATACGCCCGTGTTTGTTTTTCATTGAAACGATAACAATAACCGAATGATAACAGTGATCACAATAAGCGGTACCGACTATATTTACACAAATCACATATAGCATTATCATAAACTATAAATTTGTGACATTTGGATATTTATACACATCTGTAGTTCACTTCAGTCTTTTCTTTTTTTTTTTTAATTGACAAAGATTATTTTATCGAAATATTTCAATAATGTGAAGAGTTCTTTATATGTGTCTATTTATTTATTTCCAAGAGATTGCAGTTTTGGTCTATTGCCATTAGGTAAGCCTATCAGTCTCTTATCTAGCCCAAAAATTCCTAAATAAGCTTTAAGCTCTGCTAGAACTAACCTATAAATATATATATATATATATATAAATATATATATATATATATATATATATATATATATCACATAAGGTAAAATTATTGCACTTAATGGTGTAAAAAATTATTTACAATAATAATAATAACTTCACACACACACACATACACACCCACCCACACACACACAAACACACACAAACACACACACACACACACACAAACAAACACACACACACACAGGAAGTTAATATATTACTATTGTGAATACTTTTATCCACCTATAAGTGTAATAATTTTCTGAGTGATTCGACAATGGACAAATGACTGAAAGGTGCCTCATCACACAAGGTAAAATTATTGCACTTAGTGGTGGATAAAAGTATTTACAATAGTAATATATTAACTTCATAAAGTCAATGCAACAGAAAAATCATGGACAATGTAAAATAAATAAATAAATAAATAAATAAATATATATATATATATATATATATATATATATATACATATAGATTTTTTGGACTAGGAGACTGACAGACTTACCTTGGTAAGAGTCCACACTGTAGTCTTGAAATAGAAACACATAAAAGCACTTAAACAATGATATATTTCAACCACACAGTGGTCTTTGTCAATCGAAGAGAAAACACAAAAAGAAATATGAGAGAATGAAATAAAATAAATATAAGTTCTTATATTTATTTTATTTTATTTCATTCTCTCATATTTCTTTTTGTGTTTTCTCTTCGATTGACAAAGACCACTGTGTGGTTGAAATATATCATTGTTTAAGTGCTTTTATGTGTTTCTATTTCAAGACTACTGTGTGGACTCTTACCAAGGTAAGTCTGTCAGTCTCCTAGTTCAAAAAATCTAAATAATCTTTACTAACCAAAACTAACCTATATATATATATATATATATATATATATATATATATATATATATATATATATATATATATATATATATATATATATATATATATATATATTGCAATATGTATCCTTGTGTATTAATAAAGAACATAAGTCAAATACAAATACAAGAATTATAATTGAATTTACAATTTATAATAAAACATAAAACAAAAACAACACAATAAGTAGACAAAACAGAAAAATCGAAAATTTATCAAAACAACAACATAACCTAAAAAATAGCCTAGAACCAATCCACACCTCTAACAACAATAAATTCATAAACTTAACTAAAACACAGTTTACTGAAAAAGAAAAAATAATAATAACAAATTCCTTCAAATATAACCTACCTAATTTCAACAAAAAACAAATAATAAAAAACCTAATAGTTGACACAGAATCTAACATCCACAAAATGACCCACCAAAATACTGAACACATAAGAAACAATATTAATAATAAAATTAACCTAATAAAAACGGAAAAAACAACAAAATGGAACAATATATAAATAAAAAAGAAATTATAAAACTCAGAGAAAAACTAGAAAACAACGACTACTTAATATTAAAATCCGATAAAACAAATACACCAGTAATAATAGAAAATACCAAATACATCGATTCAATGACTAACTACATAAAAGAAAATAAATACGAACAAATCCCAGACCCAACTATCAAATACCTTATTACAATAAAAAACTTAATAGTCACCCACCGAAATACCCTAAACTATAACAATAAATTAAAATACCACACAAGACTATACCCATTCAAACCATGCGCACCAATATTATCAGGCATACCTAAAATCCACAAACCCGACACACCATTTAGACCATTAATAAATTTCACAACAGCACCATCTTACATAATCACAAAAATACTAGACAAAATAATAAGATCTAAAATACATCAACAACACATACAATATAAAAAATGGATACGAATTAATTAATAAAATAAAAAAACATAAAAACAAACAGCAACACAAAAATAATAAGTTATGACATAACTAACATGTACCCTAGCGTCCCAATGAAACCATAGAAATAATACAAAACAAACTAATACACAATAACGAAAAAAGAAACACAATAGATAGTATCATTACTCTAACCAAACACATATGTAACCAAAATTATTTCCAATTTAACACTAAATACTATAAAGAAACAACTGGACTGCCCATGGGATCACCCATATCATCAGTCATATCAGAAATATATTTACAACACTTTGAACAAATAATAATTAAACCTATACTAAACACACACAATATTTCACTGTGGACAAGGTATGTAGACGATATACTTGTAATATACCAACCTATCATTCACAACGAACATATCATAATACTAAACAAACTAAATACATACAACGAAAACATACAATTCGCCGTCGAAACAGAAACAAATAGAACAATCAACTATCTCAACATCACATTAAATATAAATGATAATAAAATAGAAACTACAGTATACAGGAAACCTATTTCCAACAACACCACAATACACTACAAATCTAACCACCCCTGGACACACAACATTAACACTCACAGTTACATGATAAATAAAGCAATAAAATACACACAGGATAACAAACAAAAATTAAATGAATAATTAGATAAAATTACAAAAATAGCAATAGAAAATGGATACAACAACTTACTTCTTACTTCTTATTACGAGCTTCCAAGGTTGGCCTCGATGGCTCGATGTCTCCTATACACACACTCTGCCAATGGCCAGAAACAACTTTCTTTCAAGATTCTGTCCAGGGTACATTCCCGTCCTAGTTGCTTTATCAAGGGACTCCTTGTTGCTGCTGTTACAGGACACTTCAAAAGTATGTGCTCTAATGTTTCCTCTTCTTGCTTGCACACTCCACAGATAGAGTCGTTAGTAATATGAAACCTTTTCAAATATGTATTGGTGACAATGTGTCCCATACGAGCTCGTGCCGCAAAAGATGCCACTGAACGTGATAATGACTTGAAGATCTTTGGATCATTAGGTTGTTTTTGTAATGAATAATATTCGCGCCCAGTATTGCATTCTCTCCATTTCTTTCTCCAACAGATGTGAGATTCTTTATCAACTGCCTCTTTGCAATTAGTTAAGGAGTAACAACTTTCAGGAGATGGAAACAAGTTGCAAGACGCCTTGGCAGATCTGTCAGCTTCCTCATTCCCAGGAACACCACAATGACTGGGGATCCATTGAAATACAATATTTTTCTGTTCTAAGTTTTTTAACAATTTAGTTATTTCAGATGTTCGAAAATGGTAGTCTGTAGTGTGCTGTACTTGAAGGGCTTGAAGGGCCGACCTGGAATCGGTGAGAATGCAGATGTTCTGTGCATCCATAGTATTGCTAAAAACCAAAGCAGCATTTAAGGCCATCAATTCAGCATTCATACTTGAAGAGGAATCACAGGGCACATAGTAATCCTCGTTTAATTCTGGACAATGAAAAGCTGCACCTCCCCTATGGTTCTCTTTATCAATGGAACCATCTGTGTAGATTTTTACAAAGTTGTTATATGTGGTGTATATCAATTCCATAGTGACAGATTTTAGTAGGTGAGGTGAATCTTCTTTTGTGAGTGAACCAGGAATTTCAAGATTGGTTTTTATTGGGATTCGAAGCCAGGGTTGTTGTTCCAAAACAACTGGAATTTTTCCTGATTCCATTGTGTTTAATGATTCGCAGGGTTTGTTATGATGGTAGAACAGTGACTGTCGGATGTTAGTTACCAATGCAATGTTAGAAAGAGTGTTAAGTGAAATTGCCTTCATCTGAAAATGTTTCTTCCACATTCTGTTTTTTATATATAAGTCAAAGGGCATGGCTGACAGTTCAATTTCCATAGACTGTATACTTGTGGTTTTTGGACAACCCAAACAAATCCTCAGAGATGAGTTCTGTAATATTTGTAATTTTCGAATATGAGTTTCAGCTGTTCCACCCCAAACTTCACAACAATACATGATTTTTGATCTTACAAAGGACAAATAAAAATTCCTTAATATATATGTATCTGCTCCCCATGCCCTGCTGGCTATAACTTTCAACGCTTTTATTCTATTTGCACATTTGTCCGCTATGAAATGGACATGTTCTTTCCACAGTAGTTTTGGATCCAGTTTAATACCCAGAAGTACAGGATTTGGGTTATGCCGCAGTACGTTTCCATTTAAGTTTATAACTGGTTTATAGTTTGTGTGCAAGTATCGCCTGGAGAAGAAGCATACTTCAGTTTTTGATATTGAAATGGTTAGTCCCCATTTTTCAGACCACTCAGAGATTTTGTTAAGAGCCTTTTCCAGTTGGTGAGTAGAAGCAGTTGGGTCTTTATCAGTGGCCCAGATAGTGACATCATCTGCAAAAATAGCCATGCCGATGCCTGGAAGGTCTATATTCCCTAAATTTTGCATCATTATGTTAAAAAGAGTAGGACTAATGACTGACCCCTGTGGTATTCCGTTTAGAGTACATTCTTCTTCAGAGTAGGTATCATTGATCTTAGTTTTGGATACAACAAATGGATACAACAAACACCTTATAAAAAATATATACAATAAATTCACAAAAAAACCTAACCTCAACACAACACTACAACCGGAACACAAAAATAATAAAAATAAAAAAATCTACCTAAAATATAAATACACCAATAACAAAATAGAAAAAATAACAAATATATACAACAAAGAATACTACACTCCAACATACAAACCAAACAACAAAATAATAAAATATCTTAATAACACAAACCACAAAACAAATTCAGAAAAACATAACATATCAGGAATTTACAAAATTACATGTAACAACTGTAACGCATTTTACATAGAGAAAACAACCAGATCATTTAAAATAAGATTTGAAGAACATTATAGAGCATTCAAAAACAAAAAATTCAAAAGTATCAAATGTTGCAGCACATCTAACATCACATAAACATGAAATAACAAATTACAAAAAGAACCTAACCATACTTGAAATAAATAATAACCCAATAGAACTAAACTCACTAGAAAAATATCACATTTATAAAAACATACACAACAATTTAATGAATCTACAAACAACATATACAGAAGACATACTATTCAAAAACATAATACACAAGACTCAAGAGGAAACGTATAGGACGTCAACAATTACCAACACGACGGACCGAAGATCCGCACCAGAAAAATTGAGAAAAAGTAATCAGTGATTCGACAATGGTCAAGTGACCGAAAGGCGCCTCATCACTCAAGGTAAAATCATTGCACTTAATGGTGGATAAAATTACTTACAATAGTAATATATTAACTTCATATATATATATACATATATATATATATATATATATATATATATATATATATATATATATATATATATAATAAATATTTAAAGAAACAAATTTACAAATTACATACAAAACTGATAATAAAATTAAAAATTTAATAAACAATAACAATACTCAAAATAATATGCATGAAAGAAATGGAGTATATAATATAAAATGTCAAGCTTGTAATAAATTATATGTAGGTCAAACAAAAAAGAAATTAAAAGAAAGATACAAAGAACATTTAAACGCTTACATCAAACCAAACATATACAAATCAAATTTAGCTACTCATTGTATTAATAATAAACACGAATTTCCTGAAATAGAAAATATGAAATTAATAAAAGAATTAAATAAAGGTTTAAAGATGAATATATGTGAAACATTGGAAATTTATAAGCATAAAGTTAAAGACAAATTAATTGATGAACGAATTCAAGTGAGATCAAGGCACCAAACTATTTTTAAAGTCATTGATGTTATAGACAAAATTACATAAAGTGCAATACTTTTAAACATATGGTTGTTTGTAGTACATATGATTCAATTTTTGTAAAAATATTTTGTTAGATAATTATTTTCCTGAAGATGCTGATACTGTTTTATCGGCAAAAAGCTTTGAATAATACAGTCGAACCTCTGTATAACGAAGTCGATTATCCAAAGAAAAAATTCGTTGTAGAGAGGTATTCGTCATTGAGAGGTTGTGTTGTAAAGAATGCTCCCACCCCATCTTACGCATATCGCACTACCTGCGGTAATAAAAGGGATACAGTATAATATCGCGAGCGTAGTTAGTGTAATAGGCCAATGTTATTATAGGATAATGTTTTATAAAGTCTCAATTTATTTGAAATTCAAGTTGTTAAAAATGTTTTATTGATGTTTGTATTAGATATCCACTTTCAATATTTTTCATAGGGTCTATTCTGTATAGGCTATTATGATAAGTTATCTAATGCTTATGAAAACTTACTGGTAAATAAGTACACTCACCAATTCATTTTTAGGAAGCATGACTTGAACGTAGTGGAATTTAATTGAAACAAACTCAGTAGGCCGTAATTTAGTAACTGTATTATTTATTAACTGTATTACATTTATTAACACTTTCAACATGGCGGCGATATTGGTGATCTCATCAAACTACTGCCTGTTTTTCCTTAAGTTCCAGCTCTGATGGTAGTGTAACGCCATGCGGGTTGCATAGCCTGTCGTAGCATCTAATTATCGACCCCGTTGTTTTCATCTATAATTTTATTTCTAACATATACATTTTTATTGGTGACATCTGTATAGTTTTGGTAGCAAAACTAAAGAAAGAAAACTATGTGAAATATTAGAAATCAATAGGGTAGTTCAAATCATACGAGGTTGCACTAAAAAGTCCGGAAGACCACCTTGCTTTGTTGAAGCAGTGCAAGGGCTGCTTTAATGATAAAAACGGCACTGAATTTAAGTTAAACACTAAACATTAATTAAAAGAAATAGTCCAAGATTATGAGTGAAGTTAAGTCTACTCCACTTACCATTCCAAACTATTCAGTGTAGGTGAAGATGCGGTGTCCCAGGCCTGGGTTAAGTCCTGAAGTGATGAACCGTAGCTTATATCGAAAATAATGACAGATGTCAACAAACGTGGTTTAGGGAAAGTGAGGTTAACATTCTGTACTTAACAACATCAGAACAGTGTATTAGACTCTAAAATATTGTTTTATTTATCGGGTTACAATTTAAAAAAAGAAATAATACAAATGATAAATTACTGTATGACAAATAAGAAAACACAATAAAAAAGACAGAGAAAAAAGAAAATTTACATACAAAACTAAAGACCCTACTACTAAAATATATTACATACTAAAATAAGCACTCAACGTTTCACTCAGAATGTTTGTTTCTTTTTGTGCCAAGTGTTTCGGAGATTGTAATGTAAACGGAGACAAAGATAATACATATGTCACGTCCGAGACTATTTATAGCCGAGATAAGCTGACATTGGTTTACTACAATCTTATGTTGACACAATAAGTTTTCGGGTGTCCAAGCATTTTGTCAATGACTCATATTTACAATAGTTTGTTCCCACCTTCAGTTGGTTTATTAACTCTAACAAGACAGTTATCGTTTATTCTTGCGTTAGTTCAGAAAACTTGGTTAATTTTTATGATCGTTGTTTTTACCTGATATTCTGCTGCGTTAAATGGTTCAAACTAAAAAAAACATTAAAATATAAAAGTTAAACCAAATTAAATCTGTTCATAAAACTTCCTGAATCATTGTTTCAGTTGAAGCATCAAAAGTTAACTTGGGATGGTCGAATTTAAAAACAAATCAGGCACAATGTTCTCCAAACTCTTTTAAAGCACTGGCGTAAAAATCAAACCTTTATATAGATATCGAAACTAGAGTCAATTAGTCTGGGAGTAAGCGTGCCGGTTTGCTCACCGTATCTAAGGAAATAAGCTGGAAGCGCATCTGTAAGGAAACCCAGAGCGTGCCGGAACGCTAGCCATGCTGAACGTGTTAACTGAACCGAACTATAACATGCAGTCAATTGCCTAGATGTGTTTTGCCGATCATTCTTGGTTTTGTTGACCCTCCTGCTGAAAATAAACAATTTCCTGGAAATGCCATTGTGAGCTGCCTATACAACACTACATTTCTTCAGTTGAAATGGAAAAAAAAATTTGTTATTGAGAGGTCCGAAATTCGTTACATGGAGGTAAATAAATAGTATAACTTCTAAAATGTCATGGGACAAGATAAAAATTCGTTATATAGAGGATTTTATATCTGGAGGTTCGTTATATAAAGGTTCGACTGTATATGCATTAAAAGTATTCTTGTTTTTGAAATATTTTTAATTTATTAACTATATTACAAGAAAACATATCACCATATTAAATATATATATATATATATATATATATATATATATATATATATATATATATGAAGTTATTATTATTACTTGTAAATAATTTTTTTCTACCACTAAGTGCAATAATTTTACCTTATATGATGAGGCACCTTTCAGTCACTTGACCATTGTCGAATCACTAATTTTATATATATATATATATATAACTATAGACTTACCTTGGTAAGAGTCCACTCTGTAGTCTTGAAATAGAAACACATAAAAGCTCTTAAACAATGATATATTTCAACCACACAGTGGTCTTTGTCTATCGAAGAGAAAACACAAAAAGAAATATGAGAGAATGAAATAAAATAATTGTAATCACAGATTGTGTAGAGTAGAAATCAGATGTCACAGATGCACAGATTAAAGATATATATATTGTTTCCATGAACATATGAGTGATTATAGTTTATATAAGTCTGTCAGGGGAAAAGAGATAAGGCTATTTGGAAAAAAAAAAGAATGGATTTATCTAATGTTGAGGTTAGGGGATTCTCTGGACTTGGTATACCACTGGTATGATAGTTCCCACCTTCTCAGTTCTGAGGGATTGCAATCAGGGGGAAGTGATTTAATTATTTTTGTGGTATAGCAGTCGTCAAAAGTTGTGATGTTGTGACTCGCAGCATGTTGAGCTGTTGGTCTATCCATATTCATAATTTTAACATCATGTCTGTGGCCATTCATTCTGATATTCAGACCATCCGTGGTCAGGCCTATGTACTGTGCTGAGCAAAGTTTACATTGTAGCTGTTATATGACATTTTTCGATGTACAATTATGATGACCCTGTATTTTGAAGACCATTTTTGTTGTTTGGCTGTTGAAACTATTTGCTGAGGGGTGTATTGGACACGTCTTGCATCTAGGTCTATTACATGGGAAGGAGCCATGAGGAAGTTTGTGTGGTTTCTCTGCATCAGGGTCTGGTAGTTTAGGATGTACTAGGATGTTTTTCAAGTTGGGAGGTTGCTTGTATCAAATTTGCGGTGGATCGGTGAAAAGATTTTTTGTGTGGACGGAAGCTTGAAGAATTTTGAAGCCATCTCTCAATATCTTGTTGAGTTTATGTAGACCAGGATGGTAGTCTGTTATTAAAGACAGTTTATTTTGTTCTGTTTGTGGTTTATGGTGAACCGAGGATTGTGCTGAATGAATTTGGTTTTCAATGAGTTTTTTTGGGTATCCTCTTCTCTGGAAGGCTGTTGATATCTTTCTATTAAAATCTTCCAATTCCCTATCATTCGAACAGATTCTCTTACCCCTGATTGCTTGACTGTATGGAATGGATCGTTTTATGTTTATTGGGTGGTTGCTGTCGAAATGGAGATATTGTAGGTGGTTTGTAGGTTTGATGTGAATTCCTGTGTTGATATTTCCATTCTGGAGTGTTACCTCTACATCCAAAAAGGTGATGGCTGATGTAGATTTCTCCCAGGTAAATTGAAGTGTGGAGAATTGTGTCAGGCTGTCTAAAAATGTCTCAAGTGTTGAAGCACCCTGTGTCCAAATTAGGAAGATGTCATCTATATATCTATACCAACATAATGGCTGGTGTGTTTGTGTCTTTAGAAAACTTTCTTCCAACAATCCCATGTACAGATTTGCGTACGATGGTGCCATTCTGGTACCCATTGCTGTTCCTTTTATTTGAAGGTAGTTCCTTCCCTCAAACTGAAAGTTGTTCTTCTCGAGGATGAACCGGGTCAGGTTCACAAGAAAAGGTGTAGTGGGAGAAGGCTTGTCTGGGCGTTTGTTTAGAAAATTCTCTATTGCAGATAGGCCATGTGCATGAGGGATGTTGGTATAGAGAGAGGTGACATCTATGGTGACCAAAATAGTTACCGGGGGTAGAGGTACAGATATTTGTGAGAGTCGATCTATGAAGTGATTGGTGTCCTGGGTATGTGATGGAAGGTTCTTTACTAAGGGTTGAAGGTGTGAGTCGAGGAAAGCTGAAATTCTTTCCGTTACTGAATTGCAGCCAGCAATTATTGGTCTACCAGGTGGAGGGATTATGTTTTTGTGGATCTTTGGTAATATATAGAATTGAGGAGTAGAGGGGTTTTCATTATATAATAATTTTAAAGATATTTCCGAAATATTTTGTTCAGGAGCTGTATATTTGAGTAGGTCCGAGAGTAAATTGTTGAATTCTGTAGTAGGGTTATCTGTAAGTATTTTGTATGTTGTGATGTCTGACAGTTGCTTATTTGCTTCTTTGATGTAGTCTTCTTTGTTCATGATGACAGTGGTTGAACCTTTATCTGCTGGAAGAATCATAATATCTTTATTGTTTTTAACGAAAATATTGCCGCTTTTTCTAATTTGGTAAGGTTAGGTTTAGTCTTCATATTTTTAGTGAAATTTATATCGGGGTTTCTCTTCGATTGACAAAGACCACTGTGTGGTTGAAATATATCATTGTTTAAGTGCTTTTATGTGTTTCTATTCCAAGACTACAGAGTGGACTCTTACCAAGGTAAGCCTGTCAGTCTCCTAGTCCAAAAAATCTAAATAATCTTTACCAACCAAAACTAACCTATATATATATATCACTTACACTTTAATGTACTTAAACAAGAATCCTACATTGTATTTTTGCAAATTGACTTTCGAGAGCTATTAATTACAGTTCTCTCATTGTAGTACAAGAATCCACAGACTTCTAAAAAGCTCTAAAATGAGACCACTGTAATTAATACCTCTCAAAAATGGACTCGCAAATATACCAAGTAAGATTCTTGCTTAAGAAAGTGTAAGTGATAAGTTAATACTCTATTATTATTACAGTGAAACCTGTTTAAGCCGGAATCCATTGGAACCGGCATTTTTTTCCGTCTAAGACAGGTTTCCGGCTTATACAGTAGTAGTATACTGTATGATGGTAACATCACGAAACGTTTGCCGAGTATATTTTTAGTGTTGGGGTGAGGGTAGGCCATGAGGATTCTTAATTATAAGACTATTATTTCTACTGATCAGCTGTATGGCGCTGTACCAACACCACATAGATAACGGACAATTAATTGTCATCGTGTCTACATTTGTTCTAATACAGTAGTTAATTTAATTATTTATTTCCGATTAAGTACTGACTGTTTATTTCCTACAGAGATAACACTTCAACGTCTAAATAAACGTCATTCAACAGTAATATCGGTTATCTTGATTGCCTAATGACAGCCTGTGCCCTGTGACTCACAACTCGCAAACCTTGTTTTCTAGGTGGCGTTGGCTATGCACACTACAGAAAATGTTAAAACCTACATTACATAATAAAAATCTTACCTTTTAATGCAGCATCCTTTTATCCTTCTCCAGAAAACATTTTTAATAGAAAACTATAAAACTAAAACACTTATACACTTGTCAACAAAATTTATGAATTAATGATGCAATTTATTAAAAACTATATTTTTCCTCTTACTGAATTTAAGCTAAATACTGTACATAGTAGGCTTACGTAAAAATAAAAGAAAATCAATTAGGCTTGAAAAAATCTAGCATTGACTTTTGTTTTAAAAGGTTAGGTTTACTTGCTTGTATTTTAGTTATTGTTTTTAGTTGTAACAAATGGTGACGCATTTCTGGGCTGTTAATACGTACCGCAAAATCTTCTAACTCACAAATTTTCATTAAAGCCTTGCGAAATGTTTTCATTTTGTTTTCTACGACTGGTCTGTCTTCAATTTCTTTTTTTTCTTCTATTTGCGCCATGTTTTTTGCCTTTTAGAATGAAGCGGTCTCTCACTTTTTAATATGTCAATCAATATGACATCAATATGTCTGGCCGTGTATGTTTGTAAACCATTCATTGCGTTATCTTGAAGGAAACGAGTGCTGACACATAGCCTATCGTAAATTATTGATGTTTGTATACCATTGCATTATCTTGTTCATATCAGCAATCCTTAACGTTGTTACAGAGTTCTCAGAAATAAATACGATCCGTTACAATTAAGCAGACCTATCTGTGAATTTTGTTATGGTAAAAAAATATATTATAAACTGTATTCTGTCTATACGGAAGTCATTGTAACTTTATATTTTACAGCATGTATATGATCAGATTTTCCGGCTTATGCAGAACTAAGACATAGTAAATACGCATCACTCATCCTTTTGCTTATCCCTCTTCCGCGTTAGACAGATTCCGGCTTATGAAAGTTATTAACCAAGTAAATTAAATAAGCGACAGTCGGGACTTTTAAAGTTTTCCGGGATAGGCGGGATTCCGCCTAACACAGGGTCCGTCTAAGACAGGTTTCACTGTATTATTAATATTGTATTATACTTAGAGGCGCTTATGCCATAAGAGCTCACCAATAATAAGGGAAGAGAAGAACTTGAATAATTAAGACAAAGTTAACCCATGAATTTGATGTGAAAGGGTGTTTTTGTATTGCAGGTGATAGTGACATCTTTAACAAGCATGTGCAACTACCAAAGAAGGTTAGAGCTCCTCAGAAGTGAAGGGCCTAGATATTTGGGCCATTCTTATATAAGTTTAAACAAACTGAGGATAACTAATTTTTGTCTTATTTTCCTTTGTAAACAATTGTGTAACCATATATACTCATTCAAAACTGGACAAAATAAGGTCCTTTACGATTACCATACTTTGGTAAAGAATCAGACTCTAGCAAGAAATACCAACTAAGACCTACTTTTGGTCTACAAACTCTCTGTTTTCTTGGAAAGGGATCTATAAAATTTGATTTAAATTAATTTCTCTGCCTCTCCTGATTGCATAATTATTCCTGAGGAGGTTCTCTATAATACTAGGAAAGACACACAGTAATAATTTATCTAGATGGAAGTAGAAATATAACAACTTTCAATGTTGTACATCAAAATTTCTACAGCTTATCCTCTAAAGGCATAGAATAGTCGCTAAGGTTTTATGAATGATGCATAAATAACAATTGTTTTATATTTACAGGACAAATTGGATCTGGATTCCCTCCATTTCGTTTCCCCCCTTTTAGCACTCATGAAGGCAATACTACTGTTAACTTTGCCACGATGACAAGTAACTATGGAGCTGGCATCCTCGTTCTGCCTATTATTGGGGTATTGGAAAGTGTTTCTATTGCAAAGGCATTTGGTGAGTTACATCAATGTAAAATCATGACCTGGTATAAACATTTATAAGGGACATTCTGCTTACTTTAATCCATATTGTAATAACAATATCTCAGTTCCATTAAATGTTTGACAAATATATATATATATATATATATATATATATATATAACTATTATTTCATATTGAAAAGTTTGTTCAAACATTGTTTACATCAATGTTGTTTGAATATTTGTA
This sequence comes from Prosapia bicincta, assembly GCA_036971475.1. Taxonomy (NCBI): domain Eukaryota; kingdom Metazoa; phylum Arthropoda; class Insecta; order Hemiptera; family Cercopidae; genus Prosapia; species Prosapia bicincta. The sequence goes on along the minus strand of JBAIZL010000002.1, from coordinate 320,056,926 downwards.
TCAGGTGTTATTTTTGATTAATTATTAATGTAATAATTATTTATACAGCTTTAGATATATGTAATGTCTTAGCTTATTAGTATTATTTGGACTCCAAACAGCTCAAATTATCTCCTCATAAGATTTCTGTCAGTTTTTAAAAATTATCAATTCTAAATTTATAATAAATTCATTATAAATACAAATTATTAATTAAAATGATTTTTGTCTAGCTAAAGGAAAAACTGTAGATGCCACACAAGAGATGTTAGCAGTGGGGTTATCTAACATCATAGGTTCTTTCTTCAGTTCCATGCCAGTTACTGGCTCCTTTACAAGAACTGCTGTAAATAATGCATCTGGTGTAGTCAGTCCTATTGGAGGAATCTTTACGGGTGAGTGTCAGTCAGTTCAGAACTTAAAACAAGTTAATAATTTTTGTTTAAGTACTTTATATAAAATTATAATGTAAGTGAGGAATTTCTAGCTCTATGAATTTGATAAAAAGATAAAATAAGTCATCACTATTGCTGTCAATATACACAGGTAAAATGTTCATAACAGTGACATTGATATTGCGGGCAGATTTTTTCAGAAATCATACTTATATATGTTTTTGAATGAAAAATTTGTAAAAGTTCTTTATCTCCTTAGATTATCTTTGTTATTTTAATCTACAAAATAAAACAAATTAGGTGGAATATACTAGTCTACTTTCACTTCAATAAATGATTATCTTCTTTTACATTTTTAGCAACCACTACACTAACGAAATAGTCATTCTTTTTTTTTCAAAGGAAAAATTAAAATTGTTTATGTAAATTTTGTTTAATTTCAAGTCAAAGGATTTTAAAAGAATTGAACATAAAGATATGTTTTTAAAGACATAAATACCCCTTGTCATAGAGAGGTGTTAATCAGCTATGAGTAAATGTTACAATTTATTATGCACACTTATAAAGTTCATTTTATTTATAAATATAGATGTGGTTTTGGGTATACACAAAATAAAATAAAACTCAATAATCACATTGAAATTAACACTTTAATTAATTAATTATTGAACACTTATTTTTAATAATTATTTATTTAGATAATGATTTATTATTATTTAGATTATGTTTAGAATTAATTTATTTGCTATAGCACTTTTGAATATTTCAGTTACAAGGTACTTCTGAAAGTACTTTTGAAGGCGCTTACCTGAAATTTACAAGTGCTATAGTAAATAAATTATTATCATTGTTGTTATTGAGGTGTTGTTAGTTATTTATAGAGTTCCTCAAGACAAAATACAGATGTGAGTTTAGGTATTGGCAGGAAGTGTTGTTTGGGATACTGTGAGAAGTATCCAATTCAATTCAATAACTCTAACTAGTCACCACAAAGGTTGGGACATCAAAACGCGTTGGGATATATTGGAGATGGATTGGCGATATTTTTCACTATTATTGTCATAAACAAATATTCTTTGAGCTTAGCTTGTGAGGTTATGTTAAAAACAAATAGAAACATACACAAAACTCACAAATTATTCATTTATTTACTCATACGCGTTTCAATGATCAAGTCATCATCGTCATCAGTGAGTGTTACTACTACAAACTCTAACTTACAACTCACTTACAACTCAGTTGTAAGTTAGAGTTTGTAGTAGTAACACTCACTGATGATGATGACTTGGTCATTGAAACGCGTATGAGTAAATAAATGAATAATTTGTGAGTTTTGTGTATGTTTTTAATTATTGTCATAACCGATATATTGGAAACATTGATATTTCGAGGAGATATATTTATACTTGAAATATAAAGAGAAAAGAAATTATTTTTGGCTATATCTTGATGTTAAAACAACTTCAAAATAACAGGACACAGAGCGGTTTAATTTTGGAATTTTTGATCATGTACAAATTATATATGGATGAGTTCAACTTTGATTTCTACAAGTATATTAAATGTAAATGCAAATGAAATTGGCAATGTAAATATTTTAATCAAGCGTTACACGCCTGTTTTTAATAGATGTTATTCTTATAAAATATATTGAAAATAAAATAAATTAGTATTAAGTTAACTAGAGCATTAGCTAGTGAGAACAACTCACAATGGTAAAAATTAAAACAGTTTACTCTAAATCTCACTACACATTAGTTTATTAAAAGAAACTACCTTTTGTTTAATTTATTTTTACCGTTGGTAAATAAATTAGGTTGAGCAAGAACATGTTCCAAGTATCATACAAGTATGTAGGATAGAAGTATGCAGGACAGAAGTATGCAGGATAAAACTATGCAGAATAGAAGTGTACAGGTTAGAAGTATGCAGGATAGAAGTGTACAGGATCAAAGTGTACAGGTTAGAAGTATGCAGGATAGAATTATGCAAGATAGAAGTATGCAGGACAGAAGTATGCAGGATAGAAGTGTTCAGGTTAGAAGTATATAGAATAGAAGAGGGCGAAGGGTTTTGACTTTTGATAGGTATACTGTTCGAGTTGAGTCGCCGTGAAAGATTTGATGGGGGAACGTTAGCCAGTCAGACTTTAGAGACGTCTAGGGAACAATCCATTAAGATTTGGTGAAGGATATTTCACCGCCAAACTCATCCCTACATCAGTTGGCTAGAAAATATCTGTCCATTCCATCAGAGAGGCTCTTCTTAAAAGCTGGCGAGGTTCTATCGGCAGAAATGAGCAGACTTTTCCCAATCACGCAAATATGTTGAAATTCCTGCGCTCTTTGAGAAGAGAATTTAGGGGTAGTTCATTTTAATGTTTAAAGAAAACAAAAATTTATATATTTGTAAATATAAAATTTAATTTTTATCTCCTTAGAAATGTACTTTTTTACACAATTCAAAAAATAATAAATAATTTTTTTTTTGTTTACTGATTTTAATTTTTTTACTAACATTACAATTCCATTTATAATAAATGGGAAAATATTTTAATTTTTTGTTAATGATAATATCTAGATATGGATATTCACTGGTAGTTTAATTGATAATATCAAATATCGATATTTTCATGTCTATGTCCAAACCCTAGTCACCACCTATGCTATAAATGTAAAAAGAGATATTGTGCTTTCAGTGTCCTTACAAATTTAAAAGAAATATATAATTTATTTATAGCATTTTATTAAAATTTTTGATGAAATTAATATTAGTTATCATTTGCAGGCATCATGATACTACTATCATTAGGCTTTCTAACGTCAACTTTCTACTTTATACCCAAAGCAACTCTTTCTGGACTTATTATATCTGCAATGATCTACATGGTGGAATACGAAGCACTGCAATTGCTATGGAGAACTAAAAGTAGGTATATACTTATACTTTAGGTAATTAAAAAAAAAAATTAATATTGACTTTGCAGATTTGAGTTACTTTTGGACTAGGCGACTGGCCTTTTCCTAACAGTTTAATCAAAAATTATTTTTTCTGGTATTGACTCTAACATTGTTAGATAGAATTTACAGTTCTACAGTTTCAGTACAGAGTAGAACTCTCCTGGTAGGAGAGTTTTTATTTTGTTCAATTTGATTTTATGCATATAATAAAATCTATTTCATTTTATATATTTATTAAAATCATTGAATTCAGACGATTACAAGCGACATTTTATCTGTGCATTATGAGTGATACAGAAGAAATGTGTGTTTTTTAAATGGTTAGTACTCATAAATATTGCAAGAAAGAAGTAGGTGACTTTCTTGTCCTTCTTGTGGATAGCAAAAGAAATGAGGTGAATGCCATAAAATACAAGCAAACTATCTTTTATATTTTGTCCATCGACAAAGACTATGGAAAACATGTCTCGGCAAGTTGTAGCGAATTTCTTTAAACCAAATTTTATGCAAGTGATAGTTTATAAAATTGTTTTTCTTTTGAAATATTTATATTAATTCTAGAATATGGTAGTCTTATAATTGTATTAAATAATATATCAAGTGCATGAATAGCTAATAGAAAACTTTGTAGTTAATGTAAAAAAACTTGTCAGTTGGGTAATGTGTCAGTTGAAATGTGTTAATAAAGCATAATTACATTTATGCATTGCAGAGAGTGATGTTTTACCATTCTTGGCTACTTTCATAGCGTGCCTGGTGCTTGGGGTAGAAGTAGGCATCTTATTGGGTATTGCTGTTAACTTACTCTTTATATTGTACAACTCTGCAAGGCCTTATGTTGCTCTACAATGGATTGTTGTAAGTATATGTGTTTAAATTTAGATTGTCAAGGTGAAGTTTAAAAGGAAGAGAGTTTCTAGATTTATTTCATTATATTATTGTTTATAAATAATGCCTAAAACCTAAGCATCCTTCACGATCAACACTTGTCCATCTGGCATTAAACATGATGCACCAATTTCAAACTGATGTTTGACAGTGATGGTTCATAACATTGCTGTAAACCAAAGTTATCTGTCCATAGATTTTGATGGACCAGACGTTTTGTACATTTGAAAAGCAGTAAAATCTATAAACCTCACTTGGGTAGAATCAATAATTTTGTAACATATTCAAAAGTTACACACCTAAACAGTAATAAAATTTAGAAGGAAGCTGTAAAAATGGAGATCACAAAATAAAGGTTCTTTACTTTCCAATTGACCATAGTGTACAAATCAACCATATGTCTTTACTCTGGATTAGATTCTATAAACAAGCAGTATAAATCACATTATATTCTTTAACTAGCATTGCAATATAATAGGAGTAATTTGTTTACAGGTAGAAGGGCAGGAAGTGTTACTGGTAACCCCAAGAGAAAGCCTTGTATTTCCAGCTACAGAGTATGTCAAGGAAGTTATCGTAGAAACCTGTGTCAGGAGGAACCTGAATGCCATTGTTATCTTTGATGGAACACATGTCAACTATATAGACTCCACAATGGCAAAGGTAACATACAATTATTAGCTAGTTTGGGATTCTTGTTTGGCAATATTTTGCTTTCAAAGTTTGAGGCCTTATTTATATAAACTCTTCTTTACTATGTGTTTGTCTATACTTGTATAATGAGATATTTCAGAAAATAGTCCTTCACCTCTACAGACTGTAGTAGACCATGAAAACCCTACTAAATTACTATGCAGTATAGTTTCATTGTAGTTGAACAAAAACAGACATCTCACAGTTTCAACATTCTTGACTTTGAACAATTTGGATATAACAACAGAACCACTGTGTTAAGCTCTAGTCATGTGTATTACTAGAGTTGACAATCTGACTCTAGTTCAGTGAATCATTGTTCGTGTAGTATTATTATTGGTTTGGTAGAAACAACAAAGGAAAAAAAGAATATAGTTTTACAGAACATGTGTGATCACTTGAACTTTACATCTGGATGAATTTTTCAAGATATTTAATACTGAACTTCATCTAGTTTGAATGATTTATGGTCTTATGTGATTGGTTAGAATAGTGGCAGTGCAGCAGCAACAATTCTTTTTTTCTCAGTTCAATTGTATGATGGTAACTCTTTCAACAAAATATACAAAAGTTTTGTGTTTGTTTAAAATTTATAAAGTATCTGCCATTATATGCTATTAAAAATAATGTATATCTTATACATATAAACGTTATTAAAAATTATGTTTATTGATTTTAGTTTAAATATTATTGATCAGTAACTTGAATTATCTCAGGCCTAGGACTATTATTCTCAACAACTGTTGTTAGCTTATGTTTGTTCCACATGTTTAATTTTTTGTTAACGATTTGTAAAAAAAATTAACCTTCATGAATAAATCAATAAATTTCTTGAGCACTGTGAACTAATTTTAACTACATAAATAAAAACCCACTAACCACTATATAAAATTTTTTTATTTTACTACAATTACTTTATGTACAGACCGATTACATGGCAATCATCTTCAGAAGTATCTACAAATAATTGTAGCACAATAAAAGATTTTTATCTTGTGGCTAGTGGGTTTTTATTTATTTGGTAAAGTAAGTAAAACTAATGTAGGAATATGGACATTTTGCAGGGTATGAAAGTTCTGATAGAAGACCTGGAAGCGCGCAAACAACCTTTGTTCTTCTGGAGGTGGGGGGAAGCAGCTATGCTCACCCTTCTAGGATTGGATCCTGCACTATCCAGATATTTCCGTCAGGAAAAAACTTTGGTACAACTAATTAAAGGTAAGTTATACTGCTCAATTTTACTGTTTTACTGTTTTGTGTTTCACTTCATCTTGACAGCTAAAATCTCTCACCGTACATATTTATATTTGAGAAAGATTTAAGTAATAAATGGTAGTTGGACAAAATATGGGTTAAAAATTAATTCTTGTTTGTTATTGAAAGTAATAGCTATCTGTACATTGACAGCTTTTTATTAAATAGAACAAACGTTGATACTTTCAATACTACTGTTTTGCAATCTAATCTGTAAATAAACTTGTGATGATGTGTTATTTTACCTAATGTCTGTACTGCATATTAGATAAGGTTTTATATTTACGAAATACATTGGTTAATGCTTCACAATATTTTTAACCAAATTTAGGAAATGTACATTTTCCTTATTATTTTTAACTATTATAACAAAAATATTTGATGTGTTTAATATGAAAAAACAAAAACACAAGGAACCAAAAAATATTTTCTGTACCGTATGAAAGGACATGATTCACAATTCAGAGAAATAGAATAAAAAACATCTTTTATCTAAGTTTTTGTTTCAATTTGTTAATTTGGTTTATTTGTATTTTATTTTCAATGTGATTTCCTTTTTTGATTTTTTTTGTTGATGATTATGTTGATTTCCTGTGATGCTATGTTTCTGATGTTATCTTGATTTTCGTAATTTATGAGATTTATTGCCAGTTCTGTTTCTACTATGAGGTTTTCTATATTGTGTTTTGTAATTTTGGTTTGATGTTGGTTTTTGTGCTATTTTCGAGTATCTTTATTTCTTCTTTGGTGAAATTCGTTTTGATGAGGTTTATAAAACTTGGGTGGAATTGATGGAGTGTTGTGAGGTTCTCTATGTTATTTTGTTTTTCTATTAGTTTGTTAAGTTTAGATTCTATTTTTTGTTTTTTAATTGAAGTTAATTTCTTGCAATTTTCTTGAATTTTGATATATTTATAATGCCATTGGTTTGGTTTAAGTGTGCTAATTCTAGGTGGGTTTTTAAGAGTGTAATATCACAACACTCCATCAATTCCACCCAAGTTTTATAAACCTCACAAAAACGAATTTCACCAAAGAAGAAATAAAGATACCCGAAAATAGCACAAAAACCAACATCAAACCAAAATTACAAAACACAATAGAAAACCTCATAGTAGAAACAGAACTGGCAATAAATCTCATAAATTACGAAAATCAAGATAACATCAGAAACATAGCATGATAGTAAATCAACATAATCATCAACAAAAAAATCAAAAAAGGAAATCACATTGAAAATAAAATACAAATAAACCAAATTAACAAACTGAAACAAAAACTATTCAAAAACGAAATAATTGCAACTAAAGCGGACAAAAGCAATGCCACAGTAATCATATCAAAAACAGAATATAACAAAAAAAACAGAAGAATTCATAAAATCCAACAATTGCATACAATTAAACAAAGACCCCACTAAAAAATACCAAAACGAAATCATACAATTAGCAAAAAACAGACAATTTATTCAGCCAAAAAAACCCTTACCAATAGACAACCCAAAACCCCTCAAAATGAACGCCCTCATCAAAATACATAAAATCAACAATCTCATAAGACCCTTAATACATTTTAAAAATGCACCTGCCTATAAAATATCACAAATAATAGCCAAAAACCTAAAACACGAACTTAAATTGGAAAATAAATACACCATAAAAAACTCAATTGAATTAACGGAAATACTAAAAACAATAAACATAACCAAAAACACCAAATTTATATCATTTGATATCACAAACATATACTCTAATATACCAATTAACGAAACCATCCAAATAATAAAAAACAAATTAACTGACCTTAAAACCTACCCCAAATACACAAACCAAATCACAAAATGCCTAAAGACCATAATAAACCAAAACTATTTCATATTCAATAATAAGATATATAAACAAATAGATGGCTTAGCAATGGGATCACCACTTTCAAGTATAATATCAGAAATTTACCTCCAAAAACTTGACGAATTAATCACACAAACCATAAAAACACACGACCCCAACGGGCATTGGATACGATATGTTGATGATGGATTATACATCTCACAAAATAAAGCAATAAATAATAACATCATCCTAAATAAAATCAATAACTTACACCCTATCATACAATTCACCACGGAGGAAGAAATAAACAATAAAATAAACTATCTAGACCTAACAATAACCAGAAATACAAATAACATTGAATACTCTATTTATAGGAAACCCACACAAACCATTAATACAATACCAAACCACTCCAACCATCCCCCACAACATAAAATGGTCGCTTACAACTCACTTTTATACAGGATGCTAAAATTGCCTCTAAATAATGAAGAAAAAACCAAAGAAAAACAAATAATATATCAAATAGCTCAAAAAAATGGATACAATAAAAAAACTATAGATAAATTAGAATTAAAAATATTAAATAAATTAAAACAACCTAAAATCGAACCACAAACAACAAAATGGGCTATATTCACATACACAGGATACAACATAAAAGGAATAACTATAACACTAAAAATAATAAAAATATTAACATAGCCTACAAAAACACAGGAAACATAATCAACAAAATAAACCAACCAGAAAAAATATGTCCCACACTTAAAAACGGAATATACATAATCGAATGCCCAGATTGTAATAAAATATACATAGGCCAAACGAAACAAAAAATTAAAAGACAGATATCAAGAACACCTCAATGCATACATCAAACCTGAAATCTATAACTCAAACTTAGCCACACACGCCATCAAAAACAAACACACATTCCCCATGTTGAAAAATACAAAAGAATTTAGTGAAAGAAAATATAATGTACATACTAATACATAGCACAGAAAGTAGAAAACATACCTGTAAAAACTTATTTATTGAGTGAAAAAGTCTTTTATTGTTTTTTTAACAAGAGTCAAAATGTTTTTCAACTGCCATTACAGATGAATAATAATATTAAAACCGTATTATATGAAAAATTACCTTAAGATCAAGATTAATAATACATTTTACTATTTTGCTGATTTGTTTCAATACACGTTATTGGTTAGTGTACATAACATACAAATCTAAAAATTTAAATCATGATTAATATAGTGTAAGATCCATTTTAAATTTAGTTATAATGCATTTTTTCAGAATTGATTTATCATTGCAATTTTGTAGTTAAAGATAACATCTTAGTTAGATGTGTATTATAGTGGTGCCGAGTGCCGTGCACTCTGAAACCACGATCCAGATTTGTGACGCTCTTATTTAATTGTGGCTTCTTAGAGCATTTGTTTAAAAATTCAGTGTTTAGCTTTTGTGACTATATTCTAGCAATAAATATGTTTGTAAGTTGTGTATTATGTATTATACAATCTTATATTTCCTTTGCTTTGATGTGATGTTGATGGTTGTATTTTTGTTCAAGTTCAAAATGGTGGATTTAACTGTTATGAGGAAACTGTTCACCCTCAACACTATCCCTAAGTTACTGTGCAACTTTGCTCAGATTGCAGAAACTTCGTCTTCATGGTAAAAGTTTCTTAATTAAATATTTTCACATAACTTTATCATCACCATTATCTAGTCATATTAATTACTACTCCTGCATGGTAGTTACAAGATAAGATTTAGTTGCGTTTGTTTGAGTTTCTGTAGGTATATGCAATTTGTTGTAACAATTATTGAAAAAGACCTTGAATCATTTAATATCTATGTTTTCAGATTGGAAAAAAACAGAAAAAATATTGAAAATTTTGTTTCAAAAGGATTTGGATGACAAAAGACAGTTTGGATAATCAGTAGAAAGCAAAAAAATAATAAAAATAAAACTAGAAATTAATACTTGTGGCAAGTAAAGAAAGCTAATATAGTGATTTTTTTAGTTTGGTTCAAAATATGTACAGAATTACATAACAACAGTGACATGAATTTAAAGTTACTGAGCTTTTCAAATATTTAATTCACTAATATTGGAAAAATTCAAGTAATGAAAAAATAGAAGATAATTATTATTCTTCCAATTATTTTGTGAAACAGTAACGACTCCTGGGTTCAGAGATGGAGGATTTTAGATAGGAAATGTGGTACAGAGACAACTTTTTATGAGATTTTGTGAAACAGTAACGACTCCTGCGTTCACACATGAGGGATTTTAGATAGGAAATATGGAACAGAGACGACTTTTTATGAGATTTTGTGAAACAGTAGCGACTCCTGCGTTCACACATGAGGGATTTTAGATAGGAAATATGGAACAGAGACGACTTTTTATGAGATTTTGTGAAACAGTAGCGACTCCTGCGTTCACACATGGAGGATTTTAGATAGGAAATATGGTACAGACGACTTTTTAAGAGATTTTGTACAAAATTGGATCTTATACAAAATTAAAATAACTGGTACCAGATGGAAAAACATAATTTCTGGTTATTTTCATTTTCAGGAGTTGCTGCTAGAGTAGTGAAAACCAGAAAAGAAATTAAAGACAAACAAAAACAATATCACTGCTAGAACATTTATGTTTGAATCTTATTAAGACGGTGTACAATAAAACTAATTGGTTTCAGAGATTTAATCTATTCCCCTTTGTCTTATCTTTTCTTGGGTTGTCCTCTTCTTCCGTGCGGTGTCCACTCCAGAACTTATATATTTATTTGGTTTTCACTCATTCTCTTGACTCTAGAGACATAAACTAGTAAGTCTGACTTTTTACATGGTAAAATTACCACTGTTAATGTGGTATTCCCAAAACCAGTAACTTAAGAGGTGTTCTGGATGGCAAACATTTAATAGCCTCTTGTGTTTTTCACATTGTTGGTGTTGATGAAGCTGGGTACATGAATTAAAGAGGCATTTTTAATGTCAGTATCATAAAATAAGTATCAAAAAGTCCACTGATTAAATGTACAAACATGGGAAAAACAAACCAGCATAAAATATAAAATATATTGGCAGACCATGATCACTAAATTAATTAATTTTGTGTCAAAATGTTGGTATATAAAAACAAATTAACATATAAGTTTGAATGTACATTATTAAATTTTTAGCATATTTTTCACCATTCATCTCATCCATTTAGTGAATTGTTTTTTTTTTTGTAAAATTCATACAAACAATTATTTGATTGGTCAAAAATATATTTTTGTAAAAATAAGCTTTTGTGATATTATTCAAACAAGTTATGTAAATGCGTATATATTATATGTATCCTAGTATTTATTTAATTTATAATTTTTTCTCAAACGTACAGAAATGTCTTTTCACAAGCTAACTAAAAATATTGGTATGTGTTTAATCGTGGTTAAGGATTGATTATGTAACTAATACTATCAGTTTACTGGTCTAATACTGAGTACCAGACCCAACAAACTCAGGTCTGTATGATGGCTATGTACAGTGTTAGACTGTACACAAGACAAACTTTTTGCCAGAAGTAATTCCAGAATCTTACAAACATACACATGGCTTATTCAACAGGACTTCAGAGCTCGGTCATGTGCAGCACATTAAGTCTATTCATTTCGCTTCGTTAGCATCTGATATGTTATAGACAGAGTAAGTATGGCAGACTGTAATGTATTAGATCATGTTGAAAAACAAGGATCCAGGCAAGGAAATATGCTTCTTGGTGTCCATTATAGCTATGAGACAAATTTTAATCTAATTGTAGTTAAAGAGATTGAAAGTTCCAACAGCTGCAAAAACATAAGTAGCAGAATGTAACATGCAAAGGTAGCAAACACAGAAGCTACAGTTGAAAAATTGCAAATCTTTAAGGGATTCTTTTTTAAATCCAAAGGACAAAGTGGACCTGAAAATAAGTAATTGATAGTTAAATGTTTACTTTAAAAACTCAGGATTGCCAGTAACCATGAAATTACAACTTCAAAAGCTCTTACGTAATCCCTACAGGTTGGTGACCATTGGTGTAAATGTATGATGCAAGGAAGGATGAGCACTAGAGAAAAACTCTAGGACACCAGTTTCTAACACAACTTTTACCAGCTCAATCGGCTGTTTTTTAAGCCTAAAATATTATTAAGTAAGATCTGGGAATATTAATATTATCTAGTTAATTTCTGTAGAATAATAAATATGCTTATTAACAAAGTTTAAAGTATCACTGAGTTTATTATGCAGGATATAACAAATATTTGATAAATTATTTAATTTTACAAACAACTAATATACTGTAGTGTGTAATAGTTATGGTATATCAAATTTCTAGCATTTATGATGAAAAAATTATTTAATTGTTAACAATATTAAAATTATTTGTCTTTTTAGATGCTGAACAAAATTTAGGCAATGGAGATTTTAATAATAAAGACATTTCTATTACTAGTGATATGAATAGAAACAATACCTACCGTTCCAAACTAACCCAGCGGAAGTGAAGAAAAAGAGCCAACATGCCAAAATAAACTTCAATAGTTTGTGTGATTTTTGAATGTACGAAATGATGCAACATATTCAAATATCTCTCACTAATAAACATTTGTAATTGTAATTGTATAGGTTTTCCTGTTTTAGCTGTCTTTATAAATATGGAAACGTGTAATATAAATGTGTTATTTGTGGCCAGAACATTCAACAGTATAAGTTAATATTTCCTTAGAAAGTCCTTTAAGTGTATTAGAGTTAAACTTGACTTTTTCGCTTTTTATTTGTTTTGTATATATTTTAGGTTATGAATTTTAAAATTGTAATTTAAAATTAATTATTAAAATAAAATTTTGTATTATTTCTTTAAAACATTGTTTTTTTTTGTTAATTAATATATTATTAAAACCAAAGTCTTTCTCTACACATAACTGAGAGGTAGATCGTAGGATATTCACAAAGCTATATTTATTTCTTGTTCCTATTTATTTTATGTATTGGCGCTATTAATAACTCCAGTACATACTTTAAGCTTTATATTAAATTTTCAGAAACTCTTTAGAATCAGAAGGTATGCAAGCTAACAGATCTAGACCTGCACTATCTAACCTGCTTGTCAAGTATCTATAGCAGACTAAGGCATTAGAATATACTCATAAACCTGTACGAATGTTGCTGACATCCCAACAAATGCAGGGTAACTGAAGGGCACATACTGACTTTTAATTTGGCAGAGAGGGAGACACAATTAGTAATGATGTTTTTAGTGTGGTAAGAGTGATAAAGAAAAACAATTCTTACTAACTGAATTGCCCAGGCAAGCTTACTTTTTGGAGCATCACTTCCAAAAGGAAATATCTTTTGGAGTTTAATTTTAAAATATATCTATTTGGAAATAGTTGTTCAGTGAGTTTATTGTGTCTACCCAATCGCATTGACTTTTTGTAAAAAAAGGCTTCTAACAGTGAAAAATAGATAATACTACACAGTGGACCTTTCAAAATAATTTGTTTCAATTCAATTGAAATTTTGCATTATTCAATTATTAAAATAAATTAAAACCCCCAACACTGAAAAGGTGAGGTATTATACAGATTATAGAATAAATGTATCAGAACAGCTACTAGCAAAATCTGATCTCCCACAGAGTTTACCCTGGGCGAATACAACCCATTATGTCTGCAACCAAAAATTTGCTCTCACTTTTTCATGACAAGGGAATCAGATCCAAGCGTTGTAAAATTGCATTACAAACAAACGAGTGCTTCAGACTTTATCACACTAAACTAAATTTTAAAACTATTTACTGTAAATATTTCTTAAAATTAGGGTATTCTTGTGTACATACAAAATGATCACTAATAGTGAGACCCTAGAATCTAAAGCAAACTTCAAACCGTAAGTAAATTTTAATTTATTATTACTAATAATGATTACACATATTAATCAATTAACAAATAGTAAACTAACAAAGGGACAAAATAGCGAATAAAAAAATTGCATACATAATACTTAATGCTTTATAACTCAGCAAAATACAACACGAGGAATTAATTTGTGCCTCCCAGTGGCTGCAGCACACATGTAATTAGACCAGCAATAGGTTAAATGTCAGCCCTTGCAAGTGTCACCTTCTACTACACCAGAGGCTAACTTTGAAGAGTAATATTTTTAAACAGATTTTATTAATATGTGTAATAACACGTTACCGGAGTGTTATATTACTCAATATTCAAATATGAGAAATCTCTATTCTGATAATTAAAACATTTCACTAGCATAACCCTCCTGATAACTTTTAACAGATGTATTTTACACTTAATTAGAACATTGTTTGATCCTTCAGTGGTTGTCTAGTATAAAATGTTTCTTAAGAACTTTGAGTTAAGCGGCCTGAGAGGTTGGCTAATCTAGTAGTAATGATTAGTAATAGTACTGTAAAAATTATAGACAAATAATAAACTCACCTTCTATGCCAGTCGTGTTTGAGTGATAGATAATTGTGAATATCCAGCTAAAAATTTCCATAAACCAATATCCGCCCAATGTGTTTCAATTAAGGGATCTGTAAAAGGAAGGAGAGAATGAGGGAAAAGCCTTTTGTTTGAGATATTGGCTTATGGTGGACTGAAAGTACTTGTGCAGTTATTTTCGTTAATTTATTTGAATCTTAAAAATTATTAGAAAACATTTTCACAGAAATATCAGTTTTGAATATTTAAAGCCTAGAAACACTAATTACTAACAATTCAATCAGTGAAATCAAAATTATTACAAGGTTTTTTTCTCTCTACCATTAAAATGATTAAGATTAGATGACTAAGGAACAAACAATTCTACAAGCCAACTGAGGCAAGAGGGGAATCAGCAGCACTGTAGCAGTAGTTCACATATTCTCCATGTATAATGTTTACCTGGTATGGTAATACTGTTACTGGTATTCCCCTTCGACTGCAACGTTTACTTTGTCTACCGTACTCGCCAAAATAAACAGTTGTCAGATTTTATTTTCATAGTCTTAAAACACATACAAGTAAAAAGAAACAATCGGTTAGACTAGGTACCATTCTTGAACTTTTGCATCATTTTTGTGAAGGGGCTGTTTCATGCTCCTTATACACATGGTTATTTTTTCCTGTAATTGTATGATGGTGGGTCATAAAAGAAAAATTTCATCATTTCCCAGACTAGCAGGAGCAGGGAGTATATCAAAGAGGTAAAGTAACAGAGGTCAAAGAGGAGGTTATTAGAAAAACTCTGTCCCGCAGCTTTGCAGAGTAGGTAATACACATGGAGCCGTGTGTGACTTCGCAGAAGCAGGGAGTATATCAAAGAGGTAAAGTAACAGAGGTCAAAGAGGAGGTTATAAGAAAAGCTTTGTCCATAGCTTTGCAGAGTAGGTAATATACATGGGGCTGTGTGGTGACTTAGGAGGAGAAGGGAGTATATCAAACAGGTAAAGTAACAGAGGTCAAAGAGGAGGTTATAAGAAAAGCTCTGTCCTGTTGCTTTGCAGAGTAGGTAATACACATGAGGCAGTGTGGTGACTTAGGAGAAGGGAGTATAACAAAGAGGTAATTTAAGAATCGTAAATACAGCAAAATTTCATCAAGCCATTATCGCTCGACATTCCTTTTTTTTGGTTCCTTAAACTCTCCTGTAGCAACTTCGGTAAAATGAGGACAACCTTGATCTTTTAAGAATCCACAATAAATTTGTTCTTGTAAAAAAACAAACTATGTTAGAATCTCTAAACTAGTTAGGAATGCTGTTGGTTTGTAAAATAGTGCCTTTCAGCCATAATTAACTTCAGTACAGCTGTCTGTACAGTTATGAAAAGACTTGTGATAGTGGCGTTGTAAAATGAAACAAAGGAAGAAAAAAACATTTTCAATTATCATTTAAAAATATTTTATTTACAGTCATTTTTAATACAGTATTAAAATTGAATGGGGATGTACATATTGTCATACCATATGAAATTGAATGGGGATGTACATATTGTCATACCATATGAAATTGAATGGGGATGTACATATTGTCATACCATATGAAATTGAATGGAGATGTACATATTGTCATACCATATGAAAACATTAACATAATTAGTATGCAATACTGCACTGTACTACCCGACCAAGTAAACATTGTGGCCGGAGAGAGGTTCACATATTTCCTGTGTCGTTAGTAATGTTTCAGTCGCAATATTTACTTTGTCTAGTAGTTGTTATATTTTTCTCTATAAACTTGTATATTGTTATTAGAGATCCATGTATTTTCACCAGTAGTAGGATGCAATTTCCACCTACGGTGCACATAAGACACTATTTTGGTTCAACCCCTTGAGTAAACTTCTTAAATAAGTTCTATTGAAGTATTAAATAGAACATGTTCTGGTTTTGTATAAAACAGGTTCTTTCCTAGCTCTAGCTTGTAAGAATATCTAATATATAGGGTCTGGCAATAAAACCTGTATTTGAAGAAACCGTTGTGAGTTGTAGTGGTAGCACTGATGTGGTTTGGGTATTGTTTGAAAGTGGTGTATGTGCCATTTTCAGTATGCATCATGGCTTGGCTTGGTATGCATTGTGCGTTTGATGTAGAGTTTATTAGTAACAGTGGTTCTGTGATTGCTACTCAGCGAGCATTTTGTATTCGATTCGAATTTGGCCGACACGATCGTGTTTTTGATAGTAAAACAATATTCAACTGTGTGTGTCAAACTTCAGACAAACAGGCTCAGCACTAAAAAGAAAACCTACTGGCCGACCTCGGACTGGAAAAACACCAGAAAATGTAGCACGCATGAGAGCACCCATTTAACAAACACCAAGGTGTTCAACACTTAAGCATTCAGCTGCCCTGGGATTATCCGATAGGAGAGTAAGAAGAGCTTAATATGTCCCCATTTAAAATTATGGTTACCCAGCAATTAACCCTACAACTGGTAATCGCCGCATGAGACGGCAACAGACGCTTTACGTGGTGTGGCATCGCCGTCTTACACGGCGACCGAACAGTTGCTTTATAATCGATGTTTTTCTCGGCATCTAATAATCAGTTTGAGTAGTACATTACACAGTTAGATTCAAAAGGATATGGACTTTCATTTTATGTTCACTCAGAATATTTTTACCTCTATGACCTTGCTAAATATCTCCCGACAGACAGCTGTGAGCTGACATAATGTTTACGTTTTTGACGTATATGCTCCCGTCTTTGTTGCTTGTTGTGCACTAAGGCTATGTCGATCTGTTTTATTGTAATATAATCATGGACAACTTACTTTCAAGTGACAGGAACTGTCAATAAAAATACTAAAGATCTGCCTGTAAATGTAAAGAATGTGAATT
Organism: Prosapia bicincta; assembly: GCA_036971475.1. Classification (NCBI taxonomy): domain Eukaryota; kingdom Metazoa; phylum Arthropoda; class Insecta; order Hemiptera; family Cercopidae; genus Prosapia; species Prosapia bicincta. The sequence continues at coordinate 320,039,530 of JBAIZL010000002.1, read as the reverse complement.
TAGGAATTGAAAAAAGTGTTTATTACTGGTATAGGCCTAACAGAGGCAAAGTTTTATTGGTCAAATATAAACAGAAGAAAAGCTGTAAACCAGTATACTTGATTAGTACCGGTTGTCATGCTGAGGATAAGATGATAAGAAGCAAGCATGGTCTTCAGGCAGTGAAACCCATCATGATTGACAGATATAATCACAATATGGGAGGGGTAGACAATAGTGACAAGTCCATCTATCATTTGTCTGTAAGTAGGCCTACCAAAAAATACTGGAAGCGAATATTTGCTTGTTGAAGAAGATCAGCAAGATGAAGATAACCTGGATGATGCTGGTAGTAATAGGGAACATTTCTTGGAGCACTTACCGGGACGCAAATACCGTGTTTGTGCAATTTGTGTAGATAAAAAAGATGTAAAGTGGGTCAAAAGTGTGTACTGGTGCCCTGGATGCAATGTAGGCATCAACCCAATTTGTTACAAAACACTGAAGCACTTTTACAGGCCTACTAAGTCTGTAAAAAGAAGGAAAGTCTCTGAATACGAGGAATCCGACTAAACTGACCGTTATTTGTATATATGTTTGTGAATATAACTTTTTACCTGTTAGAAATAAGTGTACATATGACTGGAACCTTTTTTTTCTACATAAATTTAGCTTTATTTTGTATATGTTAAGTTGTGAGTATTCTTTTGTGATTCTTAGTGAGAAACTGTCAAAAACTAAAATGTGTGCTTTCAAAATATGAATTTTTTTTCTGGAGCTGTAACCATGGAAATATAATGTTGAGTCACATATTTCCTTATGATAGTTTTATTCTGTGCATTTTTGTGATTAATTTGATATATTATACATCACTATAATTACTTAACATTTTTTTTGACGTATTTTAAAAAAAACCTCTACGGTGGGGGGTAAAAACACCGCGCCACTACAGGATTTTTGACTGCCAGTTGTAGGGTTAAGTGAGAACAATTTTAAAACTCGCAGAGCTGTGTGTGAGGAAATTCTTCAGAACATCCCCCCCTGGCGCTTCGTTTATTTCTTTGGATGAGGCCCACTTCCACTTATTTGGTACTGTAAACAAACAGAATTTGCACTCTGTTTATTTACAAACATTGTTCTACAAACCTGCAAGCACTTAAAGAGTCTATCACCAACAAAGTAACAGCCATTCCAAGACAAATGACAAAAAAACTATGAAAGTTAACTATAAGAAAGACTTCGTTAATGTATCAACAATGGAGGACGTCATTTAGCAAATATAATTTTTAAAATGAAGTAATGGAAAATGGCAAAGTAGTCATTGTTCAGGTATAACGATATGTTTTCTGTATCTGTCTTATTTTTTTTGTAACTACCTTTTAAAATTAGGGAGGTTTTTTTGCCGGACCCTGTATTAACGTCTACTTAAGTAAAATAAAAATTTATTCAATCTATAAGTCCCCTCATAGTAGAAAATTTGTCTGAATTACACAGGAAGGTAAATTATGAAATGAAAAAAAAGTTCACACAACAAAACAAACCAATATTTTTGACAATTTTTATTCAACATTGTAAAAAATGTTTTGAAAGGCCTTATACTATCTTATTTTCTATAACAGTGAATATAGGTACTTATTTAAATATTAAATTATTAAGTAATTGAAAACTTCTAAATTATATCAAAAGGAATCTTCTTTGACAATTGTTAAGCTTGAAATTCAAATATAGATAAATAAGTGTGGTTCATCATTAGCCTAAGTAGTTTGAGGATTAAACATGTATATTCTATTGATACTTCTGCTCTGAGACTTTCCACAAGCATCTCAATCACATTTTTTATTAGAAAAAAAAGTTTAATGGTGTTGAATTATCAAATATAAATTAATCGACTATTGTTTTTATTTTTTCTATGGGTATGAATAATTTAAAATTACCCAGTGTTAAAATTTCAACACTACAGGTAAACTTATTAGCCATGCTCCAGTTATCAACAGAGAAAAATTATGTTGTACATATGTGTGTGTGTGTGTGTGAGCTTATTCATATACTTGAGAAAATAAAACACAGCCTAAACCATTGATGATCAGGAGTTGGAATTTATTTAATGTTACTGAACTAGTTTTTAATTGTTGAAATTGCATTTTCAACAAATAACAATAGTTCTATTAGAAAGGTTATTGTACAAAAGCAGCATTAAGATGTTGACAAGGTCACTGAAATATATAAATTTGCAATGTGTCATTTTATTGGAAATTGTGTTAATTTAAATTTCCCAAGATTGCTTCCAAAATTTTACTTTTATGGCATATCTGTCTGGGAATATTAAGTAAGTTGTATTTTAAAAAATGGTTTCCTTTATTGATATGAATCTCAAGGCAAAAGTAATCAAATTTCTGAAGTATTAGCAGAAGGCTTGAAACTTGACCTACGCTAGACAGATTCTTTATGAAGTTGCTTGATGCAATCATCTTGAATTCACTGATTAAATTAGTTTATTTTATTTTTTTAATTAAAACTTTTAATTCACTAAATTGGTTTAAAAAAATATTATGTCTTTATAAATTAGCTATAATTTGATAAACAAAATATAGTTTACATATTTTACATAACATTATATTTGTCCATTATAGATATTTCTACATATAGCTAGTATGCTGAACCACAGTACCATATAAATTAAGAGTTTAATGTGCCAAATAATAAATAATAATGTTAAAAAATGCCAAAATTCCTTTATGAATCAACATTTTGTCCTAGATAACTGATATAGTTTCTGACAATGTTTGGGATGTGATGAGGAATATTAATTACATCTTTTGATTGTAATTAGTATTCATTTCGACTTAATATCTATAGTTGGTAACAGACCTGCATGGTAATGTTCTTGTGGTTACCTATTAAAAATAAACTAATACACAGAATAGAAAGCTTCTGATAAACAAGGCAGGAGCTGTAGTTATTAATTAATACGATATTAATGTCAGAACTTTTTCTTGAGAAAATAAAATATTTCAAGTTATTTCACAAAAACTAAATAAGTTTTTCAATATTTAAAATCTCCACCAATGATAGACTTACAAGAGGATAATACATTTGTTTTATTTAGTTTTAAATGCACAATTAGAGGTGTTTTAAATAAACTATTTTAATAAATGTTACCAGCTAACTTAAGTAAATTCAGAACTAAGTGCAAGTTTGGTACAGGACTTTCAACCATTAAGAAATAAAATAAACTAGATAGAATATAATTAAGTAGATATTTCTAGGGGAGAGAATGGAACTGCATAGTGAACATTTTTAAAATTCCTAGTGTTTGGCCCCATTGGGCGGAATAAGTATAACCCTAACATATCTAAAACAATCGAATATTATTAGCAACATATGGTGTAATGTTATACTAATGGGACAATGAAATGAAAACAAACACAATTCTTAACACACTAAACAAACAAAAGAAATATTTAGATTAAATAAACACTAATAATTACCCAAATTAAAAAATGTGAGTTGAGGTAATATTAGGAACTGATGACAAAGAATAGTTCAAAACTTGTACTTAAAGTTCATCTTTAACAGGTATTGAGCTTTGACTTGTGCAACATCGTATACAATGTATCTGTGGAATATGTTAAGGCAATATTTATACATTAGACTACTGAAAGTCTAAAAACAAGTAACATGAACAAACATTTTTTATGTCAATTCCTACTTAGGTAAAAAAAAATTATTTGAGTTACTTTTTATTAAATAATTACAATGAATATAAATAAAGTAACATGACATATGCATTGAAACAGCTGTTTTACCACATAACTTAGAACATAAAATCAGCTGTTCTATGAAATCTTATGTTATCATTTATTTTAAGCCAAATGGGACAAAATAACTATATTGCATAGCTTGCCCCTTTTGTGAAAAGTTTTTCTCCCATATAAAACCAAAATTAATTCATTAAATTTAATTAATGAATTATTACCTGGAAAATCTGTATTAATATCAAGTGTCATCCACTACAAGTTTAAAAAAAATGCATTTGAAATTGAGTGTCGCACAAGTTCGAGTGTTTGAAACAAATGTTGCACCGTAGGGACCATTTGGCCTTGAGAGACTGAAATAGGTGAGAGTGGAGGTGGAGGGCTGCGTTGAGACAGTATCAATACTTTCCTACAAACATGATAAAGTCTGTCAAAACGCTGATTTGTATGAGACGGTTGATATGAAATTTGATGATAAATTAGCTAGGTATAAAATAATAAACAATCTTTAAATATGTGTAGACATATCGGATGCAGATTTTGATGAAATTGTTTTCAGAAGTGGTAGTACACGAGAAAGTGGGAGTGAGCAAGTGCGGTTAGCTGGACGCAGCTATACCTTCTGTAAAGGGGCATTCCCGCTAAAAAAGATGCAAAATAAATGTAAATAGTGTAGATGTATCAGTAATATTTATAGTAGGAAATTATGTTTTGAGAAATGTTTTATAAGCAATATACCCTCACCTATTCAAAGCGTCACTGGTGTCAAACTCAAAACACGTTCAATATTAATCTGAATACTGCCTAAATAAAAAAAAAAAAAAATTGTTTAGCACTGTGTTGTATTGCAGTAGCCACAGTAAATGTGACAACGGATTTTTAATTGTAAATAAAATCAATACATGCTTTTTATCAATTATGATCTTTTTACAGTATTTTTTAGTTTTATTTGCATTTTACCCACTTTAAGGTAATTTTATATTTTGTAACAGACTTTCATTCATTTAATTGATAAGTACCTTCATTTATCTACTGTACTTAAAGATAGGCAGGCTGTATGAATATCTGTCAGAGCTACTATAACGCAACCTAATGCCTTCTGAAAGTAGTAAAATACTGCAATAGCTTCTACAACAAGAAGTTCACCACGGCATAGAATGTAAAAATGCTCTGTAGGAATAAGATATAAACCCCCTTCCTGGATTCTCTAGATTACCCAACATATTCATGCTTATCTTGACATGCTGCCCTAACACTGAATTTAACAATTCCAATCTCATCTGATGGATACATTTTCTCTTCCAAGTAATTCTTATATTCTTGTTCTTCCCTCTTGTTGAAAGCATAAAATAGAAAATCAAAACCCTCTTCAATATTAATTTGGAAAAGCTAAAAAATAATCACAAATTGTAAGTTAAAGGATACTCGTTATAAAGCAAAGATGTCTCATGTCGTTGAAGGACATTCTTAGGTGGTCCTAATGGTACTTCTACATCATTTTCTAACTTCACACTTGATCCTGGGTCAGGAGATGTTACTCCACAGCCTTTTGTACTATGAGTGCCTTTGGGTAGTTTTTCAACATATTCTGCATGAGTACGTTCATACCTGTAAGAAGACAATGTTCTACCATTAAAAATCTGATGAAAAACCACACAAGTTATTTTTAATATAATTTTATTTGATTTTAGTGAATTAATCCTAATGAAACACAAAACCCATTTCTTTGTCACTGTTACAGAAGTTCTTGTAATTATTGTATTATTTTAACATTTATTTTCCCAGACATTTACTGTCAACTACATGAAATTAAAAAAATACATGACTCCATCATAAGCAGGTAGTTTTAGGTACACAATTAATTCTTGTACAGCTTGATTTTGAGTAGTTATTACATGACTTAAGTCATATTTAGTCCTGACTTTTCCCAGCTGTTTGGGCTTTTTGAATCCATAAATAATAATGAATACACTCCCTATGTACTATTTATGAGTTTATGTATCAACTGATTCATACACAACAGCCAATACGATTAGTGATGTTACACAATAATAAAATTTAAAAACATACTTCATGAAGAGTTATGACATTACTATTTATTAGAAATACAATGTTGAATATTAATAATAAATACTCAAAAACCTCTTATCCACAATACTTTTTAATTTTACATTCATGTACATTTCAGTTACCAAGTAACCATCCTCAGATGGATAAAAACTGCCTAACTTTAGAAAATTACCTTCTTTATAATTTACGGAACTACTTACCCCCACTCTGATCGCTACAGCTCCATCTCTTAACCAAGGCACAACCACGTCCACCAAGTGAAAGCAAGGAATACCACATCAACTTACTAAAATATGAACTAATTATAGAATGAATTCTAAATCAAAAGTTTTGAAAATAACTAACTCAAAACTATATACAAAAATCATAACCCTATTTAATAGGGCCGATTCCAATTCTCGATTCCAGGATTCGTCGATTCTAGGTGGTATCGAGGAATCGTCGCTATTCGATTGTTCACAGATTAAAAGTGTCGATTCCGATTCCTATTTTGTTAACTATTAAAATATATGTGTGGAGTAATTTATTGGAAAAATAATTAATTATCAACTATGTCTTATTTATGTATTAGTTGCTTTGAATGAATTAAACAATTAAAGCAAATACCGATTTGAGATAACAAAAATATTATTATTTATGAAGCTACAACTTCACTTATGCCACTTTCACTCTTTCATGTTAATTAAATGGGAGTTTTAATGTTCAGTTAGGTACAATTATCTCTAAAACGATTAAAGATATCCTAGTGAAATTTTTAGGCAGTTATTATCACTATGGAAATACAATACTTATTTACTTTAACCACGTAAGTGATTTTCAGCCGAAATATTTCACCGGCCGATGCAGAAACCCTTAACGAACACCAAAAAATAATAATAACACTCTCGCCAGTCACACAAAATTAAAATTTTTGAAAAAAAATATTTCACCCCCAAAATTCAAGGTCACTTAAAACCTTACGAAATTAATGTTTTACCTTGATTTTTTTACTTTGAAACAAGCAAAATGCCTCAAAAATTATTTAAAGTTACTAGTGATGCTACAAAAATTACCACCAGATGTGGAGAAGGTATGTCATACTAATCCAGAATGTTGAGGAAGAAGGTACCCCAGGAGAATTGACAATAGAAGAAGAAGTAAACAATTATCTGGAAGGTACCCCAGGGGAATTGACAGTAGAAGAAGAGGTTAAGAATTATCTGGGGGAACCATTAGCCAGTCCAGATTGTGATGTTGGGAAGTATTGGGCAGTAGAAAGTCCCAAATACCCTCAATTGAGTGCAATGGCAATAAAATGCCTGTCTGCCCTACCCGCGACAGTGTGTTTTGAAAAACCTTTCTCAACTTCAGGAGTTATATGTGACAAGCGACGAAAATGGCTAGACCCACTACGTGTTCAAATGTACACGTTTGTTTTAGAACAGAAATGGACATTACATACCAGACTTTTAAATATTAAAAACTACCCTATTTGTATTAATTTTTTACTTTTTATGTTGTTCGTTTGTTTTTATGTTTTGTTTTGTTTTGAGAGACAACGTAAATAGGCTTAGGTATTTTTTCAAACATCATAAAATAAGTAAAGTTCACATTTTTAACTTTAAAATAAGTCATTACTTTTATCTGATATGTTTTTATGCATTTTAAAATTCCTATTGATAAATCAAGGTTGAAGGTTTTGTGTAGTCTATTACATTAAAACAGAACTTTTAAATGGTTTTGCCATATGACCAAGATGTTAACTAAATTAATTATTAGAGAACTAGAACGTAAACTAAAACAACTTGAAAGAATCGAGAATCGAACGGAAAATTTTAGAATCGGAATCGGCCCATCCCTAGTTATAACCAATAAATTGTTTTGAAAGTTTATATACTAGTAAACATAAACCTGAGAGTTTATTTAAATTTTAAGAGGTCCTATTCCTCATTGAATTTGGTATTCACTTGTTAAGTAGGATTATGATTTTTATATATATTTTTGAGTTGTTGTTTTATGAACATTTTAATTTAGACTTCATTATACAGTCGGCGCCGCTTATTGTGATCACGGTTAATGTTATCATTCGGTTATTGTTATAGTTTCATTGAAAAACAAACACGGACGTATATTAATACATTGTAATTAGGCCGCTTATTGTAATCATCTGTTCGCTTATTATTATCATTTAATTTGCCATTCAAAATCATATGCGTCAACGTATACTAGCATAGACCAAGTAAAAATGTCTACAAAGTAGTGTAAACAGCACATGCAACACACAATGACGCCCAATTCATAGAATGTTTATTTTTAGAATGACAGAAATACTTTATAACGGTTTCAGCACTTAGCACAGTTCTCAGAATGTCTCCCTTACTCTTTGTTTACGCAAACACCCTAGCCTCGCTTGAGTCGACTTTAGTTGTTTGTTAACATTAGTTGATGCTACTACTGAACCATTTACAGTACAGCCCTACTGTATTTTTTAACAGTGAATTTTTATGAAGGTTTATTACAGTATTTCAGTGTGATTTTACATAACTTAATTTTCAAAGATCTTTTTCGTTTTGTTTTGTAGAGTTTAGTGTCACTTGAAGTTTCAAAGGACAATATAGCAACATGTCCGAATCTCAAAAGAAAAGACGCGATTTAAGTCTTAAACAAAAACTTGATATTCTAGATAGGTACAGTAAATTACCAAAAATGAGTCAAAGAAACGCTGCTTCTCAACTTGGCGTTTCTCAACCTCTCTTATGTAAAATATTGAACAACAAAGAAAAAATCTTGTCATTATCAAAGTGTAATGCAAATGTTGACAACAAAAGACATCGTTCTGGGAAGGATCCGCAAGTGGAATCAGCTTTGAAATTGTGGTTTAAAAATGTTCGCGAAAAAGATGCTCGAGTTGACGGCCCACTAATGCGTCTAAAAGCTGAGGATCTTGCCAAAAAAATAGGAAAACAGGATTTTAAAGCCACAGATGGATGGTTCAATCGATGGAAGAAAAGGGAAAACATTGTTTACAAGAAAACGTGTGGTGAAAAAAGAAATGCTGATTTTGTTGGAGCTGAGGACGGGTTACAATACGAATGGCCAAAGATTTTGGCCGAGTATTCTCCTAGCTGCATATACAATGCAGATGAAACAGGACTTTATTATCGTGCTTTACCCGAACATACTTACTTATTTAAAAATGAAATTGCTAACGGCTGTAAAATATGTAAACAAAGAATAACTGTTTTGTGTTGTGTTAACATGGTTTGTCATAAAGAAAAACTCTTAATTATCGGTAAATCTAAAAATCCACGTTGTTTTCAAGGTATCAAAAAGCTACCGGTTGAATATCATTCAAACTCCAATGCTTGGATGACATCAAAAATTTTTAATGAATGGCTGACTAATTGGGATACCAGATTCAAATGCAACATTGTCCTTCTACTAGACAACTGCACTGCACATAATGACATAAGCACTACGCTAAAACACATCAAAGTGATTTATCTTCTGGCCAATACTACATCAATTATTCAGCCATGTGACCAAGGCATAATTAAAAATCTCAAAAGTTTTTATCGACCAGAGATGCGTGCTAGAATTATAGAAAATATGGATGAATTTCAAACCCTTACCTCAAATGAATTGGCTAAAAAAACTTCTTTACTCGATGCTATTCATCTGATAGCAAAATCTTGGAATGAAGTTTCTGAAAAAACTGTGAAAAATTGCTTTAGAAAAGGTGGGTTTTTTTTGTTGAAGAAAATCAAGAGCAAGCTACATCTGAGGAATACTCTGAAGAGAACTTGAAGCCTTTCGATTTGTTCTTAAAAGAATATACTGAGTGGATGGAAGTTGACGATAGTATTGAAACAGCAGCGGAAATGACTGAAGACAATATTTGTGAGGTAGTTGTTTCAACATCAAAAGTTACTGAAGAAGAAGAAGGCACCGATGATGACGAAAATGATAAATGTGTACCGCAAAGATCTAAGCAGGAAGTTCACCAAGCTCTTGAGATTCTAAGGCAGTTTGTTCAATAAAAAGCAGAAAATTTCAACAAACATTATGAATATGAATAATTTATAAACAATATTTTACGAGAAGACTACAAACAGTCACATATAGAGGAATTCTTCGAGAAAAAGTAAATGTAAATTTGAAGTGTAAATAAGATTGAAGTGTTTTATAATGAAGTTTTATGTGTTAAAATGTTTTGATCAAGTGTTTTACGTAGTTCTATATACTGTATTATTTTTTCAATTATGCTAGATTCAGTGTTTAAAAAAAAATCTACAGTGGAATAAAATATACTGATATGAAATATGCCCACTAATTTTAACAAGTAGAAAACTAAATTACAGAAATTCTACTACTGTACATAAAACTGTCTGGAATAGCATCAAAATTTGGTAAGTACAGTTTAATTATAGTGTTACTGAATTAGAATTACTTGATGTAATGATAGGCTTACATTACAGAATTAGAATTACTTGATGTAATGATAGGCTTACATATCGTTCAGAACAAACAGTTGTGGCAATAATACAGTGAGTTCAATGCAGTACGGCTGTAGACTACATCGTGATTAAGCGCTCGGTTATTGTTATCAAATATGCTTCTGACAAATATGATCACAATAAGCGGCGCCGACTGTATTATTAGTTTATATTTTAATAAGTTGATGAGGATTTCTTGCTTTCATTCGGTGGGCATGGCTGCGCCTTGGTTAAGAGGTGGGGCTCCGCCGATCTAAGTGGGGATAAGTAGTTCTGTAAATTATATATAAGGTATTTTTGAAAAGTTATTTAGTCTTTGTATGTTATTCCTCTGAGGATGGTTACCTGGTAACTGAAATTTACATAAGGGTACAATGAAAAAGTGTTGTGGTTAAGAAGTTTTTGAGTATTTATTATTAGTTATGACATTAGCTGTCAAATTATTAAATTTTTTTTAATATTTAAAGTTACTTTTATTTTAGTTAGTTTATAAACACCCTGTCTGAAGACAAAAAGTGAAAGAAATTTACTGTAACCACCTACCGACATAGTTATATCATTACATAATTCATTTGTACAATATTTACTAATACAGTACAGTCTCGCTAATCCGGTCTCCGATGATCCGGAGCTCCGGCTAATCCGGACGGCCCAAAAGTTTTGTTTAGTTATAGTATTTTACAGTGCACAATCAGTCTGCTGTCCACAAAAATATTTATTTTTATACGTCTATATTTGTTATTTTTCAAAGGGGTTTTCCTACTTTAATACTCAAATAATATAATTTATTCATTAAAATATGAAATAGGTGTACCACTTGTTTGTTTCTTTTGCCTACTAAAGTAGAAAAAACTTCTTTGAAAAAATATATACAAATTAGATCACCCAACACTACAACGTACGTGACATCAGAGACATCTTGCGATAAACAAAAGATAAAGGACCGCTGACTAAACGGATAAACAGTCTATCCGTCTGGCGTCAGGTCAGTTGTTTTGTCGGACAGATGCCACTTTTCCTGCTTCTCGCAAGATATCTGCTCAGTTGTCATTTAATTCTAGTGCGATATTGATCTGTGTTTTTTATTTACGTCTCGTTCAGTGTTCAGTGAAAATGGCGACTAAACGTAAGTCAGTGACAGTGACAATGGAACAAAAACTCCAAGCTTTGTTTCGTATTGATGGAGGTGAATCGCTTATTAAAATTGCAAAAGAGTTAGGTGTGGGAAAACAAACTGTTTCCGATTGGAAAAAAAAGCGACAGGAAATTGAAGATTTTTGTGCAAAAATGGTTAGTAAAGACAGTTTAGGCGGCAGAAGCACTTTGAAAAAACCAAAAAATGAAACCCTAGATGATGCTTTGTATGTTTGGTTTTGCCAACAACGGGAACAGGGTGTTCCTTTATCGGGTGTAAATTTGCAAACGATCGCGCTGAAACTGAATGAAAAGTTAAAAGGAGACCCTAATTTTACTGCCAGTGTGGGATGGCTGTCACGGTGGAAGGAACGACACGGCATCCGTCAACTCGGAATAAGTGGTGAAATTTTGTCAGGTGACAGTGATGCAAGTGAAAAATTCAAAGACAAATTTGGCAAGTTTCTCAGAGATGAAAACTTACAACCTTGTCAGGTGTTCAACGCTGACGAAACTGGATTAAATTATAAAATGTTCCCAAAAAAAACTTTAGCTTCCAAATTAGATTCAGTAGCAAAAGGCCATAAAGTTAAGAAAGAACGTATGACTTTGCTGCCCTGCAGTAATGCTTCTGGCGATCTAAAATTTCCACTTTTGGTGATAGGGAAATCTGCAAAGCCTAGGGTTTTTAAAAATGTAAATTTAAGTGTTCTACCGGCCCAATACAAGTTCCAAAAATCAGCGTGGACGAACAGTCAAATTTTTAAGGACTGGTTTTTTGAAAACTTTGTTCCAACAGAAAAGTTTTTAAAAGAGAAAAAACTCCCTCGAAAAGCGGTTTTACTAATTGATAATGCCCCATGCCACCCAAATGAAGAAGAATTGCGTCATGGTGACATTTTTGTTAAATTTCTTCCTCCTAACGTAACGGCTCTCATTCAGCCGATGGATCAGGGCGTGATCGAAGCGATAAAACGGCGATATAGGAAAAAGTTAATTTTATCGCTTTTGGAACAACAAGAAGCAGATCCAGCTACAAAATTTATTGAAAATCTTAAAAAAGTGACTATAAAGGATGTCATTTATATGGCTGCAGAATCGTGGGAGGAAATTCAACCGTCTACACTACAAAAAAGCTGGAAAAAATTGTGGCCTGAAATGCCACAGGAAAGTGGAAAATCTGACAGTCAACCTACTAATGACGACAATGAATTTGTTCAGATTTTTCAACAATTGGAGGGTTGTGCCGAGTTGAAAGACACTGATATTTCCGAGTGGATTATCAGTGATAATGACATTGGTCATCAAGTGCTCAACGAGGACGAAATCGTCGCGGTGTGCACTGCAAACGCAGAAAATGACAGCTCGGAAGAGGAAGACTACACAGACGAACCTGTCAGCCTAACTCATGATGAGGCGGCTGCAATGCTGGAGGGGTTGATGACTTACTTTGAGAAACAAAGTGATACGTCAACTGCGGAGCTACTGACCTTGAAACGCCTACGAGATCGTACTGTGAAACGACGTCATTCATCGTTAAAACAAAAGAACATTACGGACTTTTTTCACTAAGTTTTTTAAAGTTTGTTTTTGTTTCAGTTTCATTTTTGTGCGTTTATACAGTATAGTGTAAATAACTTTATGTGAATACTTTTATTCAACGAGAAAGGTGCTTAGATATTTATTTATGTCATGACTTTTCTGTTATAATTATAGGATTTTTTGCTACATAAGCTATGAAATACTGTACTGTAAGCTATATTTAGGCCTCAATTTCACTAAAACTACAATTTCAATATGTTTTCCCACCTAAAACACATATTGTATGCATTTGTTTGGCTTTTTCCGTCTAATCCGGACTTTCGTTGATCCGGACCGGGTCCGGTCCCATCAAGTCCGGATTAGTGAGACTGTACTGTACCATATGTGCCAAATTAAACAGTACTGAAGACGCTGTAACATTTTATTTACATAGTTTTTCCACAGATAGAAGTAAAAAAAAAGCTAAATCACTTAGATGCGGGTATAAACATGTTCTATACAACCTTCTTTCAATTTCATACAACACTGTATAGTTCCTGAAGGTTTTGCATCATTGTAACTACAGCTGATTCAGTTCCAGTACTGTTTATTTTGGTGCATATACAAGAAACATACACTGCTACACAACTTTGATTTAATAATAAAGTATTCTCACTATGATTTAAGAACCATATTGTGAGAAGCTGTGTATACCAGAATATATTTAATCTCTCAAGCTAACCTCTAACCTAATAACTTACATATTTCCCAGTGCAACTTCGCACAGCAAAAGTAGACCAGTGTTGTTAGTAGGTGATGTCATACAGTAATTTGCAGATTTAGAGACCATGTCTGCGAAGTAAATTCCTTTACCAAACATATAACCTGTAGAAGGAGCCTCAGGTGGGGCTATACGCAAACCCTGCAACATAATTCCCAAACAACACACTGCAGGCATTTTGAAATTTATCTCTTCAAATGTGTAGTTTTAATAGGCTATTAAACGTGTACATATAGAGCATCATATAATACACAGCTATAACATTTATTTCTTAATAAAATAATATTAACAAATTTTGTAAAGTAGGTCAGTTGTATACTTTGAGTGGCAAGAGTTTGTAACTGTAAATTGTCTTCGAGAGGTAACGTCACTTAACTCAGCCAAAGATCCTCTGAACCCAATTATTGTGATCTATTAATACCAAGTCTTGATCAAGTATTATCTCTTATATTATGGGAAATTTACAGGATCTACAGATTTACAGAAATATAGGTGATCATATTACATCTTTATTAATTTACTGTCTGCAACATGTCATGTAGTCCTACTAGTCTTTCACTATATATATATATATATTATCCTAGTGGCTGTATTATCCATTATTGTCGGGGAAACTAAAAATAAATTAAACAACAACTTGTAGAACTTATAATGTAAGTAAACTTTGAAAAACTGAGACAAAACATTTCCGACTGCACAAGGTGATCTTTGACCTACTGACAAAGATTGTTTAGTGAGGTTAAAAAGGTTTTTCAAAGTACAATTTTTTGAAATTTATTTCAGAAAATTTTATTTTAAGTTCGGAAAATTGTTAGTATGTTTGATAATAAAAATAAAATATTCATAACTTTAATTACAGCTTTGCTTTCATTCACCTTGTTTAGTAAATTAATCCTAAAGTACAAAATATTTATTGTTACACACAAACAATAATTTAATCATTGTACAAAAACTATAAGGAAAAACTAAGATTAAAATTCAGTCATATTAAACAGTGAGATATTTAAATTTATACCTGAATCATGCATTTTCTTAGCCTTTATCATGGTCTTTCTTCATAAATAATGTTTGTAAACAAACACAAGGAACTCCTATGAAAGTATATTTCCTGGTATTAAGGTTCAGAATTTTAATGCATTTAAAACTAAAGGATTCAAATAATTGTAACCAAATTAGTTATTTGTTAACTTTCATATTTACTTTGAATTTAAGAGACTTAATTAACAAAAATAACTGTTATTGTCAGTGTTACATTAAACTTTTATTAGATATACTAGTACATAATGCTGGGATTCAAAAAATATTTTAGTTTATATTTTCCTGACAAAAGTTTCTGCGAAAAGAAATTATTCTCACCTTTAACTATTAGTATTTGATTGCCAAATACAACTGTAGTGAGCTTACCACCATTACAATAGGCACTTACTCTTTCGCTAAGAAACACTCACAATAACTTTTACTCTCACTATTCAAATGCAATTATGCCCAAATATGGCTTCTTTAACCAAATTCTGTTATTAATAACATGAATATTTTAAACTGCTTCCGACCACTATTCAGCAATGAAATCAGGCTTTCGTTTCACTACTCAGTGTGCATGTTGAGTCCCGAAGGTTTAGGAGATTTTCAGTTTACTATGTCATATAATTTGCATGTTGTGAATCCTAATGTCAGAAACTTTAAAATCCTCTCCTAGAGGCTGCAGGACCTCGTTGTGTGTTGGTCCTTTATTAATTTAAGGAGAGGCCTCAGAGGAGACTGATGGTATGAAGCTGAATGAACTTCGTGAATATAGTACAAAAAAACTTTCTAATTCCTCATGCTTGGGACCGAGGGGGGGATATCTGAGAAAAAGACAAAATACAGAAGTCGTGGAATTAATATGTAATAGTAGCTAAACATAGCACATAAATATGAAAATAGGGGTGTAATGTAATTAACATTTTACTTACATTATTTATGTCAGCCGAAATACTCAACAACACTATTTCACAACACGATACAAACGCAGGAAGCCTGCAGTATAGTTTGTAATTACAAATACAATACAGTATGTTACTCTATTTTTATAAAAAAGTATGTTACAGTACCTAGTAAGAACAATAACAATACCAAGAAAAAATAAGGTATATTAAATCTATTTACGTTTTAGTTTTAAAAAAAGTCTAATTATCTATTGTACTAAAGAATTTTTTTTCTGATGAGGCTTATACTAAGTGACAATGCAGAAGATGTTTGTCATTACTATGGGTTCTACTGTATTATATACTACACTTTATGGTTTATATGAGAAAGCTGGTTATTTTCTAAAAACTAGTGAAGGAACACAACTTACACAGAAACAAAGTAAGTCAATTTAAGAAATAATTCTTTAGCTTGATTTACATTATTTAAGTCTTATAGACAATTTGAACAAAAAAAAATTAAGTGAACATTATACTTTTGAAAAGTTAATGATCACTTTAAAGGGTAAGGGACAGTAGATTATCACTGGCAGATAATAGTTCCTGGAAAAGTTTCCCTTCTAGCTTGACACATTTAGCACGGCGGCCATATTGGAAATCTCATCAAACTACTGACTGGTTTTTCATTAACTTCCACATTTGTCTTATCTCAAAATACATACTTAAATGCTTATTTATAAATGGGAAAAATAGTAAAAAAATGTGAACACTCTATTTAATGCCGGTGCACTTGCTGTTCCTGCCAGTGGAATCATTGAAATTCTATGCGGGTTGATTAGCTTGTCAGTGCATCTAATTATCGTGTCCGTTGCTTTCATCTTAATAATTTTATCTCTACCATATAAACGATAATGGGGGACATCAAAACAGTGTATTAGACATTAAAATAGGGTTTCCATTTTTCGGGTCACAATAAAAAAGAAAGGAAATTTACATAAAATATTTACTAATACAAATGATAAAATACTATATGACAAATATTAAAACTCAATAAAAAAGACAAAAAAAGTTAATTTACATAAAAACCTAAAGTACCTACACTAAAAT
The DNA here is from genome assembly GCA_036971475.1 of Prosapia bicincta. NCBI lineage: Eukaryota > Metazoa > Arthropoda > Insecta > Hemiptera > Cercopidae > Prosapia > Prosapia bicincta. The sequence goes on along the minus strand of JBAIZL010000002.1, from coordinate 320,022,804 downwards.
ATACTACATACTAAAATTAACTACTCAACCTTTAACTCCCAATGTTTGTTTCTGCTTGTGTCATGGGTTTCACAAAGCGATAGATATTGATAATGTAAACCCAGGCATAGATAATGCTTGTCATGTCCTAGACTATTTATAGCCGAGATTAGCTGACACTTGTTTACTACAATTTTATGATGACACACTAGGTTTTCAAGTGTCTAAGCATTTTTTTATTGACAATACTCAGTTCCCACCTCGAGTCGGTTCATTCATTCTAATAGTCTGTTATCGTTTATTCTTGCATTAGTTCAGAAAGCCTAGTTTATTTTTATGACTGTTGTTTTTACCGGATATTCTGCCATGTTAAGTGGTTAAAACTAAAACAATAAAATATTTATTAAAATCAAATTAAATTTGTTCATGAAACTTCCTTTACTCCTCTCAATGCAAAGGGGAGGCTCCTCGCAGCAATAAAAAGAGGTTTCAGTTCTTTTGTTTTTTTGTAAATAAACCATGCACCTCTTCGGAGTTTTACCTATTTAATCGTACAGGGGCCGGGAAAATTGCAGGAAAATGTTCAGTTACTATGACTGATGGGGTCTCTTGAGAGGTCGGCTAGAATATTCAAATCTCAAAAAGTTAACTTGGGATGGTCGGATTTCAAAACGACCAAGACATAATGTTCTCCAAACTGTTCTGAAGCACTGACGTAAAAATCAAACCTTTTCCAAAACACTTCTCGAAACTAAAGGAGTTTTAACTAGACTGGGAGTGAGCGTGTCGATGCGCTTGCCATCTCTCAGAAAGGAAGTGCGCCAAGCTCTCAGTGCCTCACAAGGGTAGCCAGAGTGTGCAGATAGGCTAGCTGTACTGAACATGTTAAATGATGTCATAAAACACTTACTTGAGCAAGTATGCCAGCAAAGTTGGTTGTACGAGAGCCATGCCAAAGCAGTTTTCTGTTTGGTAGTTTCTTAAATGGTTTGTACCTCTTCTCTTCACCATGACGGGAAATTTGAAATGCCTAAAATTAAAGAATATTTACATACAGTAAAACAATTACAACCCACAATCAAATATGTATAATTTTTATATCTGTCATTAATATAAGAAATATTAGGTTAGAGAACAATGCAAGCAGACAAAATCTGTTAAAATTTTTGTGAATATATAAAGTATTTTTATCATATATAAATGAAGAGTGCAGAATCATTGAGTACAGTAACAACAAAAGTTTTTGCAATTTATATCCATGTATATTCCATTTAGTTGTATAATAATTGAAATAAATAACAGTGACTCGTAAGTTATTTGTCAAAAATAGTTACAATGAGATTTTGTATTAGCCTGCAAACATTTTACTGAATACATAACATTACTAAATGGGCTTAGAAAGGAAAACCTATAAGTGTTGAATATGATTGGTTCAAGCATTTTAAATAAGTATCTCTCTCAAAATATTCACAGGCGTTTCCCTCGGATTTCAAGTAATAATTTGACAAGGTGAAAGCGACATTTAAGAAGGAGCTGGGACTTAGAGAGTATATGTTAGGAAAACAAGGTAATAATAAAATTCTCTAACTCTATATGTGATTGTATATTCTTCTTGATAACTATTTTAGTTCTTTGCAAGAAATTTAATTTTCTATTTTAAATTTGTTTTAAATACTATAAGCATAAAATCTTTAATAAAAACAATCTAAGTAAGAATCAATAAAATCTTCAAACATCCACTTGTATTAATCAAGTGTGATTCCATTTTGAGTGCCACAGAAATGTGCATATAATAGAAGATTTTATTCTAAATACAGTGGAGTCTCGATAATCAGAAAGTCTGCTTAATCCAGAACAGCAATTGAGATATTTTCAGGAATTAAAAAAAATTAAAAATGAACAGGGAATTTTAATGTACTTAAAATTACAGTATGTTTTAAAGGCAGACAGTGTAATGAACAAAACGGATTAATGCTATATGTAATTCTAAACTATATAGATTTTAAAAAGTTTGTTACATTTTGTCTAAGAGAAGAATACTTCTCTTTTGAAACAAAATTATGCCAATACCTCAGAAACAACGTATCTACTGGGGTCAAGGTGAACTATTGTTCTATGTAGCTTTTTAGTGCGTTGTATTTAATAATTGGATTTTTTGGACTAGGAGACTGACAGACTTACCTTGGTAAGAGTCCACTCTGTAGTCTTGAAATAGAAACACATAAAAGCACTTAAACTAAAAAAAAAAAAAAAGCATTTAATAATTGTTTATTATTAGTAATAATTTTGGACTTTCGGGACCCCACTGTAATAATATTGTCCTGTACAAAAATATCTATATAAGCACATGACAGAAAGGTTTTTAATAGAAGAATTTCTGCTGCCTACCCACCTTTATGTTTTATTGTGTAACATATTTAAATTGCCACTCCTTTTTAGGCATTCATCAACCAACAAAATATTATAACAAGAAAAAAAATCCAATGATGACATAGCAGTGCAGTGGTATATTAAAATTAGTTTGCTTTATTGGCAATATTTTATTTGATTATGTTCATAGAACTTACAAACCTCAAAGATTACTCTCTCAGTGTTACTAATGTCACTCACATATCCCTTACTAACAAAACAGGTTAATATTTATTAAATCTGCGATTAAGTGAACGGGAAATGTGGATTCAGCTGGTGCCCATGTGCTCTGAGCACATAAGTTATCACCTAGATGCGATGCAAATATAAGTAAGGGAAGTGAAGTATACAAAGTTTTGTTAGGGGGTTTAACACACTATTTATGTTATTTTCTATTCATTCGTCAAAAGGCTTAAATAACCCAAATCAACTCAATACGGATGTATTTACACAGGCATATGGAAATAGAATTCTTAAAAAAAGTGTAATTTTTATTTTTAAATTTAAAAACAATGCTCATCTAAAAAAACATGTCTTGAATGAAAGATATATATTCCCATTAGTAGAGACTATTCTAAACTTCAAGAGGTAGACATAAAGTTGAGTCTTTAAAATACAATACAGTGTAAAAAATATTTGGTCCCAATATGAATATTATAATTGGAATGTGATCGGGAAATCAGCTTTCTGTATTTTATGAGAAAGCAGAATCTATCCATTGTTTAATTAAGTATTAATTTTACCTGTTATTTATAGAATATTTGCCTCACCTCCAATATTTCCAAATCATACTGATTATGTGTAGTAGCATGTGTGTTTCTCACATACTGTTGTAACAACTCAAAGTCTTTTGTATGTTTTTCGAGTATTTGGATGTCAGTGTTAAGCTTCGCATAGTGTGCATCTATTGGGTGACTGTTTTCATCTTCTTTGGCAGGCTTCATTATATTGTAAGCAATCTCTAAATCCAGCAAACTCTCCAACATTTCCAACTTAGACTGTAGGAAAAATCAAGGTATAAACAAGTATTTTTTAACTCATAAACTAATACAAAACACAAAGTACTACATGCCCCTACTTTCCATTAACAGTTAAATGAATATTTATTATATTTTATCCGTTTCAAACTGATTTCTGTTTCATCAGGGTTTATGTAGAAATGTTTGAAGGTTTGTGTATGATAAAGACTTGTAAATGTACTGAATGAGAAATATGTCAGTTTTTATCCACAACACAAACATATATATAACATTACAAAAAAAAAAAAAAAACAATAGAAAATGGATACAACAAACATCTTTAAAAAACATATACAATAAAACCTAATTTCAACCCATCACTACAATTTTAACACAAAAACAAAAAAAAATAATGAAAAAATCTACCTAAAATATAAATACACCAATAACAAAATAGAAAAAATAACAAATATATACAACAAAAGACACTACACTCCAAGATACAAACCAAACAACAAAATAATAAAATATCTTAATAACACAAACGACAAAACAAATACAGAAAAACATTACCTATCAGGAAATTACAAAATTACATGTAACGACTGCAACACATTTTACATAGGAAAAACAACCAGATCATTTAAAATAAGATTTGAAGAACATTACACACTTTTCAAAAATAAAAATAAAAAAACATCAAATGTAGCAGCACACCTAATATCGCTTAAACATGAAATAATCAAATTTTGAAAATAACCTAACCATACTTGAAATAAATAACCCAATAGAACTAAACTCACTAGAAAAATACCACATTTATAAAAACATACACAAACATTTAATGAACATACAGACAACATATGCATACGAAGTACTATTAAAAAACATTATACACGCGGCTCAATGAAGAAACATGTTATGACGTCAACAAATATAAATATCACGCACCGAACATCCACACCAGAAAAATAAAGAAAATTAATTTAGAGATTCGACAATAGTCAAGTGACCGAAAGGTGCCTCATCACATAAGAATAATGTGTAACATAATATGTAAACACAAACTCGGAGAGTTTACAGTAAGCTTTATTGATGATATTTTGCTATTTTCAAAAACGTTCTCAGAACACGTCAAACTTCTAACACAGCTCTTTCAAGCAATTAAAAGTGAGGCTTTGCGGCTAAAATTATCTAAATACCTCTTTGCAGCTGACTCTGTAAAATATCTGGGTCATATCATACAGAATAATTTAATTAAACCTCTAAAAGACAACTTGATATCAATACGAAACTTTCCAACTCCAAGAACTCACAAAAATGTGAGACAATTTTTGGGAAAGATAAACTATTATCATAAGCATGTACCAAACATAGCAATAAAATTGGATCCTTTACATAATCTTTTGAGAAAAGGGCAAGCTTTTAACTGGACAAGAGTCGTTTGATGAAATGAAACATTTACTATGCTCTCAACCAATATTGACCATTTTTGATCCAAATTTGCCTATACACATTTAGACAGATGCTAGTATACTAGGCGTTGGAGCTGTCCTAAAACAACCACAAGAAAACAATGAAGAGAAACCAGTTGCATATTTTCAAAAAAACTGAATGAACACCAAAAAAGGGAAAAAGCTATATACCTAGAGTGCCTGGCAATCAAACAATGTGTTCAATATTGGCAACATTTATTAATGGGTAAGAAATTCATTGTCTTTTCAGATCACAAGCCACTGGAGAATATGAACATAAAATCAAGAACAGATGAAGAATTAGGAGATTTAACTTACTATTTATCACAATATGATTTTCAAATTAAATATTCTCTAAGGAAACATAACATTGAAGCTGATTGCCTAAGCAGGAACCCTGACTTAAAGCCAAATGAGAACCTGGATGAGCAATTGAAAGTAGTAAACTTTATAAGTCTAGAAGATATCTTAAAAGACCAAGCTCAAAATGAAAAGATACAATACCAAAAAGAAAGACTAATGTCCAAGGACAACGTCTATTACAAGCGTGTAAAGAAAAAAGAAAGAATTATTCTGTCAGAAAAATTTAGTAAGGAATTCATCAATGATCTACATATAGGCCTAGGTCATATAGGGGTTCAACAAATCAAGAGGACAAAATAAATATGGATTGATGTCTCACCTGGGGCCTGTCACAAAGCCATTTGAAATTTGTTCCATTGATACTATTGGAGGCTTTGGGGGTTCAAGATCAACAAAGAGATACTTGCACCTGTTATCAGATAATTTCACAAGATACGCCTATATTTTAACGTTAGACTCAAAGAGCAAATGACTTCATCAAACTAGTGAAACATGCCGCGGAAGCTGGAAACATTGGGATAACCCTCTCAGACCAGTACCCAGGTCTCAATTCTAGAGAATTCAAAACATTTTTGGATAATAAAAATATCCAAATAATTTTCACTGCAGTGAACTCAACGTTCTCAAATGGTCTAAATGAAAGGTTAAATCAAACGCTGGTCAACAAAATAAGATGTAAAATTAACGAAAAGGGCAGCAAAGCAGCATGGATCACCATAGCACAAAATTGTGTAAAAAGTTATAATGAAACTGAGCACACTATTACTGGATATGCTCCAATATATCTACTAAATGGTACAGATGTTACAATTTTGCCAAAGGAGCTAAAACCGAAAACAACAAAGAATGACTTAGTTCAAGACAGAGAAAAAGCTCTGGAAAATACAATCAAATCACATAAGTACAACAAAACAGTTTATGATAGAAATCGAAAACACTATAACTTCAAAGTTGGACATAAGTACAACAAAACAGTTTATGATAGAAATCGAAAACACTATAACTTCAAAGTTGGTGATACTGTTTTTGTGGACAATGGAAACAAACTGAATCGGAAAAAACTCGACAAACTGAGAGTTGGGCCTTACAAAGTTATAGAAAAGATGTCAATCTCAATTTACAAAATAGACACTGGCCAAAAAAATCAGAATCGGATTTTTACCACATCTCAAAGTTAACGCCAGCCTCTCAGTTTGTAGACTAAGAAGAGGGAAAGTAAGAGGCCATCTTGCTTTATTCTATTGGGGGGGGATGTAAGAAAAATATTAAATACAATTTCTTTTGTTTTGAATTTTGCCACGTTGCGAGCATCAGCTGTTTGTTATTTTTAGAAAGATTTTCAGCTGTTGGTAATTTAGCATTTTTTTGGTTTGTTGTCAGAAAAGTTGAAAAATGGTTGTTACGTGATATATTGATTTATTAAAAAATAATAGATAACAATGAGTGAACGCTGTTGCGACACAATAATATAAACTAAAATAATTAAGAACAGTTAATGTCGTTTCTCCGTTCACAAGTATTTATATTATAAGTTATACAACATACAAATCTGTGAACATGATAGTTGGAATAAACATACATACTTGTACAGAGAAACTCAGTTGTGTTCCTTATTGTAATTGCTGTTGCAAATAATAAAATACCATTATAATTATTTAAATTTAATGTAATGTCAAGATAGTTAATTGTTCTGTTTGTTTTTGTTTCGATGGTGAATTGTATGTTTTCGTTGTATGTATTTAATTTGTTTAGTATTATGATGTGTTCGTTGTGCATGGTATGTTGGTATATTACAAGTATATCGTCTACATACCTTGTCCATAGTAAAATATTATGTGTGTTTAGTATAGATTTAATTATTATTATTTGTTCAAAGTATTGTAGATATATTTCTGACATGACTAATGATATGGGTGATCCCATGGGAGTCCAATTGTTTGTTTATAGTATTTATTGTTAAATTGGAAGTAATTTTGGTTACATATGTGTTTGGTTAGTGTAATGATACTATTTATTGTGTTTTCTTTTTCGTTATTGTGTATTAGTTTATTTTTTATTATTTCTATGGTGTCTTCTATTGGGATACTAGGGTTCATGTTGGTTATGTCATAACTTATTATTTTTGTGTTGCTGTTTGTTTCTATGTTTTTTATTTTATTAATTAATTCATATCCATTTTTTATATTCTAAGTGTTTTTTGATATGTATTTTAGATCTTATTATTTTGTCTAGTATTTTTGTGATTATGAAAGAAAGTGCTGTTTTGAAATTTATTAGTGGTCTAAACGGTGTGTCGGGTTTGTGAATTTTAGGTATGCCTGTTAATATTGGTGCACACGGTTTGAATGGGTAAAGTCTTGTGTGGTATTTTAATTTATTGTTATAGTTTAGGGTATTTCTATGTGTGACTATTAGGTTTTTTATTGTATTAAGGTATTTGTTAGTTGGGTCTGGGATTTGATCGTATTTATTTTCTTTTATGTGGTTAGTCATTGAATTGATGTATTTGGTATTTTCTATTATTACTGGTGTGTTTGTTTTATTTGATTTTAATATTACGTAGTTGTTGTTTTCTAGTTTTTCATTGAGTTTCATAATTTTTCTTGTTTACATATGTTTTTTTTGGGTTTTTATTAGGTTAATTTTATTATTAATGTTGTTTCTTATGGGTTCAGTGTTTTGGTGGGTAATTTTATGGATGTTAGATTCTGTGTCAACTATTATGTTTATTATTTGGATTTGTTAAAATTGGGCAGGTTATATTTGAAAGAATGTTTTTATTATTATTTTTTTTCAGTGAATTGTGTTTTAGTTAAGTTTATGATTTTGTTGTTGTTAGAGGTATGGTTTGGTTTTAGGCATTTTTAGGTTATGTTGTTTTTTTAGATAATTTTTTGTTTTTGTTTTGTTATGTGTATTTATTTTGTGTTTTATTATGATTTGTTGTATCTTTTTGTGTATTATAGGTGTCAATTATCAAAGGTTTTCATTATTTCTAAATTGGTTGTGTGTCAAAAAATGAATTTGGCTTTTTTTATGATAAGCAGATTTAATGTTTTCTTTAATTACGTGTAATTCAGCTATTTTTGTTGCTTTGTTAATAACTGTAATTTGTTTATTTCTTATCTGTAGTTGAGAGTATTTTGGTGTAATGTTAAGTGTTATGCATTTTTTATTTGAAATTTATTCTGTTAATACAGTTCTGGAGTTTGATGTTGAGGTTTAAAGAACACACATTAAAAATTCCTATGTATATATATATATATATATATATATATATATATATATATATATATATAAACACACATATACATACATATAAAAAAAAATCACAAAATTGTTTAAAGGTAGCAACATCAAATTCACCTATAATACTAATAATATATTAATAAATATAACGAATAATAATAATAAAATTATTAATATGCATGAAAAAAATGGTGTATATAAATTGGAATGTGACTGTTGTAATAAGGTTTATATAGGACAAACTAAGAAAAAACTTAAAGATAGATATAAAGAGCATTTTAATGCATATAAAAAGCCAAAAATTTATAAATCAAATTTTGCTAGTCATTGTATTAATAATAATCACATATTTCCTAATATAGATAATATGATACTTGTAAAAGAAATAAACAAAGGCCTGAGAATAAATATTTATGAGGCTTTAGAAATACATAAATATAATACAAATAATGAGTTGATAAATGAACAAAGACAAGTAAAATCTAAATTTGATACTATATTCAGTGTTTGTAATGTTAGGGCAGTAAAATAAAAGTTTGACAACATTGTAATAGATTTGGCAACGCTGTTTAATTGATCTAGTTTGCAGATATGTTGATTTTAATTCTTTAATATTCCTGAAGATGTTGGTACTGTTTGCCAACGAAAAGCTTTGAATTGTAAATTCAATAATTATTCTTGTATTTGAATTTTGTCTTATTTCTTTATTAATACACAAGAATACATATTGCCATATTTATTTATATACATACATACATACATATACACACACACACACACACACACACACACATATATATATATATATATATATATATATATATATATATATTTGTAGTTATGCAACACCGTTTTCTTGTATACATTTATCACTTTCACTTATGAACTTGAAGAAGAATCTTACTTGGTATTTATGCGAGCTAACTTTCAAGTGCTATATATATATATATTTTTAGGTTAGTTTTGGTTGGTAAAGATTATTGATTTTTTGGACTAGGAGACTGACAGACTTACCTTGGTAAGAGTCCACACTGTAGTCTTGAAATAGAAACACATAAAAGCACTTAAACAATGATATATTTCAACCACACAGTGGTCTTTGTCAATCGAAGAGAAAACACAAAAAGAAATATGAGAGAATGAAATAAAATAATTCAGTTTTATTTTATTTCATTCTCTCATATTTTTTTTGTGTTTTCTCTTCGATTGACAAAGTCCACTGTGTGGTTGAAATATATCATTGTTTAAGTGCTTTTATGTGTTTCTATTTCAAGACTACAGTGTGGACTCTTACCAAGGTAAGTCTGTCAGTCTTCTAGTCCAAAAAATCAATAATATATATATATAAGTGGTGGATATAAGTATTTACAATAGTAATTTATCAACTTCATAAAGTCAGTGCAACGGAAAAATAATGGACAACGTAAAATATCAATAAATAAATAAATATATTTGTATGTATATATATGATAATTTTTGGACTAGATAGGAGACTGACAGACTTACCTAATCGCAATAGTCAAAAACTTAAAATCTCTTGGAAGTAAATAAATAGGCATATATAAAAACATATATCACTATTGAAATATTTCAATCATATGATTTTTTTTTTGATTGATAAAAATCATTGCAGGATCGAAATATTTCAATAGTGTGATATGTTTTTGTATATCTATTCATTTATTTCTAAAATGCATTAGAAAATGGATACAAAAGAATACTTGTTATAAAATCATACCTATAGAAAAAGCTGAAGATTTAGTTCACTAAATACATCCATTAGCTGAATACATCCATTACTTAATGGAACATACCTTTATAATCTCTTCATTATCTAGAAGTGGAGGGTTATCTACACCGAAGTCATGAGGGATAAGAGTGTAGAACCTATTTGAAGCATCCAATAAAGTAACACGTGAAGGCTCTGCCTTTTTTAACATCTCTTGCAGCTCTGACAGAACGCTGTAGGCTTGCTGAATCTGACGTTTGCTGATTTTACCTAATGGCATCTTTTGTAAATCCAACTGTAACACATTGAATAATAAATTTTTATTAATGAACAAAGTTAAAGATTATATTTAATCCTAGATCAGCAACCATATTTTCAGTCAGTTTCTTAGTATGGCCAGAGTTATGTATTTCAAACACAATCAAAAGGCCTGAAGGTAGGAAAATTTCTTAAATACTTTCCCCATTACGCATTATTAGAAAAAACCTGATTCAAATTGAAACTTTAAATTACTATAGATAAATGGGTTAAATAGAAAAGATATGAATTTTACCTCAAATTCCATCATAACCTTCTTCATCGAATCGACGTTTAAGATCATTGAAATCAATTCTTGAACAGGCTTAGGTAACTTCGATTCGATTGCACTGTCTATATTTTTAGCTATAGCATCAGTTTCATCCTAAAATAAAAATAAAATTATAATTGTGAACATATAAAAGTACAGAGGGACAAATAAATTACTTTTTTCAAGTAGACAATTTTTAGTCCACAGAAAAAACCTGATAGTAGGTCCTATCATTATGGGTATAACTTGAATCAAAATTTATACAAATGCTGAATATAGCAAGTATATTTTAAAATAAAATTCTGTAGATTAGGATTTTATTACTTTATCATTTAAAATATAGTCTAAATAAAAAAAATATGTAGGCCCTATAATCATTATTTTTAAGATAAAATATTGAAACAAATTTATTTCAATATTTTGCGATTAGAATTTATAAGTCATATATTTTAAAAATGTATTTAAATTTTAATAAACATTTGAAATAAAATATTTCAAAAGCAGCATTAATGTGTATCCAACTTTTGTTCTTAAGAAATCATTACTCTAGGTTGGTTTAAGTCAGATGCTTCAGTTTATACCAGTTAAAACAGAAAATCTTGTTTACTCTTTACGTTTGTTAAAAACAGTGTTTACATTCAAGAGATTTTCTAAACCCAAAATTGATTACTATAGATTTAATTAAGAGAAAAAAACAATAACTTCATAAACAAGTAAAGAGAAACATATTTTTACATACATATATAATATACTTGTTTCTCAAAAATCTACTTTTATTAAATTCCCCATGTCAACAGAGAAAATAAATATTTAAACATATATAAACTACGAACAAAAAAAACATTTTTTTAACAAGAACATAAATATGTAACATGCTAAATAATTTTTGACAGTAATTCAGAACAAATAAAAGATACACTCAAGACTCACAAATTAATCAGTTATTGACTCATATGCGTTTCAATGACAAAGTCATTATCATCAGTGAGTGTTGCTACTACAAATTTTAACTTACAACTAAGGTGAAAATAAGGTTACACTTCTATATTTATACAGTGGGTGTTACCACGCCCACCTGTCAAAACAACAGTTATTAACATTACTTCCAACATGATACATCATATAGAAATTGTATACCTAACTCATTAATCACAATAAAATTGTTATACATACACATAATTACATATAAACCAAATAGATAATTAATATTTCAGTATTAATTACATAGGCCAAACAAAAAAAAATATATTAAAACTAAGGGTAAAGAACATTTTTCCCACGTTAAATATAATGGACCAGAAAAATCTGCGAGGCAAGACATTGTTTAGAGAAAAAGCACAAATTTAAAGTAGACGATGTAACCCTGTTAAAAAACGTTGTTAAGTGTAGTAAATTGGGTGTGTAGGTAACTTTGTATATTAATAGGAATAAAAATGATATTGTAAATAATGAGTCAGGCTCTTTTCAAAATTCTCTATTAATGTAATTAATGTGAAACAAGAAAATTTAATTGTAACGTTTTGGATAAAGTCTTGAATAATACTGAAATATTAATCATCTATTTTGTTTATATGTAATTATGTTTATAGATAAGAATTTTATTGTAATTAATGAGTTAGGTATACAATTTCTATTTAATGTTATACTGTTAATAACTGTTGTTTTGACAGGTGGGCGTGGTAACACCCACAGTATAAATATAAAAGTGTAACCTTACTTTCACCCTAGTTGTTAGAGTTTGTAGTAGCAACACTCACTGATGATGATGATGATTTTGACATTGAAAGGCGTATGAGTCAATAAATGATTGATTTGTGAGTCTTGTGTATGTCTTTTATTTGTTTTAACATAACCTCAAAAGCTAAGCTCAAAGAATAGTTATATGTAATAATTCAGAAAGTTCCATAAATACTTGTTTTTTAGCTAATGTAAAATCGGCCTAATTAAAAAAAAAATTGTTTCTAAAAACGTTGTTGTTCAGAATGCTATGATGAATATTGCTAACTAAAGAAGATTGTTAATATTTTTTTTGTAAGTGTTAGAGGCTTGATTAAAACTTCTAGTAAACTATATTTCAAAATTTAATAACAAAGTAAAAATGATTAAGTATATTTTAATAAGTAGCTTCGTTTTGTATTTTTTAAATTATTTTGAATTCAACTAAGTAAAAAGAGTAATGCTGTGTAAAACAAATAACTTCGAGTCATTGCGAAGGTATGTTCTTGATATGTTTCGATAGAATCAAATCAGTAAATATACAAAACCATCAGACCTAACGTTGCCTAACAATATGTAAAGGATGTGAACTTTTTATAATTTTAATTAATATTGTTAGATATTTAATAAGTAAAGCTTAAACTTGTAACATTTTAAAATTAAATCTTTTTTTCAAAATTTAAATGAGAACTTTAATGTAAGCTATCTTTGTTCAGAACAATTTCAATAGGCAGCAAGTCTGCCTAAATCAAATCGTTAGATACAACTGGTAAGGTAAACAAATGACCCGGTATTTTCAAAAGTGTAAATAATAATTACTATGTGAACAAGGTTTATTGTTTTAAAATAAAGCACAGATTTACAAATAACAAGAGGAGTGTTACAATATTAATGTTAAAAAGCAAATTTGCTGTTATACAAAAAATTAAAATTGATTAAAAATTAGTAAAAGTTTTAATTTTAAATATAAAATAAACATAGTAATTCATAGAAGACATAATCATTCAATAAGCTTTATTGGTAAGTCTAAAAGCTGGTGTTAAAAAACAATTATTCATGTTGAAGTGAATGAAGAATTGCTGTCTGCATATGAGTCGATGAGTTGCAACATGTCATTAAAATTGCACTTTTTGCAAGCGCATTTGGACTTTTTTCCAGAAAACATGAGAGCAGTTTCCAATGACCATGGAAGAAGGTTTCATCAAAACAGGCACACTTCGAAAAATGTAACAATATTATTTTATTATACTCTTTCAGTGTAGGTCTTGAAGAACCATAAATACCTAAAAAAACTGCACAATATCATACTATAGCTATACCAGAATAATATGACATTGAAACTGTCCAAAAAAAGGGGGATGCCCCCCCTCAAAATGATTGATGATGAGACAAAAGAGGGGTTGGGTTTTGAATTCAGAGGTGTAATATAGGTGAATAAAATTCAAGTTTATAAATATTATATTTCAACAATTTTATGAGTGACATATATTTGCAATACCTCCAGGAGAAATTCTTATACTAGAAACGTTTTTAAAATTAATTGAATTAAAAACATTGATAAAATTTTAAAACTAATGATACAATTCTTGTTACATAATAAACCTACCTCTCCATAATTAAGGTCCATTGGAATCATTTTTGACGGAACCTTTTTAAAATTGTCCCTATCGTCCCAATCGTTGCCACTTTTCTCTTTGTAGTGGAATCTGAAATCTGCCTTAGCCTCTGCTAAGCTGCCTTTCTTTTCCAGTTTTTTATCGCCAATAGTGGTGCCAATTCGACCCCAAGACCGGAAAAACCAGTACCTGAGTCAATTTCACTAAATTATTCTCTTGAACTATTTACAACCAAACACAAATGTCATGAAACACTAATTGTAGTGTATCTATATAACTTTATAGATAAGATATATATATTGTAATTATATCTTTTTTATAGTTAATATAAATATAAATTCTTTATTATAAAACAACAATTAATAATTTTGTTTGCGAAATAATACTTTGTTGGGCGCCAGTTAGAATTACAAATACTTGTATTTCTAACAATAAAATAATAATGACATTTCCTTAAATTCAATTTCTTTGTTTACTATTCTAATTACAAAATTGTTTTTTTTATACAATTTCTATAATTCCTTATTTATATAACAAACACGAGACTCCTAACAGGTTATTCGGTGGGTGTGACAAATTAAAATTAAGTTTATGTATTTAATATTGCAATAAAATTTTTAAAAGAAAATGTCTAGGCTTAACGATATTAATTTTTTTTGAATTGACAACAATACAATAATACTAGTTTACAATCTTTTCTTAGAATTAGTTACTTATCTTTAGTTAATGTCTTGTCCCAATGTCTAGCATTTAAATTTAGTTTTAGAACCACATATTCGCCACGAGGTTTCCTGTCTTAGGCTAGTAAGTCTTCCCTTATATAAAATTTTAGCCAATCGTTTTTTTTTTAGTTCCAATGTTAACTTTTTTTTTATAAGACAAATTTAATTTTTGATTCACAGTTACTTATTTTCACATTCCAATTTAAACTCAACATAATTTTAATAAACAGCTAGACTTATTTTTCCATGTTGGCATTCTAACACCACCTCCCTCATGTTGCAATCCCACATCTAAAATACCACTGCTTCTTTGATATTCCTCTCTCTTCCTGAACAGCTGAGTTTTTTACACTATATGTACTAATTCTATGTTGATTTTACAATTCAGTGGTTTTAATAAAAAAATGTTACTATATATATATATATATATATATATATATATATATATATATATATGAAGTTAATATATTACTAAGTAAGTAATTTACAGTGATTCGACAATAATCAATTGACCGAAAGGTGCCTCATCACTCAAGGTAAAATTATTGCACTTAATGGTGGATTAAATTACTTACTTAGTAATATATTAACTACATAAAGTCAGTGCAACGGAAAAACAATGGATAACGTTAAATATCAAGAATTTAATACCTACCAAGGTAAACAACTGTACCGTAAATATCTTAACCTAAAAATCAAACTCCAGAATTGCATCAACAAAATACAGTTTAATAAAAAATGCTTAACACTTAATATAACACCAAAATACGCAAAATTACACCTAAAAAATGAACAAAACACTATTATCAATAAAGCAACAAAAATAGCAGAATCACACATTATTAAACAAAACATTAAATCTGCCTACCATAAAAAAAGCCAAATCAATTTACAACTATACACAACTAACTTGGAAATATTGAAAACTTTTGACACTCTCACACCTATTATTCACGAAAAAACACAACAAATTATAATAAAACATAAAACAAACACTATTAACAGACAAAACAAAAAAATCGAAAATTTATCAAAACAACTTAACCTAAAAAATAGCCTAGAACCAATCCACACATCAAAACAACAACATAACCTAAAAAATAACCTAGAACCAACCCACACCTCTAACAATAATAAATTCATAAACTTAACTAAAACACAATTTACTGAAAAAGAAAAAATAATAATAACAAATTCCTTCAAATATAACCTACCTAACTTCAACAAAAAACAAATAATAAAAAACCTAATAGTTGACACAGAATCTAACATCCACAAAATTACCCACCAAAATACTGAACACATAAGAAATAATATTAATAATCAAATTAACCTAATAAAAACAGAAAAAAACAAAAAAACGGAACAATATATTAATAAAAAAGAAATTATAAAACTCAGAGAAAAACTAGAAAACAACGACTACTTAATATTAAAATCAGATAAAACAAATACTCCAGTAATAATAGAAAATACCAAATATATCGATTCAATGACTAACTACATAAAAGAAAATAAATACGAACAAATCCCAGACCCAACTAACAAATACCTTATTACAATAAAAAACTTAATTGTCACTCACCGCAACACCCTAAACTATAACAATAAATTAAAATACCACACAAGATTATACCCATTCAAACCATGCGCACCAGTATTATCAGGGATACCTAAAATCCACAAACCCAACACACCATTTAGACCACTAATAAATTTCACAACAGCACCATCTTACAAATCGCAAAAATTCTAGACAAAATCCTAAGATCTAAAATACATATCAACAACACATACAATATAAAAAATGGATACGAATTAATTAATAAAATAAAAACGATAAAAACAAACAACAACACAAAAATAATAAGTTATGACATAACTAACATGTACCCTAGTATCCCAATAGAAGAAACCATAGAAATAATAAAAAACAAACTGATACACAATAACGAAAAAAGAAACATTATAGATAGTATCATTACGCTAACCAAACACATATGTAACCAAAATTACTTCCAATTTAACAATAAATATTATAAACAAACAACAGGACTCCCCATGGGTTCACCCATATCATCTATCATGTCAGAAATATATTTACAACACTTTGAACAAATAATAATTAAACCTATAATAAACACACACAATATCTCACTATGGACAAGGTATGTAGACGATATACTTGTAATATACCAACCTACCATTCACAACGAACACGTCATAATATTAAACAAACTAAATACATACAACGAAAACATACAATTCACCGTTGAAACAGAAACAAATAGAACAATCAACTTCCTCGACATTACTTTAAATATAAATGATAATAAAATAGAAACTACAGTATACAGGAAACCTACTTCCAACAACACCACAATACACTACAAATCTAACCACCCCTGGACACACAAAATTAACACTTACAGTAACATGATAAATAAAGCAATAAAATACACACAGAATAACAAACAAAAATTAAATGAAGAATTAGATAACATTACAAAAATAGCAATAGAAAATGGATACAACAAACACATTATAAAAAATATATACAATAAATTCACAAAAAAACCTAACCTCAACACAACACTACAACCGGAACACGAAAATAATGAAAATAAAAAAATCTACCTAAAATATAAATACACCAATAACAAAATAGAAAAAATAACAAATATATACAACAAAGAATACTACACTCCAACTTACAAACCAAACAACAAAATAATAAAATATCTTAATAACACAAACCACAAAACAAATTCAGAAAAACATAACCTATCAGAGTGATTCGACAATGGTCAATTGGCCTCATCACTCAAGGTAAAATTATTGCACTTAATGGTGGATTAAATTACTTACTTAGTAATATATTAACTTCATAAAGTCAGTGCAACGGAAAAACAATGGATAACGTTAAATATCAAGAATATATATATATATATGAAGTTAATATATTACTATGTAAGTAATTTTATCCACCATTAAGTGCAATAATTTTACCTTAATGGTGGATAAAATTACTTACATAGTAATATATTAACTTCATAAAGTCAGTGCAACGGAAAAACAATGGATAACGTTAAATATCAAGAATATATATATATATATATATATATATATATATATATATATATATATATATATATATATATTGGGCTAGGAGACTGACAGACTTACCTTGGTAAGAGTCCACACTGTAGTCTTGAGATAGAAACACATAAAAGCACTTAAAGAATGATATATTTCAACCACACAGTGGTCTTTGTCAATCAAAGAGAAAACACAAAAAGAAATATGGGAGAAATAAAATAAATAAATATATATATATATATATATTGTAAAGTTTTTATAAAACACAATACAACGATGTTTATTATTATTATTTATTTATTTGAATATTTATTTTATTGATGCTATCAAATTTCTATTTAGAACAAAAACACTAAAAAAACTACTCAGGAACAATTCATTAACATTTATTATTACAATTTCATCTCAACATTAAACAATACACAAAACAAAATTTTACAACTTAACAATTTTTAACAAAATATACTAAAATTCGATTCTTTAAATTTGAGTTACAAGGTTTTTATACCCTTGGCTATTTAAGATCTCTTGATATCTCGGGGTTTATCGCATGGGCTATATTTTTAGAAATTCTTAGGTTACTTAAATAAATATTGAACAAACAATATTAAATTTTGAAAATGCAAAAAGGCTAAACTCTTTGAACTGGATTATTTCTTACTATTAATTAACAACAAGATATTCTAAAATACAAATTTAACTTCTCTACTATCTTAAAAGTCCACTAAAGTTATTTTATAGCGCTATTACTCAACTTAATAAATATCAAAATTTTGCTGGTCGCTTACGTAAATTCCCGTTCTCTCCAATTAAACAATTCACACACTTAAATCCGTTTTAGTTCTTTCAAATTATATTTTCACTGTATTAACTCTTTCAATTTTCTTATTCCTGTTTAATCTGGCCAAGTTTACTCACAAAACTGTATAATTTAGACAAACTCTTTCCAAAAAAATAGAATTTTGACTGGTCCTGGCAGGTCCGGTCTTGTAGCGTCACCCACGCTAGAATCAACTCAACTCTAACTACGCGTCCTTTTTTTTCTAAAATTGTTTTAAAATATGGCCGCCTTTCTTCTCCAAAAAACACATGTTGCCTGTAATCTAGTTTGTTTTCTTTTTCTTCACTAGAATCGATTGTCACACTGACCTACATCTGTTTTACAGCTGACATACCACAAGTTTGTTTAGAATGGCATTTTAACTTGGTTAAACCTGATTGAAACCTACTGTTTCAATTTCCTATCGTCAACAAACCTTCCAGTGTTTATTTTATTAATATTATTAGTGTGTGAAGTGTCTTTGTGTTTTACTTTTGTGATAGTTCTGAATTGTATGTGTTTTTAGCCCAATTTTTCAAACATAACCTTTCAATTCTCTTTTGTTTACAAACGTGTTCACTTTCTCCTTCAAGTAATTACTTAGGCCCTATGTTACTACAGTTTACAAATTTGTTTACACATAACTATTATTAGATTTTCTTATTTTAATTTATGTGTTAGGTTATTTGATATAACAAATTTCCTAATACATTTCCAGTTCAAAAACCTTGTTTACAATTCCTAGGCTTTTACCAGAATTTAGTTTCAATTTTAACCTAACCAATCTTTTAATGAATTTTTGGTTAAATTTTGTATGAGTTATTTCTAATTTATTTTCCATTTCTTAAATAATATTATATAGCCCATTCCATAAATGTTACAATATATATATATATATATATATATATATATATATATATATATATATATATATATATATATTCTTGACTGGTATGCACTTAATGGTGGATAAAATTACTTACATAGTAATATATTAACTTCATATATATATATATATATATATATATATATATATATATATATATATATATATATATATATATATATATATATATATATATATAGGTTAGTTCTAGTAGAGCTTAAAGCTTATTTAGGAATTTTTTGGACTTGATAGGAGACTGACAAGACTTACCTAAAGGCAATAGTACAAAACTGCAATCTCTTGGAAATAAGCACATATAAAACACTTAATACACTTTTATTTGAAATATTTCGATCAACATGATCTTCTTCAGTCAAGAAAGAGAAAAAAAGACCAAAAAAGAACAAAAGGTTTTGTTTGTTTTTTCTCTTTTTTTCTCTTTCTTGACTAAAGAAGATCATGTTGATCGAAATATTTCAAATAAAAGTGTATTAAGTGTTTTATATGTGCTTATTTCCAAGAGATTGCAGTTTTGGACTATTGCCTTTAGGTAAGTCTGTCAGTCTCCTATCAAGTCCAAAAAATTCCTATATATATATATTTATATATATATATATATATATATATATATATATATATATATATATATATATATATATATATATATATATATATATATATATATATATCACCAAAATACGCTCAACTACACATAAGAAACAATATAGTTATATCATAATAGTTATTCTAAATCATAATAAAACACAAAATAAATACAATAAATAGATATAAAAAAAATAATAAAAAATCGAAAATCTAAAAAAACAACACAACCTAAAAACTAGGCTAAAACCAAACCACACCTCTAACAACAAAAAATTCATAAACTTCACTAAAACACAATTCACTGAAAAAAAAAACAACAAATATTCTATCCTTTCAATATAACCTTTCAAATATAACTACTTAATTTTAACAAAAACCAAATAATAAAAAACATACTAGTTGACACAGATTCTAACATCCATAAAATTACCCACCAAATCACTGAACACATAAGAAACAACATTAATAATAAAATTAACTTAATAAAAACCCGAAAAAACAACAAAAAAAACAATATATAAACAAAAAAGAAATTATGAAATTCAAAGAAAAACTAGAAAAGTACTACGTAATATTAAAATCAGATAAAACAAACACACCAGTAATAATAGAAAATACCAAATACATCAATTCAATGACTAAACACATAAAAGAAAATAAATACGAACAAATCCCAGACCCAAATAACAAATAACTTAATACAATAAAAACATAATAGTCACACACAAAAATACCCTACACTATAACAATAAATTAAAATACCACACAAGACTATACCCATTCAAACCATGTGCACCAATATTAACAGGCATACCTAAAATCCACAAACCCGACACACATCATTTAGACCACTAATAAATTTCAAAACAGCTCCATCTTACACAATCGCAAAAATACTAGACAAAATAATAAGATCTAAAATACATCAACACATAGAATATAAAAAATGGAAACAAATTAATTAATAAAATAAAAAACAGAAAAAAACAGCAACACAAAAATTATAAGTTATGACATGAACAACATGTACCCTAGTATCCCAATAGAAAAAACCATTGAAAAAATAACAAAACAAACTAATACACAATAACAAAAAAGAAAACACAATAAATAGTATCACTACACTAACCAAACGCATACGTAACCAAAATTATTTCCAATTTAACAATAAATACAATAAACAAACAACTGGACTCACATGGAATCACCCATATCATTAGTCATGTCAGAAATATATCTACAACACTTTGAACAAATAATAATTAAATCTATACTAAACACACATAATATTTCACTATGGACAAGGTATGTAGACGATATACTTGTAATATACCAACCTACCATTCACAACGAACACATCATAATACTAAACAACTTAAATACATACAATGAAAACATTCAATTCACTGTCAAAACAGAAACAAACAGAACAATTAACTATCTTGACATTACATTAAATATAAATAATAATAAAATAGAAGCTACAGTACTCAGAAGACCAACTTCCAACAACACCACAATACACTACAAATCTAACCACCCCTGGACACACAAAATTAACACTAACAGTAACATGATAAAATAAAGCAATAAAATACACACAGGATAACAAACAAAAATTAAATGAAGAATTAGTTAACATTACAAAAATAGCAATAGAAAATGGATACAACAAACACCTTATAAAAAATATATACAATAAATTCACAAAAAAACCTAACCTCAACACAACACTACAACCGGAACACAAAAATAATAAAAATAAAAAAATCTACCTAAAATATAAATACACCAATAACTAAATAGAAAAAATAACAAATATATACAACAAAGAATACTACACTCCAACATACAAACCAAACAAAATAATAAAATTTCTTAATAACACAAACCACAAAAAAAATGCAGAAAAACATAACCTAACAGGAATTTACAAAATTACATGTAACAACTGTAACGCATTTTACATAGGGAAAACAATCAGATCATTTAAAATAAGATTTGAAGAACATTATAGAGCATTCAAAAACAAAAATTCAAAAGTATCAAATGTTGCAGCACACCTAATATCACATAAACATGAAATAACAAATTACGAAAATAACCTAACCATACTTGAAATAAATAATAACCCAATAGAACTAAACTCACTAGAAAAATACCACATTTATAAAAACATACACAACAATTTAATGAATCTACAAACAACATATACAGAAAACATACTATTCAAACACATAATACACAAGACTCAAGAGGAAAGGTATATGACGTCAACAATTACAAACATGACGGACCGAAGATCCGCACCAGAAAAATTGAGAAAAGGTAATCAGTGATTCGACAATGGTCAAGTGACCGAAAAGCGTCTCTAAAGGTAAAATCATTGCACTTAATGGTGGATAAAATTACTTACAATAGTAATATATTAACTTCATATATATATATTACTTTGAGGGCCGATGTAGATTCGTGGCCCTCAGGGTAAGGAGGGTCTTCAACAGAGCCTCAGGGGAACCTGGCGCCACCATTGAGTACTTAAGTCGCCTTACTGTCTTAAGCGGGGCTCTGCGGCAGCGAACCTTTATTTCCCTAGCTGCTCGTGAGAACACACGTGGCAGAAACAAAAAAAAAAAACTTAACTGGTCAGGGCTTAGAACCTATCGACAAATCTGTCCTAATGGATGTGGCTTCGACCCCCGTAGAGACAGATGGAAAACTAGTTGCGAAGGCAACTAGAGGAATGAGTGGGGCACAAAGGAGGAAAGCACTCTGGCTTTCCTACCATGAGGAAGCAAAGAAGGCGGAGGCGGAGGGCAGAAAACCACCACCACCCCCTCTGAGGAAACACCGGTCCAGGCAGTGGAAGGGTTTGACGGAGACTGGGGCTAGAATCCACCCTGTCTTCCCAAAAGCCAGTTGTTCCGGCTTATTACGACAAGAAAAAGAGAGGAAAAGAAAGGAAAGGAGTACTTCTAATCCTGCTCCAGAGTCAGAGGCCAAAAGGAATAGACAAGGGTCTAGGCCTGTTGGGTCGGGAGGTCCGTCTTTCTCGTCGATCTCTGCCAACCTACCGAGGGTTCTAGTCACCTTTGGGGATAAAGTAGGTGTGAGGATGGAGATGGCGGTGTTTGACCACCTTAAGGGTACTGTCATGAACCGGATTCTGGACACTCCTAGTGGAGGTTTTGTTCTCCGCGGTTCAGAGACACTTACTTAAGGGATGGAGTCGCAGCATTTATTTGTGCTGAGGAGGAATCGGCAAAATGGCTGAGAAAAGTGGTACTGTCAGTTAAGCTTGAGGACAGGACTCAGGCAAGGCTAGTCCTGCCTGATGAACTGATCAAAAGAGTGAAAGTGACGGTGCTCGTACCACCACCAAAAAGGGAGGCCACTCAGTTGGTCAAGCTCATGGGGATGCAAAACCCAGAAATTGACACTTCGAAGTGGAAGATTCTACAGTGCATTGAGCAGGGACCTGCAAGCCTCCTCTGCCTAGGATTGGATGAGGCATCGGCCAGACAACTTAAGGCAAGAGATGGGAAAGCCTTCCTGGGGACTGGAGAGGACACTTTTAAGTGGAACTCTAAGGACCCGGAAGAGAAGGGCGAGAGAGAGAATCAGGAGAAGGCGTAGGGGTCAGTTGGATATGGCTGTCCCTCAAGCAATGATCCTGCAGATTAACTTGCACCACAGATAAAGCGCCTCAGTAGTCCTAACCAGCGCTTGTGCTGGTGCAAGAACCGTGGATGGTCAGAAACCATATAAGGGGTCTGGCTGCAGCTGGGCGCACCTACGCAAGTGGGGAACATGAGGGGCACAGAGCATGTGTGATAGTCAGAGGACTAGAAGCCACGCTGAATCAAGAATTCTCAACTAGAGACCTTGCGGCGGTTAGAATTCGAGATAAGAGCGAGGTAAGTGGGAGAAGGGAGTTAATTGTTGCCTCCACTTATTGCGCCCACAATAGAGAATAGCCCCTGCAGAATTACGTAAGTTAGTTCGGTACTTCAGGGAAAGGAATATAGGAATCTTAGTAGGCTGTAATGCCAATGCTCATAATGAGGTGTGGGGCAGCACAGACACAAATGAGCGAGGTGAGGAGCTCCTCGCTTTCTCGATTGAAGAAAACCTTGTGGTTTTAAACACAGGTGCCGATCCAACATTTGTCACTTCAAACAAAAAGGAGGTACTAGATATCACCTTCTGTAATACAGATGGTAAGGTGGGTGCATGACTGGCAGGTTTCGGATGAGCCCTCCGTGTCTAATCACTGGATCATCACCGCTACGATGAGGGGAGTTGTCCCCCATGTGGTGTGGCTTAGGAACTCGAGAAGGACAAACTGGGAAAGTTTTAAGTCTTCGGTGAGGAGGTGGATGTCAGACTTCCGTGGTAAATATGGTACATCAAACGAACTGGAAAATACCGAGGCCTACATCAGGACTGCAATTTCCACGTCATTTGAGGAAAATTGCCCTCTCTCGCAGATAAACACTGGGCGTGGTAAGCTTAAGTGGAACAGCGAGTTAGAGGCAAGACGGAAAGACACTAGAAGGCTCTTTAATAGAGCAAAGAAGAAGAAAACGGCGGAGACCTGGCAGGCATATAAAGACAGCCAGGGTCTCTATAAAAATCTTATAAAAGAGGTTAAACGTGCTTCTTGTGAAAAGTGGTGCCCAGAGTTAACAGGTAGACCGATAGGGAGAGCTTAAGTTTGTCAAGAAGACTGATGGTAGCTTTACTAACACCCCGGTAGGAAAATCTGCATCTGCTTATGAGGAACAGTTTTCCCGATATTAGACCGGTAGGGGACAGTGCTCAAAACCTCCGCCATACTGGGCTAATGGCGGACTGGAATATTGCTGGGCACGTGATCTCAGCGCAAAAGGTGAGAGGCGATTCTGTCTTTTGAGCTTTTTAAAGCGCCTGGATTAGACAATATTACTCCAGCACTACTACAAAATTGCTTGGAGGAAATAATAGAGCCACTGACAGGAGTACTCAGGGGCTGTGTTGCCTTGGGTTACACGCCCGGGCAGTGACTCAAAACGAAAGTTATCTTTATCCCTAAGCCGGGGAGGAAAGGTTACACAGAGGTAAAGGACTTCAGACCTATCAGCCTTACATCTTTCTTGTTAAAGACACTGGAAAGGCTGGTGAACCATTAAGGAGGGACCTTTGAAGCAGTATCCGCTTCATCAGGACCAACACGCCTACCGAACTGGTAGCTTAGTGGAGACTGCGCTGTTGTCGGTCGTGGACTTTATTGAGGGTCAGATCAACAACAAGGGGATATGTATTGGGGCTTTTCTTGATGTGGAGGAGGCTTTTAATAGTACCTTTAGACTGGCCATCAAAAGAGCAGCTATGAATCACGGGATTTCTGATGGAATTATAAATTGGATTATGAGTTCCTTGGAAAACCAAGTACTGCATCCTGGATGGGGTGCACGATAAATGGGAGATCCCCAGTGTTATCCCCTCTGCTGTGGAGCCTTGTCGTGGACGGCCTACTAAGGACGCTCAGTGGAATGGGTGTCAAGGTGGTAGGATATGCGGATGATATAGCTATCCTCGTTAGGGGACCATTTGAAGAGGTCCTCCAAGACCTGCTTCAAGAGACACTCAAGGTAACAGAAGCATGGTGCAGGGAGAATGCACTATGCACTCAAGGAGAGAAATCTGTGGCACTCATCTTCACTAGGCGATATAAAACTAAATCGCTGGAGATGATGGAAGTTGGTAATACCAATATAGGCTACGTTGAGAGCGCTAAATATCTGGGAGTTATTCTAGAAAGATAGCTACTATGGCGTGAGCACTTGGAGGATAAGTGCAAAAAAGCCATAGCTACATTCTGACAATGCAGAGGAGATATAGGCATGAGAAGGGGTTTGGGTCCACGTCAGATGAACTGGATTTATTCCGCCATTGTGGTGCCGAGGTTAGTCTTTGCCTCAATCGTCTGGTGGGACAGGGCACAGAAAGAAACAAGTAAAAGAATGCTGAACCACACGCAGGATCTCTTCCTTAGAGACATAACAGCTACAAGGAGAAGCACACCATGTGTGGCCATGAGGGTTATGTTGGGTTTTCCATCCTTGAGTCTTCAAATTAGGTTGGAGGCAATGAAAACTGTATACCTGCTAAGTTGTACCAGGCAGTGGAAGACCAGTAGCAAACATCATAAACAGCTATTTGGGGATTCATTGAAGGAGCTCTGGATAGAACCTCTGGTTAAGATACTGTCTCTTAAAAGGGAAAAAGGAAACTACAAAATCCAAATTCCTGCAAGAGATGCATGGGCGGAGTATAGACCCAGACATGGTGAAATCTGGTTCACCGATGGGTCCAAGATGAAGGAAGGAGTGGGAGCAGGATTTAGTGGACCGAGACACCAAGATAGATTTTGTCATCGCCTGGAGGACTACAACTCTGTCTTCCGGGCGGGAGGTGCTCACGATCAAACTATGTGCTGAGGAAATAATAGGGTCTGGCAGGAGGGGCAAGACCATCTGGATTTGCTCGGACAGTCAGGCAGCTCTGAAGGCATTAGGTAAGGCTAGTACCAGCTCCAGGCTGGTGGCTGAGACTATAGCTTCTCTAAAAGAGCTGAGTAAGTATAATTCGTTCAACCTAACCTGGATTCCAGGACATTCTGGCTGGATAGGGAATGAGAGAGCTGACGCCTTAGCAAAACAAGGGTGTGTAACTCAAGGACCGTTGCTGAGGGCAGTTCGCATGCCGTCTCAGGAGGGGCGCAAAAGGATCACGACAGGTTGTGCAGGGAAGAATGGAATGCAACCTTGGGGTGTAACAAATCCAAGGTACTCTGGGGCTACTCAGGAGATTTGTGGGGCAAAGAACTACTCTCCTTAAGTAGACATCAACTCAGAGTTACTGTAGAGCTGGTCACAGGCCATGGGAATCTGAGAGGGTTCCAATACAAAATTGGAAAATCTAGGTCCCCTGTGTACAAGAGATGCGACGAGGACCAAGAGGAAAGCCCAATCCACGTACTCTGTGTTTGCCCTGCTTTGGGAGCTGCAAGGAGAAAGTGGTTTGGCTGGCAGGTATGTACACCAGAGGATATCAGAAGATTTAGCATCAGGTGGGTACTTGAGGTAACTTCCTGAGGTTACTTTCTGCAAGAGGTAGGTATCCAATAAGCTATTCCTGTGGTATGGATGGGATGAGAGTACAAAGGCTGCAGCTAAGTGCTCTACACCGATAAGGTCCCTCCAAGTTTTAGTAATAATAATAATAATTATATATATATATATATATATATATATATTAGCGTATTAGCGATGGGCCGATTCCGATTTCTCGTTTCCAGGAATCGTCGATTCTAGGTGGTATCGAGGTATCGTCGATACTCGATTCTTCATTGATAAAAGTGTCGATTCCAATTCCTATTTTATTAACTATTAAAATATGTGTATGGAGTAATTTATTGGA